>CAOKZL010001170.1:157500-406515 GCA_948472985.1 Iguana delicatissima | reverse complement strand
AGAAATTCAAATCACTATAAAAACAGCAGAGAAGATATAGAAGGGAAGGTTATGGAAGAGAGACATGAGAGTATGCAAGAAGAAACTGCTCTAGGAAAAGTAAGGAAGTAACATAAGATGGAAAAGGAATACAATATATTTAGACTCCATAATTAGAATTTTAATTGAATATGTTAATATGAGGCGGGGTCTACATAATAGAAGCTTTATATTAGATCAGAGTAATTATGTACTTATGAAAAGCAAACTTTGTAGGCAATGTTAAACTGTGATTATTTTAGTTCTTTTTTAGTTGTGTATAAGTTTGCAATAAAAATAATTTAAAAAAAACCTGTCCTGTTTGCTAGGCAGGAAAATTAAAACTGACGGAGGGAGAGTGGAGTTCTAGCAGAATTAACTGATTTGGAATGTGGACTCCTGCCAGTTCCGGTTGGCACACAGGGAACAACCCAATCATTGTGGATTGTCCTCCATGCCATCCTGAGAATCTGGAGTTATGCAAATTCATATGGCACATTCAATGCTAGGCGATGTTATGCTGGACCACAGTTCCCAGAATCTCTCAGCCCAGATGTTCACTGGAAGAGGGATGCTGGGAGTTTAGTCCATAAAAGTCATTCTTCCAAGCTCTGAGCACCGTATTTAGGCTACAGTCCGTATACTTGCTTTCCTGGGGACAGTTTTCTGAACTTCTTTCCAAATGAACATATACAACATATACCACTGCACCACAGTGCTATGGCAACTAGCCCAAACCCCTCCTGGCAAGTGGCAATTCCAAAAGCAGGCAAATGAGGAAAGAGACTCACCTTGAGCAGCTGCAAGCCATCCTGCTTGCTCTTGTCTTCTGCTTCTGCAATTAGGCGACTGAGGGCTGCACCCTGCTCCTCAAGATGGCTGACGTTGCTAGTCTGTCTGGCCAGCAGCATCTCATAGCGGTCTTCCAGCTGATGCAAGAGCAGCGCCTGCTCCCCGACAAGAAATTGGTGCAATCGCTCAAAGTCAGACTCAAACTCTTTCATATCAAGCTTCATTTTGTTCTGTGGGAAGGAAAAAGGCAATGAGGAGTAATGGTGGAGTAATGGTTTGGGAAAACCTGGCACATGTAAATTTTGCACCCCAACTCCTATATAATCTCTGAAAAACTGCAGAAGTGGTAGTCCAAAAAAGTAACACTTCCAACCTCTAGCAATACCTTTGTCCATGACAAAGCAAAGGAAAATTAGATACCACTTCTATTAGCAGGAACTGGGAATCAAAAAATGTCCCTGGCTGTCAATACAAGTACATTTCAGTTAACAAAGCAGATGTGGTCCTGGGCTTTGCCTCTTTAACAGAAACTTTGGTACCAGATGTAGAAGTAACATGGAAGGAAAAGGAATTGCTTCCTACACCACTAAAAAATAGGAGCAGTTCAACATGTTTCAGCAAACTTTTCATTCTAAACCAACATTATGCATATGTGAAAGGAAACAATCAGGTCAGGTAAGTCTTTTGCTTTTGGATTCCTCATTCTACCTTAACAAGGTCATGAGCCAGGCAAGAGCCAACAAGCTGAAGTGACATGCTAAAATGATGGAGGCAGCAAGAAGCAGAGGGTTTCTCATGCTGTGAAGTAACGTACAGCCTGTTCCAAACATTGCACACTTTGCTTTAAAGAGCAGGTGAAATATCTACGGATGTTCCCAGATCCAGTGACATCACAAGAGGCCTACGAATCCTCAGCAGCTCAGAGTGCCTCTTCTCAGCTTTGACAGGCTCACTAGCTAATCCCAGGCAGGGTTACTCTGCCCACAATGGTCCATGTCCTAGTAACCTTCCAAATGGAGTACTGTAATTACTGAAAATGGGGCTGCCCTTTAAGACATCCCAGAAACTTCATCTAACACATAATGCGGCTACTATCATATTTGTGGGTGTGGACAAATGGGCTGACATCACACCAATCCAAAGGGGAAGGCACTAGCTGCCCATTTATTTCTAGGCCCAATTCCAGATGCTAGTAGTTTCCTTTCAAGTCCTAAATTAACAGACAATATACGAAGGAAAGCTTCTTGCCACTCTAGTCTGACAATATCTAATGATCTCGAGGAGGCAACAGTTGTCTCATAGCACTTTCAGCTCACCATTACATGGCTGGGAAAAGATGGTTCTTGGTCGTGTCATCTTCCTTTTATTGTTTACAACTGTATTTTTTACGTATTGTTCATTGCCTTATATAATTTAAATGAAAAATGATTTATAAATACCCAAGTACACTAGTGTGTCCCCCACCAGACTCAAACAGAATCTAGAAGACTCATAACATTACCTCTCAGTGGGCAATAAAAATTAATAAGGAAATCAGAAAACAGAAACTTTGAATGTTTGAACTCAAACTTACACACCAATCCCAAAATCTTTAGTCTTACTTTACTGCAAGCTGGTTTCCATCTTAAAGTGACGGTGATAACCTATAAAGCCTTATATGGATCAGGTCCAGGCTATCTGGCAGATAACATCTTTCCATATGAGTCTGGCTGGGCCCTCAGATGCTAAGGAGAGGCCCATCTCTCAGTACCACCACTTTTACAGCCAGAATAGTGGGGAAGTGAGATAAGACTTTATCTGTGACTGTGCCAGATTCTGGAACTCCCTTCCCAGGGAGGCCAAAATGGCCTCCTCCTTACTGCCCTTCCATCTGTAGGCAAAGATCTTTTCATTCCAACAGTTTTTTAAGACAGATGGTTTTTAAAGGGTAGGCTTTTAAGAGTATGCTGTATTGCTTTATACTGAATTATTTTTATTTGCTTTTTATCTCTAAGTGTATGTTTTCAATTGCTTTAATATTGCAAATAGTTTAATTTCATTTTAATGTTTGCTTTGTGTATAGTTTTCACTGTATTGCTTTGAATCCCAACTTTTGGAAAAAGGCAGGATAAGCACAAGCATAATAATGAACACAGTAACAATATCCACCCTTAAGATCAGAGGCTAGTACCAAGAAGTCCCCCGTAATATAAACACACAAATGGGGATCACACAGGCCAAAATGATAGAAAATAAGATAACAGTCACAGACAACAGATGCAGTTGGGATGCAGACAGTCTGCTTATAATTTAGATCAAATCTGAGAGTCCTCAGTTAAGAAGACTGGATTTTCTATCCCTGTGAACCCCGAACTTTAACATATTAACTCCAGGAGACAACCCTGTGATTTACATTTTTTTTTTGAGGAAAATTATCTGAGGAGGTTCCTAAACTTCTCCACCAAGAATAAACAATGTGCTCTGATTATCAAGACAAAAAGGATAAGATGGGCAACCAGTCTGGATTGCAAAAGGAGAATTTAGAGAAGTCTTGCATACCTTGAGATCGGCTATCTTCTCCTCCTCATTTGACTTCTGCTTCAGAACAGTCTCCAGTTTCTTCTTCAGTGGATCCAAATGACCCTGGAGTTTGGCCTTAATAAAAGAAATATCAACGAAAATAAATATTAACTAAAAGACTGACAGAACTTTAAGAACTAACCATTCAAGTAGCTGCAGTGTTTGAATTAGAAAGTAATTACACTGAAAACTAAGATAAATCCTGCAATTTCTTTTTTCCCCCTGGAGTTCCACTAAAACCATACAGAATAGGAGCTTGGACAGAAACTTCTTTTTGTCAATTGTTTGAAAACTGCATATTAGGCCCTAATTTCCTGACCACCTATCTGTCACAAACAGACATTGCTGATATAAACAGATTTTTAGCATTTATAACAGACTGTAGCAATTTCTACAAAAATTCTGAACTTCTCAATTTTTTTTAAAAAACAGAAAGTAATGTGGTTGAAAACCAAAAACAAAAACCGAAGAACTTTATGGTTCATTTTGCTAAAGAATTGGAATAAGCCCCACATAAGCCCATACGTAGACACTGGTATTAACTGGAAACAAGGTGCCACTGATCTGCATAACACAGAACTTATAAATTCTTAGTTCAGGTTTTCCAGCAGATATAACTTGATTTTAGGCAAACATGTACTTTCAAAACTAAGAATAATGCCAAGGTTGATTAGAGAAAAATCAATGGAGGCATTTTTAAAAGACTAGAAACTCTTGATAGACTTTTGGCATGGGAGAGAGGCAGAATCATTCATAACTGTTGGTTTTGAAACTATGAGTTACTTAGCAAAAGTGGTGCATGAGTTAGTTTTTAGAGAGTGGGGCAGGACTATCCTATGTATATGAGGATAGCTGCTGAAATCAAGATCAGAAGTCATTTATCTGTATTTCTCCTTTTTGTTCTGTATGTTGTATCTAATTCCTTTCTATTTCTCTTTAATTTTCTCTGTTTTCCTTTGTTTGCTGTCTTGTTTAAATTTTTACTGTATCTTTGAAAAATCTTAATTAAAAAAATGTAAACTACAAAAGACTAAGTGTAATGGAATTATTACCAAGACAGCATTTATATACTGCTATCATTCACATTTACAGTAGACTGCAAATGTGAAACATGCAAAGCTGCCTCATGCAATCAACCTCTTAATTCTACATTTATTTCAGTGTTGTCCATCCTGACTAGGAGTGGGTCACTAAGGTCTTCACCAGAAACAGAGTCCCTCTAACTTGGGGATAGAAAACTCCACTGGGATGGGGAAAATATTTTGCCCATATCCCTCCCCAGTAGGTCATATGTTGCATTTCCAGCAAGCTAGAAATAACATAATTTCACTTATAGTTGAAAATCAGTCATTTATTTCAAAAGGTGTGTTGGGAGTAAGGGAAATAAAACTAGTCAACCTCCACATTTTATAATTATTTTTAAGGTTAGAGGGGACATTCTGGAGGGTACAGAAATGGGTTTCAGGGGACACGTGTAGACCACACTTCCCCCCACCCATGCTTTTGTTAGAGGCCAGTAAAACCCTCTAAAGCAAGAGTGGAGAAAGTGAAGTCTCGGGACAACATGCAGCCTCACAAGCCTATTCTGGTGCTTCCCCAAGACTTTCCCTCCATGACTTCCCTTTCTGGCAAAAATGGATGAACTGCTGCTTCCCTCCAGTTTCAGCCTCCTCCCCACCCCTCACCTGGCTTAACATAAAAAAATACCAAATTTTTAACATCCAAAACCTATTTCCAGTCTGGGTTTCCCTCCTCCCATTTTATGGAGAATCACCCCAGGCCAGCTGTACTTGGGCTCCAGAGCTGCTAGAGTTGCCCACTCTTACTCTAATTGCTTAGCAAGATGCAATGTTAAATATGAAACATGCCTTTAAAATTCATTGTTTCACATGCTGGATATCCTGTCCATGAGCCAGCATTGTGTAGTGGTTTAGGTGTTTGACCAGGGTTCAAATCCCCACCCACCCATGGAAACCCATCTGGTGACCTTGGGCAAATCACTCTCTCAGCCTCAGAGGAAGGCAGAGGCAAACCTCTTCTGAACAAATCTTGCCAAGAAAACCCTGTGATAGGCTCACCTTAGGGCCACGTAAGTCAGAAAGGACTTGAAGGCACACAAGAAAGACATGTTGCCTTGGTAGGGATTAGGCCCACTGCACATTAGCAGGGAAGATTTAAACCTTCTCATTTAGCCATTTTTTAAAATAATTTTTAGTCCCCTTCTGCATGAGAGCTAATAAAGCAAATAAACCCAACACTGGTGCAATTACTCAGAACCAGATCAATAAAACACCATTATGGATAAAAAAGAAACTTTTAACCTACAGACTGCATTTAGCATAGCATACAGGCTAACCCCATGTAGGAGGGTGATTAAAATGCAGCCCTCTAGATGATATTGGTCCACAGTTCGCTTTAGCTTTAGCCAGCCTAGCCAACAATGAGGAATGCTGGGAGCTGCAGTCCAACAGCATCTGGAGAATCGCACTTTTCTCACCCCTACTCTAAACTCCATCACCAGAGGCATTACAGTTTAAACTGGGGCACAGATCTGCCCTACTGGCAGGCTGTCTCTTGACTGTTTGTCAGTATCATGGGACATACTATATGCCCTTTTCTAATCAGGTGGGCTCATGTTATCCTCTGATAGCGAACAACATTACAGCTTAACATTCAGATCACATGCTTATCTTACTGCACACCCTGTATTCTTGCACAACTTCTTCCAGCGGCATGACGCTGTGGTGTTTATGGGCCCGTGACTCCCTGCATACCACGCAGATGGGCTCCTCATCTGTCTCACAGAAAAGCTTGAGGGGCTCCTGGTGTTTCTCACAGATGGTGCGCTCAGTGCTCGGGGCTTTGCCCACAGCTAAAGCAGGTGCTCCAGATGAATCCCCTGCTGCTGCCAACTCCACCGCTTCAGCAGATGCAGTCACAGGCTTGAATGGCTGTGGATTCATCTGGCGGATGATCTCCACCATGTTGGCCAGTTGAAGGTTGGGTCTGAAGTTACGATGGGGGAAAGTTTTGCGGCACTGAGGGCAGGTGAAAGCCTGGCGTGGGGGAGGAGTAGGTGGGGTGGCTGGCACAGTATATTCCACATCTTCTTCTGTCTCCTCTTCTTCATCCATGACTTCCTCATCATCATCATAATTATCAAAGAATAAATCACCTCCCATCGCATCATCCCACATCTCATCTGACCCAGGGTCTTGGTCCCAGTACTCTCGGTCTTCTTCATCATCCCACACATCATCATCATCATCATCTTCCTCATACTCATCCCTGGATATGTCCTCTTCCTCCTCCTCTTCCATATCCCCATCATCCAAGAACTCATCCTCTAGACCATCTTCCTCATCGTCTGCATCTTCCTCGGGCCCCAAATCATCTATCCCTCTGTCGTCAACGCCCCCTTCCAAACCAGGCCCATACCCTCCATCGGAACCTGACGCTCCAACATCATCCCCTTCCTCTTCCTCACCTTGGCCTTCCCCTGAACCCCACAACCGTGTGATGCAGCCCCGGCAGAAGTTGTGCCCACATCCGATAGACACCGGGTCTATGAAATAGTCGAGGCAGATAGCACAGACAGCCTCCTCGTGGAGGGTCGTCACAGGGTTGAGGGGGCCCGCATAACCACTGCCTGCTGCTGCCATGGGAGCCCAGATTCCCCGCCACAGGCCTCACCCCACCGCCCTGGCCAGCGCCTGTCCCACTTCTCCCCCTGAAAGAAACCCCCTCCTGGAGGCAGGACCCCTCTCCTCCTCCCAAGAGGCGGCGGCGGCGGCGGCACTCTGCCCAAACTCCAGCCCCTCTCCTCTCCTCTCCTCTCCTCTCCTCTCCTCCCTCCCTCCCTCCCTCCCTCCCAGATCTCTGCCCAGGCCAAGACCCTCGTAGGTGTGAGAGGCCGCCTTCCAGCCTCCTTTCTGCCGGCAGAGCTGCCTCCTTTCGCTTCCCGGCGCAGGAGTTACGTCCCCACCTTCCTTCCCGCTTTTCCGCCTCCCCCCCGCTGGCTACCCGTCAGTCCTCCCGCTGCCCCGTCGCTGCTCAAACGGACTCGCTCTCGCCCCTCTCCTCCCTCACGAAACCGCCCTCGGCCCCCGCGCCCCACAAGAGCAGCCGCGAATGGGCCGGACTCCCCGACCAAAGTCCCCCAGCGCAACGCCCACAACCCAACTGAACCAACCCTCACACCCCAGCAACCGCCGGTCTACGCTCTTTAAGAACGCCTCCAGACCGGAACTGAAAGAGGAAGTCCTGGCGTCGTTCTAAGACGCCAACAACTCGTCTCTATGGTACGAGGGGGCCTGACTGGTTTTATAGAAGGCGTGGGGCGCTCCTGCCCACAAATCAAACCTCCGGAGGCCACCGCTGGTTGCCATTCCGGCCGGCAATGTCTGTTGCGTCATCAAGTGAACGTCGCTCTGGTCACTAACAGGAAGAAGCAACCCTGAGTTTTCCCGGAAATACACCGGAAGGTTGGAGGAACTCTTCATTCTTCTAGTCTCTATGGTTCCCGAAGATTCGGCACACGAGAGAGATCAGCGCCATAAAGTTAGGAGAAAAATATTTTAAATTAAAAAAAAACTTTTATTAGAATATTTTCTATTTTTATTATTTTATTACATTTATTATATATTTATATTTATTATTATATTTTTATTCTTTTTATTATGATTGACTCCCGGAATTGTAGCTGTATTTGCTAATCCCACACTGCCTTTTGTGTTCCTGCTCTTCCTGTATTGTCTTTCCACGTGGAGATTTGAGACTGTAAGCTCCTTGGGGCAGAGTCCCATGTACTCTTGTTTAAGGAACTTCGTTTTCTGTTGAATAAAAAAATAGTAAATAAAATAGAATTTGGAACCTTTACTTTTTTAGACTAAAACTACCAGGATTTCTCTGCTGTAATGATCACTAGCTTGCTTGCTGGGGCATTAGGGTAGTGGTAATCCAAAACAAGCTATCCCAAACTCTGGGGAATTTGTTTGTTTGTTTGTTTGCTTATTCCTTATCTTGTGTGCTTCTTTATTAGAGAAACAGCCATTACATAATTGATGACAGGAGAAAAGAATATATGTGAGACTACTGAAACTATAGCTTTTGTAAATATTTTATGTGGAAAAATTTAGTCAAAGCAAAAAGAGAATCTTGAAAACCGTTCGCAATTAGTTTTCCTGTGTTTCCTTAAATTCTGACTGGCAGCAAGACAGGAGCAGTTGCTTACTCTGAGGGCCCAGGCTGAAGTATTTTGAGCAGAACTGAGCCATACAGTGTTTGCAGTATCAGGCTGAGTGAGGCAGGGCAACCGGACTGAGAACCAGCAAAGTAATTCTGAATTTGCCTTTCATGTGCCTCAGCCATTGGAACCTGCTGCAAAGCTCAAAAGCCTGAAGTCACCAGGCTAGGAAAGAAGGTCTTTCCTAAGGCCTATTGGCCAGGGCTTTGTCAAGAAATTAATAATTGAAAATAGGGGTAGGCCAGGTGTTCCAGATATTGTTGAACTGCAACTCCTCTATCAGGCCTAGCCAGCACAACCAGTGATAAAGAATACTGGGAACTGCAATTTAGCAACATCTGGAGGACTCCCTTTTGCTCATTCCTGTCCTAAATGCTATAAGGAGCCCTAATCAAGCTGAGATGTCAGGTAGCACTCCCTCCCCTCCCCCAGTTAACAAGCAAGCCATCCTGTTCTCCAACAACTAGATTCAGTTTTCTTCAGGCCTGGTGCCTATTTTAACAACTACTAGAGTATTTGCTATTCGACAATGAATAGAGGCCTTTCACAGTAACATAGCGTACAAAAAATCAACAGCTGCCCTTTTCCATGCCCTGTGGATGTTCCGTAAGGGAGAACTGCATCTGTGGCAAAAGAATTATGAAGCCTAAGCACACAGCACTTAAAGATACAGAACTTTCTTGGGCAAAGGGTTGCTGCCTGATAAGGAGCTTTGTTAACATTATCTGCACTCTACCAAAGATAGGGTTGACAACCTTCTTTTCTGAGCCGAACTCCAATGCTTTTACTAACTGCTCACATAAATTGTTGAAAGTGTTTGCAAGTTTTCTCTGACTGAGGCAGCCATGTGAGGTATAGCATGCATTTTTATTTGTTTATTAAAACATTTATATCCCATCCTAGATCTAAAGATTTTAGGGTAACATACAGGCATATCAATTTGCATTAATAAATAAAGTAAAGTTGGCCCTCCACATTTGTGGGTTTAACATTCATGGATTTGATTATTTGCAAGTTTCGCTGACTCCTGAGCCCCCGACACCTCAAACACTTCTTTTCCAGGGGAACCTTCCCTATTAGCAGCTCCAATCATGCGTGTAACCCTTTAAAAATTTGCGTCTGGTCCTCCTCTTCCTCTACAAGTCGCTGCTTTGTCAGCTAAGGATGGCTTGTAGTCCAGTTTCTCAGCACCACAAACTCTCTCCTGATGCCCCCAAATACTAGGAAGCAGATGAGTAAGAGCGAGAAAGTATCGGGCCAGCATGATGTATCAGGCCAGCACTCTCCTTTCCCTGACCTAGGCCATTTCTGCACCAGCCTGTTACAGCATGATGATTCCACTTTCAACATCCTCTGGAATCCTGGGCCATGTCCGCAGTTTATAGTGCTATTATTCCACTTTCAACATGCTGTGGAATCCTGGGGTTTGTAGTTTACTAAGGCCCAAGAGCTCTCTGGCTGAGAATTCTAAAGGCCCCTCCCTAAACTGCAAACCCCAGGATTCCGTAGGATGTTGAAAGTGGAATAATAGCACTATAACAGTCTCTTGTGGAAATGGCCCTGAAGTTTGCAGTTTCGGGAGGGGCTGGCTGGCCCCTCCCAAAACTGCAAACCCCAGGATTCCAGAGGATGTTGAAAGTGGAATCATCGTGCTATAACAGGCTAGTGTGGAAACAGCCCCAGTTTGGGCGCTGGGTGCCAAGTCTCCCCACCGTGCTTCACCTCCCCCTTCCCACAGACACACAGATGTGCACACACACACTTTGATATTTTCCAATATTTTCCTCTTGCACCCCTAACCCTAGTGAATATGGAAGGCTAACTGTAATTTTAAAACACTAAAATATATTAAACCACTTCTCACTTAAAAGTGGACAATTTACTTAAATGGATTGACACCAGTGTTGACACCAATTGGGCCACTGAACAATTGAGCTTTAATTAGCCCTTCAAGCGGAAGGCAAATGCCAGCCTAAGACAACCTTTGATCACATTTCAGTTCAGCAGTTGCTGATGGCTTCTGTGGCAGTAGGGGTAGTGATGTACTTCAGATTTTACTCCAAACTTCAATGAAATTAAACCAGAATAGGTGTTGGAATCTTGCGAGGAGGGTCTTCTGAGCAAAGAAATGAGGCTGAAAGATACAGTCATGTTGGTCACACACCAAAATACAACAAAATCCAAAATACACATTGCAGTGGTAACTTTATTAGGCCAGCCAAAAGGTGCAAAACACATCACACTTGCTTTTCAAGTTTGCTGGCTTCTTCATCAAGCAAAGATATCAAAGACTCATAAAGGAAAAGAAAAATGATGATGTCAATGCCAGTGTCCTGCAGTTTGTTTAAGATATTTATTTCTTGGCTTCTAATTGTTTTTCCTTCAGTCCTCACATGACCAAGTAGTCCTGGCACTTCTCTCAGCGTCAGCTCTCCGACAAGACCACCTTAAACACATCTAATCTAATAAAGGTTATCGCCATGATGTATATTTTGGATTTCCTCTGTATATCTATTTCTCCATGTACTGACAATTTAGCACCACCAACCAAAGGCAGAAAGATTGCAGAGAATTCTGCTCCTTTTTTCACTCCTCTTATTGCTTCCTCATTCAGAGAGCACAAAGTGGAAAGTCAGCAGTGGTCAGTAGAAGAGGCAGAAGGATCAGGAGCCTTTGTATGAAAAAAATCAGAGCAAAAGAAGGGACCATAATACTGTTTTCATTATTGCTGGAAACAAAACCAAGGCCGTTTCTGCACTACACTTGTTACAATGCTATTATTCCACTTTCAACATCCTATGGAGTCCTGGAATTTGCAGTTTAGGGAGGGGCATTTAGAATTCTCAGCCAAAAGTTTTTGGCCTCAGTAAACTACAAATCCTAGAATCCCATAGCATGTTGAAAGTGGAATAGCAGCACAATAACAGTGTAGGGCGGAAATGGTCCAAGTCAGAAAGTTAAACAGGTAGCAAAGAACCCACCAGGCAGCAAGACTTGCCAAAAGTCAGTCTAGGCATCTGTTTTCAAGGCCAAGATGCTCCCCAGGACATAAGAGGTAAGAAGAAAAACGAAAAGGCGGGCTTCTGAGCATGTACAGAATGCATTCCTTCCATAATTGAGTAAGGGGCTTCTAGCTGGTAATTCAAGAAGGAGCTGACCCCTTTCAGAATTCCCCTGCTACACCCAGGTAAAAAACTAAGGTTCAGCTACCCACTGTCACATCACGCATGCACACACACATGCACACAGAGTCCTGTAATGGTGATGGTTGTGCTTAGATCCTAAGGGAATAAGTGATGTGCTCCTATGGTGGGTCCCCAGGACTGTAGCTACTGGCTGTGGGCAGGGGCAAAATAAGAGCACTGCTCCCTCAAATAAGAGTTCTGCCCTCCCAGATGAAATTTTCCCCCAGCTTCTTGAATTTCTAGCAACACAGAGTGTGAGACTCTGAAAAGCATTCAGACCTAAGACTCTTCTATTTATTTCTGTTTGCATTCCCTTTTGGTAATACTGCCTGCCGCTTTTCTTTGGATGCCTAAATTGTATTTCTAAATGCTTGGCTGAAAAGTTTAAGGTTACTTCAGTATTAGAAATTTGGGAAATAGAGGAAAATTTAATTTGAGGGGCAGAATTATTATTCCAGGGGAGCAACACCCTAATTTATTCCTCTCCTCCCCCCACCACTCCCTTGGCAATCTTCACAAATTGTGGGCTTTTCCACACTAAACTGTTATAGTGCTTTATTGCACTTTCAGCATCCTGGGGAATCGCAGTGTTTGTAGTTTACTGAGGCCCAAGAGCTCTCTGGCTGAGAATTCTGAATTTACCTCCCTAAATTGCAAACCCCAGGATCCCACAGGATGTTGAAGGGGGAACAGCACCATAACAACAGAGGGCCAAAAAAAAAAAAAGCCTTATATACACACTGAGTTTTCTGTCGGAGAAAAATGCACCTGGGTCTTTTAAGCCTTAAGAAAGCGAACGCTGATGCTGATCCACGCCTTTGATTGGGCGTGAAGGTTGGTGAAGACAGCTGCAGACCACTAAAGGTCAGGCCAAATGCAACTTGTTAAGCCTTTAATGTGCTGCTGCAAGGCTCAGTGCTGTTACCGATGGAGACGGCGCGGTTCCTATGAGTTTGCGAGAGGACAGAGAGATTAACGTAACAACAACAAAAAACAAAGAGAGGTGCATGTATTGCCACCGTATCTCCATTTGGAGGGTGTTGTAGCGGATATCGAAGGAAGAACAGCCAGCTGGTTTCTGTAGTGTAGTGGTTATCACGTTCGCCTCACACGCGAAAGGTCCCCGGTTCGAAACCGGGCAGAAACAGTGGTGTGTTTTTTTTCTCTCCTCCCGTTTCCCTTGCATCACTCTAGTCGCCAAACCTCGTCCTTTCTCGCTTCTTTCCTTTAGCCGCCAAATGATAAATATTTTCCCACTTAAATAAAATATTACGCTTAGTTTAAGCTACGCGTCCAAAGCGCTTGGTCGCTGAAAGAGGCACCGTCTCGGGATTCAGTAATTATTAGTCCTGTTTATTGCAATACCAACAACAGAGGAAATCTAGGAAGATTAAGAATGAGATAGGAAGGGGTAGAATAATGCAAACGGACCTTGGGATGGTTGCAGAAGCGGTCTCTATTATTCTGGTGACCCAGTTCACTGGAAGCGAAAGAAAACTGCGACCGTATGCAACTCTTCGAGATCATATACATACTTTGAAGTGTGCTTTTAAAACCTTGCGGAGTAATACTAACAGGGAGGCTAAATTTCACTTGTCGTTCATAGCAGACGACCACGATAAAGAACATAGATTTAACAGCCAAAAGGAAGGGAGGGAAGATTTTAAGAGGTACTCGTTAAATGCAATATTTGGAAAACGTATTCGCAGGGCAGCCCGGCTAGCTCAGTCGGTAGAGCATGAGACTCTTAATCTCAGGGTCGTGGGTTCGAGCCCCACGTTGGGCGGCGGAGAACCTTTTACCTGAGGACCTTCAGATGAGATGTTGGGTCGGAAAAAGTCAATCCTCTGGAATTATTCCCAGTGGCGATTTACAACTAAAAGGAAGTAGTCGTGGGATTACTTATTTTTTCCTTCCTCTCCCCCTGTATGTTGCGACATGCCATAAGAACTGCACAGAGTTTTTTATTTGAGGGAACATAACAGCCGCTAAATATTTTTCCATCCCTGTGTGTCAAGCAGAACAAGAACAGAAGAAGAGAGTATGACTGCTTTTGTTCATACCTTTCTTTAAAAAAACTTTTTTTTAACGCTTCCCTCAGTAAATCCAGGCTTGCCTCTATCTGGGACGTTTTATAGCCTCATTGCTCTTATTCAGTGTTCACTTTTTGTAGCTTCCATGCATTGTCATCAGAAATCAGTCTTAGGACATATGGAGTGATAAGAATGAAGAGTGCCTCTGAGCATGTACTGAGGGAACATTGAACATCACCGATCTGCACATTCCAGCATCAGGGAAAGGACACTGCAGAAGAGATACCATTATGTCCAAGAATTTTGTACCTCAGCAGCCTTTAGTCAGTGAAGCAGTTTTAAGACTCTGTGTTTCGTGGCCTTTTTGTTTGGGGATGCAGAAATATCCTGAACTTAATGGTCTTACAAAGATTTCTCCCCCTACCTGCAACCTATAGCTTGTATTATTGCTTCAGAGTCCTGCTCTGAGATCATCCATTGTCAGAGATAAGAAAGAATTAATACAATTATTTAATCAATAATAACCTATGTATAGAGGTGCATGTGTGTAATACTCATCTAAAGATTTATTATACTTAGGGTGGTAAGTATTACATTTATGTCAAATTAAGTGAAAAAGTTACACTGAAAGGCTTATCAGAATGAAGCTGGAAAATGCCACCCGTGCATTTACTCCGCTTCCCATACCTTCGTGTCTTTTACTTGGGATTTTTCTTTCTTTTCTTTTTTTTTTGGCAAACCCCATTTCTCAACCACACCATCAAAAACCTAAACATTGTAATTCCCCAGGCATTGAGGGACTGACAAAAATCAAGATGCAGTTTTCCAAAACCTCCACGAGACCTCTGCTTTCAATAAGCACTGGCGGGGCAGAGCTGGGAAATGGAAAATCTCTTGGTTTCTCATTTAATAAATTAGTAACTTCATCATGAAGCTGAAAACTTTTGGTAAACAGATTTATTGGCTCCACACATCAACGCTATGCGACCGCTGTAAAGGTCTGAAAAACCTGTATGACCTTTCCCAGCCCTATGAAAATAAAGGGCAAAGGGCGCGGTTCTTCATCTTTCTGGATCTTCTTACAATTCTACCCCCTTCCCACAACTGTACAAATATGCTTTATAACCTGAGGCTTCAATATACGCTCTACGGCATCCAAAGAGGTGAGTTTATATTCACAAAAGCTGGCGCTAAAATCATAATAAAAAAAAAAGTTAGGGCCTTTCCACACTACACTGCCATGGCGCAATTATTCCACTTTCAACATCCTATGGAATACTGGAGTCTGCAGTTTAGGGAGAATTCTCAGCCACGGAGTTCTTTGGCCTCCCTAAACCGCAAACCTCAGAATTCCAGAAGATGCTGAAACTGGAATAATAGCAATATAACAGTGTAGAGCGGAAACGCCCTTAGTCTAAAGGCGCTGCCACATTCCCTTTTTCTTCCCCTCCCTTCCCCCGTTTATACTTCATGTTGGAAGTTCCGCGGAAATAATAAACTGAGTTTAAAAAGACACAAGTTTTCTTCTCGGTTAGACTATCTCTAACTTAATTTCTAACTGAGCCGCATCAGCTCCCGCCGGCGCTACAGGGAGCCACCAATGCAAACCAAACAGCGAGGCGAGGCTGCCCGGGCCCAGCGGGACTACAATTCCCAGAGTGCCATGCCCGGGGAGCCCACCTATGTTCCGTCAAGACTACATTTCCCGTGGTGCCTAGCGGGGGACACACAAAAGGCAACGAGAATCCGGCCGAGTCTTGAGTCTGAGATGGGAGCTTGCTCCGCCGCGCAGTTTTGTCCCCGGGGGGAATCTTCCGGGTAAAAAATAAGCAAAGCTACGGAAAGAAAGGCGCGCCCGGAGCCATGGAGCCCGGTAAGTGCGAGAGATGGGACCGGCGGGGGAAGGGCGACCGCTCTCCCGGCGCCTTCCCAGCGATCGGGTGTCAGTACAGAGGGTTGTGCATCGGGGCGTGTTGTGTTTATTTCCTGGCGGGTCTCCTGGTTCGGATCTAGAGAGGGGAGCGTGCAAGGCTGGCCGGGGAAGAAAGAGAAGGAACGGCGGGCCCGGCTCAAGGGGAAACGCCAGACCTCCTGTCCCAAAATACCCATGTCGTGACATTGCGAGAAGAGTTTCCCAGCTGAACCTGTGGCCTTTTCCGCACTAGACTGTTATAGCGCTATGATTCCACTTTCAACATCCTGTGGAAAGTGGAATCATAGCGCTATAACAGTCTAGTGCGGAAATGGCCTTTGTTTACCCTTTTTTCCCCTTTTGGGACTCTCCTACAAATACTCCTTGTGGAAGGTCCACGCTGCTTGACTGTCTTTCTTTCTTTTTGTTAGTTTCTCCAAGCCATCTCAAGATGAATGGACTGAACACACCGTCCCTACTCCTAATCAGATTAGGTGCTCATTACCATTCCCAGGCTGTTGTGCTCCCAGGTTGTATGCTGAGTTTCTCGTTTCACCCCTAACTGTGTTTTATGAAGATCTGTAACTGCACCTTTTTTTTAACTGCTAGTTTAAGAAGGAGTCTGATTGTAAGAGTGATGTTCAAGAAGGAATTATTTTTGGTTTCTTCTCTATTATGGTTATATCTTTGTCCTCCCACGGGTTCAAGGCAGAGTACATGGCTCTCCTTTGCCTCACTTTCCCATCAGGACAGCCCTGTGAGGTAGGTGAGGGTGAGAGGAAGCGGCTAGCCCAAAGTCATCCACTAAGGCCGTTTCCGCACTGCACTGTTATAGTACTATTATTCCACTTTCAACATCCTTTGGAACCCTGGGGTTTGCAGTTTAGGGAGGGGCCTTTAGAATTCTCAGCCAGAGAGCTCTTCGGCCTCAGTAAACTACAAATCCCAGAATTGCACAGGATATTGAAAGTAGAATAATAGCACTATAAGAGTGTAGGTTGGAAATGGCCTTAGTGTTGTGTGTTTGTTGGTCCTGATCCTGGATTTTTTGAATAAGCAACCAATTTTTAGTATATGCCACTTAGAAATAATAATTTTTTAAAAGGTAAGGAGCTTATTAGACTTGTGTCTACAAACTCCAAATGGAGTAGCAGCTGATTCAGCACATGGAATAGTTCTTTATAGTATAGTATTGTAGATTCTGTAATAGTACAATGTTACAACATAATAGTACAACTCCCAGAATCTGTTGGCCATGCTGGCTAGAGGCTTCTGGAAGTTGTAGTCCAAATAAGGAACTTTGTCCCCAAACATTCTCTCTCTCTTCAACCCTCCTGAGGGGAATGATCTTCCACAGCACCTAAGGCAAAAGACTAGCCGGGATAAGAACAGAGCAAACTGAAAACCAACCTTCTTCTCTAATACCTTTGCTCTGGCCACCCTGCGTCTGATGCCTGAGGCAGCCACCTCACTTTGCCTTATAGCAGGGCCGACCCACACTGTGTTCAAGAAGTAGTGAGGAGGCAGATCAAGAGGAGGCAGGTCAAGAGGGGAGTGGGGAGGCAGATCAAGAGGAAAGGACCCATACTTCCTACTGGTTTATAACACACCGTTATGAAGTCATTCTAGGAGCTGTACTCTGAAAAAGACAGCTTTTACTGTCAGGCCTTGGCAACTTTGCAATTAGCTACCCTGGTTGCATCAATATGAGTATGGTGTCTAGATCAAGGGAGGTAATAGTACCACTCTACTAGTACCACCACCATTCTGCTTGGGTCAGACCTCATCTGGAATACTGTGTCCAGTTCTGGGCACCTCATTTCAAGGAGGATATCGACAAGCTGGAACATATCCAGAGGAGGGCAACCAAAATGGTTAAAGGTCTGGAAGCCATGTCCTATGAGGAGCAGTTTAGAGAGCTGGGTATGTTTAGTCTGCAGAAGAGAAGGTTAAGAGAGGACATGATAGCCATGTTTAAATATTTGAAAGGATGCCATATCGAAGAGAGAAGGGGCTTGTTTTCCACTGCTCCAGAGACTAGGGCAAGGAGCAATGGATTCAAACTACAGGGGAAGAGATTCCACCTGAATCTCAGGAAGAACTTCCTGACGGTCAGAGCTGTTTGGAAGTGGAATATGCTGCCTCAGAGAGTGGTAGAGTCCCCCTCTTTGAAGGTTTTTAAGAAGAGGCTGGATGGCCATCTGTTGGAAGTGCTTTGATGTGTGTTCCTGCATGGCAAGGGGTTGGACTGGATGGCCCCTTTGGTATCTTCCAATTCTATGATTCTACCCATCCAGGGGGCAAGTAATGTTTTCTTACCAACCAGTGTACCAGACTTGGGAGACATCTGTTGTTGTTGTATGTCTTCAAGATGTTTCCAGCTTATGGCAACCCTAAGGCATCTATATATGCACATATCTGAAGGCTGACCCATGTAATGATAAATGCTCCAAGAAATGAATTCTTCACAGGTGTAACACTACTATCATTATAATTATCATTGTTAATAATATTCTACCTTTTTCTTAGTCTGAGATTCAAGGCATCTTCAGAGGTTACAAAGACAGTGCTAACCAATTCATCTTGTTGAAAAGTTAAAAATGCAATTAAACTAATAGAATAAAAAGCAGCTAAAAGCCTGACCATTAAAATAAAAGAATAAAAGAACAAATAAGTGATACTACTTGCTGTGAAAGGCAGTTTTCCCCAGAACAATCAGCTCTCAAAGGCCTGTTGAAACAAAAAGGTCTTCACCTGCCTATGGAAGAATAATAGGAAGGTGGCAGTCTAATCTCTCCAAGAGAGGAGCAACCACAGAGAAGGCCCTGCCCGATGTTCCTACCAGGTGTATCTGTGCAAGTGATGGGACAGAGAGAAGGGCCTCACTTAGAGAGGTCAAAACATAGGCAAGCTCCTATGAGAGAACAGGGTCTTTTAGATAACCTTGACCTGAGCTGTATAGATCATGACCAGCACTTTCAATAGTGTCCCAGTTGTATTACTATAAAACAAAGCAATGATTTTAGGTTGTGTCTGAGCCCATCTGAAGGCCTTATAGAATGCTAAGAATGACTGCCAAGCATAGTTTGAGGTTTGGAGTATGTCATACAGTCAAGCCAATCTACATTTTCAGCTCCCTGGACTATAACCCTTTAAACCATTTTGTAACTTCTGTACTTAAAAATTCAGAATCCAAAGCAGAGATATAGGCAAGGAAGACAACTTCCCAGTCAACCAGACCTTTGCTTTTTGTTCTTCAGCACAGTTCTTCTCTCTGTTGTCAAAGAGAGACAGTGCTTTTAAAAACTGAATGGCAGCTCTTCTCTTTGTCTCTGGGTACATTTTAAAGCAGTTAGATTGTAAAGCCTGAGGGCATGGAACTGTCAAATTAAAATAATTTGCAAGCTGCTCTGGAATTTTTTTTGGCTGAAAGGCAGGGTATAAATGCTTTAAATAAATAAATAAAAATTTGGAAGCAAATAAGTCAAGAAAATCCCAGCTGCATTAACCGTGCCTGGTTCTATGCGTGATTTCTGTCCTCATTCTCCTTCTTTAGAACCTAGCCACATAGGGTTGCCAGACTGAAAACTGGAGAGGGCTCCTATACCTTTAATGGATTTGTAGAAGAGGAAATTTCAGCAGGTATTGCTTGTTGCACAATGCAGGAACAAGAAACACTTGCTGAAATATCCTCTTCTATAAACAGGAACCCTCTCCAGCTTTCACTCCGGCAACCCTAAACCAAAATAAGAGGAGAAAAGACTGGCAACAAATGAATGATTTCTTTTGCTTATTCTTTAAACTGAGAAGAAACTGGACTTAAGTCCCACCTAGGTGTAGATCAGCATCCTATAAATACTGATCCCTTCCTCTGTCCCTTCATCCATCATGGGTAAGCAGTTTCTATCAGTCGCTTCCTACTTCCCAAGTGAGATTTTCACATAAACTGCCTCAGGTTTTCTTCTTATCACAGGAGGGTAAAGTTTAATCTTTCTACATTTGGTACTCCTTCACCATCATGCCTCAATATCTCAGAGGCCTTTTGGCATCACTGCAGGGCACAAATGCTTGAATCCATGTGGGATGAATCTTTTCATCCCAATATTTTAGAAGAAGGAAAGAGCAAACCATCTGTGAGTGTTCCTTAACTAATAAAAATGGGTAATTCACAAGGTTTCCATAAGTCAGGGGGTCTGGGATCCCAGAAGATCTTGGAGGGCTAAATCTACCATTGCAAAAAAAAAAAAAAAAAATTGTTGCCCCCAAATACCCTCTAGAGGGCATAGACAGCAGTTTCAGCATATTTTTGGGCCTTCCTGGGCCACTTTACGTTCTAGAGAGGTCTTTTTTTTAACAATAGGAAGTGAGCAGAAGTCACTCCCTGTTTAAAAAAGGCTTCTCTGGGGCCTAACTTGGTACAGTGCCCCCCACACACACACACACATTCTGGATGGGGTTGGGACAAAGAATTACCCATGGGATGTCACAAAAGTGGCCCTGGGGATCTGTATGTGTGTGGCAGGCCACACTTTGCCCACCCTTTACATAACTAACAGGTGACTTACATACATACATACATTTACAAACATATGTTTCAGATGAGCTTTGGCGCTGTGGAGCATGAATGAATGAATGATGGCAGACTTTCTTAATTTTTGCAGGTGAAAACTGGATCAAGAGAGAAAATGAAGAGGACACTTCCCAGCCAATAGATCCTACACCAGTGGATCCTGGCGAACTCCCTGAGACCCTGTTAGAAGAAAGCACAGACTTCCTGGATTCTGAGCCTCCCAAAGGCCTGCAAAGGGACCTGGAGGCCCCCGAGGATGCCTTTGCTGGGGCAATCTGTTTGGACTATGAGAATGGACCGGTGAGGATCCACCCTGACAACCGGCCATTCAAGTGTGACGTGTGTGACAAAAGCTTCCGCCACAGCTCCAGCCTTTTGACCCACCGGCGCCTCCACACTGGGGAGAAGCCGTACAAATGCACCGACTGTGGGAAAAGCTTCAACACCAGCTCGGCCCTCATTGTCCACCGCCGGACGCACACAGGAGAGAAGTCGTACGTCTGCTCAGACTGCGGGCGGTGCTTCAGCGAAGGCTCGGTCCTGATCAAGCACTGGCGCATTCACACGGGGGAGAAGCCCTATAAGTGTTCCCTCTGTGGCCGGGGCTTCCGGCAGAGCTCGCAGCTGCGGGCCCACGAGCGGACCCACACAGGGGAGAAGCCCTACGAGTGCCAGGACTGTGGGAAATGCTTCAGTACCAGCTCTAACCTCTCCGCCCACCAGCGGACCCACACAGGCGAGAAGCCCTACATCTGCACCGAGTGCGACCGCCGCTTTGGCCACAAGTCCCACCTCATCTCTCACCAGAAGACCCACACAGAGAAGCTCCACGCGTGCCCCGAGTGCCCAGCCAGCTTCCGCATGATCCATCAGCTTCTAGTCCACCGGAAGTCCCACCAGGAAGACCGGCGTTACAAATGCCTCCTGTGCGGGAAGACCTTTAGCTACAGCTCGGCCCTCCTGGCCCATCAGCGGATGCACACAGGGGACAGGCCTTTCAAGTGCCTCGAGTGCGGACGGAGTTTCATCCGCAACTCAGACTTGAACAAACACCAGAGGATCCACACAGGGGAGAAGCCCTATGAGTGCCCTGAGTGTGGGAAGAGGTTCAACCAGAGCTCCCACCTGGTCAGCCACCGAAGAGTCCACTTTAAAGGGACCACCAAAAATCCAAATGTAAACACGGGTACCCTGGTTGTACGAGAAATAGAGTCTTCCTGAGGTGACAGTACTCTGAGCTTCTGCTGTTATAAGTTATGAAGGCTGCACACAAACCCAGGACTCAGTCCCATTGAGCACCAGGGCCAGGAGGGTCTTAACTTTTGAATAAACATGGAAAGAATTTCACTGAAGGACACACAAAAAGGGCTGCGTATTGCTCCATGCTTCAAGATGGGAAAAACAAATTCTGTTCTGAGGCAGTTCAGATTTTACATCAAGGGAAAGCTGGGTTATGTGCCCTCCAATACCTTATGCCAAGGTGGGCAAAGCATCACCCTGGGCTGCATGTGGCCCTCAAGCATCCTTTGTGGCCTCAACACCTTCAGATTCCCCAGACTGATCTTTTTCTGGCCAAAAATAGAGAGAGAGGGTGAATCACTGCCCCCAAAAGCCTCCAGGTGCAAAAAAATTGCCTTGTAAATAAGTTGCAAGGCCTCCTGGTTAACAGCAAACAATGACCTATTTTTGAGAACAAGAAATGGACTTCCGATCATGTTGGGTTTCTGGGGATTTTTTGCCTTTTTTCCCCCAAGTAATCCATATGGCCCCCAGAGGGTTCTGGGGCATAGAAGTGAGCCCCAGACCTGCCATAATTGCCCATCTCTGCGTTATGCAAATTTACCTGTATTTGTTTTGCATAATTTTCCTGTTTTCCTCTGGTCTCACAGGAAAAGGCAGAGAGATTTGAAGTCCTGAGGTGTCCTCTTGACAGTAGGAAACTCTGACCGGCTTCTGAGATTTTGCCAGGTGTTACCTACACACATTTATGCCAATCACTGCTGCAGGAGGGCTAGAAACTTTTTTTTTTAATGAAACATCAGATTCCTGCGTTGCTGACAGTTTTACCTTACATCATGTCTTATGCAAGCGTGCAATGCTCAGTTTCGCACATTATATTTAAGGTAATTGAGGCAGAGTGATGTTCCCGTCATTGAGAAATCACTTTGGTCCAGCCTTAAACGTGAGAGAAATGTCATTGCTGGGACTCAAGTGATCAAACTGAAGGGAGGGGAGCCAGAGCATGATGCCTTAATTGAGCCTCAGACCGCTGAAGATACAGAGAAAGAAAATAGTAATTTAAACTGGAACAAGCTTATTTTTTATGAGTCCTATAATACAGTTCTGTCCATCTGCTTTCCAAAAAAATTGAACACCAACTAGCTTTTAATAACCACATTCTGCTAGAGTCTTTTCCTGTTTCTTAATAAAACATTAGACAAAAGGCTAGTCTTAACAAGGAAAAGGAACTGTATTTTTAGAACACTTTGGATACCCACAACACAGAAAGAATTATTCCCCGTTTGTTGCAAAATCCAGACATTGATCAGCAAGATTACCCTGGAGATGTTTTATTTCTCCTAGTTAAGTCATCAGATGCTGAGTCAGGTTGTATGAGATTAATAGGCACTGACCAGTTGTTGCCTGTCATACATCGATGAGAGCCAATGGAGCATTTATCACGTCATGATCTGGGGTAAATTCAGTTAGGGCAGGGGTGGGAAATGTGCAGCCCTCCAGATGTTGCTGAATTGCAGCTCTCAGCATCTCTTACCCCAACTATGCTGACTGGGGTTGCTGGGAATTGGAGTTCAAAAGCATATTGAGGGGCTGCACCATTCTTGCTCCTGATTTACAGTTTTTGGGAGTCTCATGCATGTACTCAAGAGCCAACATAGAATAGTGGTCTGAATGTTGGACTAGGATCAGCGTTTGAATCTGTTATGCCACAGAAACCACTGGGTGACTGTGGGCAAGTCACACTCTCTCAGCTTCTGAGGAAGGCAAAGACAAACTCCCTCTGAACAAATCTTGCCAAGAAACCCGTGACTGGTTCACCTTAGGGTCACCATAAGTCAGAAATGACTTGAAGGCACAAAGCAACAAATGCACGTACTTACTATGAGAGCATGACTCTTAGAAAACTCCTTATTATTTGGTTATTCTCAAGCATTAAGGTAGCATCTGCTGCAGCTACTAAAACCACCACTGCTCTTAATAGGGATGTTAATATTACAGCGTCACAGATCAAATTACTGGCTCTGACCAAAAGCCAACTATGTCCAGCATCCTGTATCCCAGCAAGTGGTCATCTAGGAGATGCTGGAAAACCCTCCAGCAGGACATGAAGGCAATAGGCCTATTGTTCCCCATGATGGGTACTGAGAGGCATACTGCGTTACACTTGAAGTACATTTTGCCATCACAGCAAGTAGCCATTAATAGTTATATGCTCTATAACTTTAATTCTCTTTCAAAGCTGCCCAGGTTGCTGTTTGCCACGTCCCAGTTTAATGATGTGCTCTGGGAACAAGGCCATCCTTTCACCTTCCACTGGATGATTCTGGATTCAAACTGACTAGTATTTTATATTTCTTTCTCATTCACACTCTACTGCTTTGGCATTTCAAGAACCTTAATCCCAAAAAAGTCTCTCTTTTTTCCTTGAAAGACTAGAACACTCATCCTTCCCAATTTTAAAGTTTCGAACCACTCTATCACCTAGCAAAGACTCTCTTATTCTTCACTATTGTCCATACTCTCCAGTCACACTCTGGGTGCAAGAGCAGTGTTCATACCAGAGATGGCAATCAAGCAGCTTTCCAAGGGTTAGTGAACTGCAGTGCCCAGAATCCCTCACTCTTGGGCTAAGCTGGCAAGTTGGAAGTTGTAGCCCAACATTGAGCAGGCAACATGATTCTCACTCCAGCCAACAGGAATGTTGTAACACCGGCCCATTTATAATTTACAACATAGGTTTGGACTATGAAAAGTCCATTGATGATGGGAGTAAGTGGGCAGAGGAAGTTCGTGGGCAGAGGAAGTTCAGACTCTTACCATAGTTACTTTCTAAGACCGTAGTTCCCAGGGGACTCTGAGAATTGCGGTTCCCCAAAAGGAATTTTTCCAAGGCTGGCTCCTCTTTGCTGGGTGGGAAAACATTTTAGTGTAGCACAGGGAAAACACCTGTTTGAATCCCAGACTCAAAGGTCAGAGTAATCAAGTCTTCTCAGTGTAGTTTTCATGGCAAATCAAAGGTTTTTGTTCAACTCAGAGTGAAAATAGTACCTCATAGAATTCCAAGGAGTGAATACATAAGATATGACATAACATGCTATGGAAGGGCAAAAGACTCAAGTGCGGGAGGGCCTTTCTAGTTTAGAACTACATTTTTTAAAAGAAATATCTTCTGGTACAGTCAGTAAGCCATTTTTGGTTCTCATATTATTAATTCTACTTAATCATTTTTTTTGTTTATCTTAAAATATGTTTTTGCCTTAATAGGCTCGCAACACCAACTTAGAACAGTATTTTAAGTTTAACACAAGTGTAAAACAACTTGTATTTGTGGGAGGACACAACTAAGGATTGGTATTAGGTACAGGAAACTTCAAATAGTACAAACAGATGTGCTTGA
Organism: Iguana delicatissima; assembly: GCA_948472985.1. Lineage (NCBI taxonomy): Eukaryota > Metazoa > Chordata > Lepidosauria > Squamata > Iguanidae > Iguana > Iguana delicatissima. The sequence goes on along the minus strand of CAOKZL010001170.1, from coordinate 381,565 downwards.
ACAGACATCTTGTGTAATGCGTCCATTTTCCCAAGGGCCTGAACTGCATGTTTCAAAAAACTAGACACAAAGCCAGGCAGATTCATGAGTCAAAGTAGAACCCACAATTGAACAATATCTTTATTACAACCATCCAAAAATATCATGTAAGTATGCAAACTTCTGAGTCCTCTAGGAGTTTTCATCTGGTTAGGTAAAAAGTTGGAGGAGAGAAGGAAAGAAAGTTTTGAAAAAGCTCTAAAAATCAGGCGAGAGGTTGTGGGCAGTAAAACTTAGCCCCAACAAGGAGACTTCAGACTGAATGAATCACCGGTAAGAAGGTGTGCAAGTGTCAGTGTGCTTCTGGGATGGAAAGGCAATGTTATGTCTCCATTTCTGGAGGCACAAAAACGAGTAATTCAGTGATTTTGCCCATTGCCAAAACACACAGGTGGTAAAGGGCCAATTTCTCTACCATTAAAGTCAATGGCCATTGTTTCTTGTGGGTTGGTCATTTTAAAAATAGGTGCTGGTATTCTACACTGACCACTTAGTTACAAATGCCAACTCTCCTGGCCTGACAACCAAGCACACCTTAACAGCCAACAGCCACACTGAACAAAGGAGGTCTCTTAGCTGCCGATCAGGGTGCAAGGATGGTGATCTTTTCAGCTCCTCTCACCAGTGAGTGAGGCTGCAACAATTCGAAGCAGGACCCTGTTGCAATTCCTTGCTTGCTCATTTCCTGGCAGGAGGGGGTTGAAAACATCATCCTCTTTGCACCCCAATTAGCAGCTGAACAGACCTTCTATGCTCAATGTGACTGCTAGGGGGTTCCTTGAGTGAACATTTATGATCATACCAATGGTGACTACAAAGCCTTACTGAATACGGAGCACTTACAGATCCATAACTCTAAAATAGTCTGTAATTGCAATACAGAATACCAGACTCTGTCTGTGCAAACCTAGGGATGTAATCTGAGCTGGGATCGGTGACCCACCCACAACCAAGGATGAACTCTCTCACCTGAAAAAAGGCTGGTGGGAAATGTAAAGATCCAATCCTCATTCTCAGCATTAAAAAATGCTACCTGTCCTTCTTCATAGTCCAGGCAGACCTGGATTCTTCTGTAGGCCTTGCTAAAGGGCAAAGGGGTTGGAGGGGAGGTCAGGGCCCTCTAATTGTTGGCCCCCAAGTGTTCTAAAGCCCAGATCCCCTCTCCAGGATGGAACTGTAATTTCCTCTTCCTCTTCACGGACTCCTTGGCCACGCCCACAGCCCAGGACCCCTCTTCCACCACTTCAACCACCCAGGAGTGCCTCCCTGAGATAAATCCTTCACAGCCAAGCACACAGGGGTACATGCTGAACTGGTCCCGAGATTTGGCACGTTTCTGCCTTGTGTCTCCCAACCATACATTCTTCCTGTTGTCAGAAAGGATGAGGTAGGGCCCTGCTGTGTCCAGATCCAGTGTCACATCTGCTGCAGGGACACAAGAGAGGGAGAGAAGGTTAAGCCTGGCCACTCATTTAGCACAGAATGGTGCATAATTCTTACAGTGCAGTCCTTTATCCAGTGAGCCTGCCTGGCCAATTCAACACTGAAAATCAGGATTTAAAACGATAAGGCTGACCCACCTAAACCACAGACTCAGTATTATGATGGAAAGTAAATTGTTCCTTGAGACTTATTAAGGAATCTCAGGGAGCCAGCGTCATGTAGTGGTTCGAATGTTGGACTAGGATACTGGGATATCAAGACTTGCATGCCAACTCAGCTATGGAAATCTGCTGGGTGACCTTGGGCAAGTTACACTCTCTCGGCCTCAGAAGAAGGCAAAGGCAAACACTCTGAACAAATCTTGCCAAGAAACTCTGTGATAGGTTCGTCTTAGGGTTGCCCAAAGTCCGAAACAACTTAAAGGCACAAAACAACAACAACAAGCAATCTAAGGAACAATAATAAATAATAAGAGTAATTGTTAAAAGCAGGAGTGGGGAACCAGCAGCCATGAAACTGAATCAGACTCCCCTGCAATTCCAATTCAGCCCTCTGGGTTTTCCCAAATAGCCATTCACCCTTCCCCTGGACTCCCATTATTTGGTGATTTCCCAGGACAGTTTGGTCCCACTCTTTTAAATAGGCCCCCCTCCCAACATACACACCATGTAAAAGGTTGAACCCCTCCCAGGCTTAATTACTGCCAGGGAGGGCTTTAAACTGCCATTTTTAGCCCATCTTTTTGCTTTTGGACATACTGAACCACTGGTATGTAGCCCCCAGGAACTTGTCTAAGATGAATTCACCAAGCTGACCCCACCTATACTAACTATGGGTGGGGCAGAGAAGGGCCCAAACAAATTAACTACATTATGGTAGAATTCAAAGACACAGCCACATTAGATTTGATCAGTGTGCAAAGGGATCTTTGTAACATCTTTGAGACTGAATGAGAGAAAGAAGTTTGCAGCTTAAGCTTTCGTAGATTTAAGTCTACTTTATCAGATGCATGGAGTGAAGTGCCAAGGAACAGACCTTTATGAGCAAGCTGTATGCGTAAATAGCAATTGAAATGCAAAACTTGTGGGTATAGTGATGAGGTGACAAGTTCAGTTTTAACAATGGTCACTGGGGGAGAAAGGCAGGAAGGAAAACGTTACCTAAAGCCAAGGTAAGTAGATAATGACTCACATTCCAGTCTAAATGGAAAATCAGCAGTGTTCCAGCTACTATCATACCTGGCCCCTGAATAATGCTGATGGGTGTTGGACTCCAACAGCACCTGAGCAGCCAGTTTCCTCAACCTATACAGTATTACAAGACCCTTCTCCATACCCTCCAGCCTTTAGTTACCCTGGCTCATTCTGGAATTCACAACAGTTCCAGCAACTTTAAGTATTAATGCATCCAGTTATCTATGTAAAGTCGAAGGCTTTCACGGCTGGAATCCATAGGTTGTGGTGGGTTTCCGGGCTTTGAGGCTGTGTTCTATTAGTATTTTTTTCTGATGTGTCGCCTGCATCTGTGGCTGGCATCTTCAGAGGATCTGATGGCATGGAAGTGAGACAGAGTATATATACTTGTGTAGTCCCCGGGTGGGAGGGAGCAATTTGCATGTGTTACAGTTGGCCTGTGTGATGGACTATTGTTAAATGGGATATCCCCCAGGGTATATTGTTAGTCAGGGGATATGCATAACAGTGCGTTAGGTACATTAGCAACCCATTGTATTGTTCCCTGTAGAGCAGGGATGTCAAACTCAATTGCACAGGGGGCCAAAAACCAAAACACACTTTAGGTCGCGGGCCGAACAGGATAAACATTTATTGAATGTCTCATAGTGCCGTCTTAGATTAAATTCTTTAATTACAGCCACATTAGCTCCACAAATGAGACACACGGGTTTACCGGCAATGTCAGTAAACATATACTCAGCCTCCCATCGGTTTTTAAAGGCTCTGTTTTCAGAATCAACTTTTTTCTTCGGCATCATGAGGGCTAGCTTCGCAATAACTTGCAGCATCATAAGCTAGACTTGATTAACGCGGGAAGTGTTCAGCAAGGCAGCTGAAGCGCTGCATTATGGGATCTGTAGTTTATTGTGTTACCAGCGCTTCATATCGCCGGGCCATTAATAACAATAATATATAAAATGATCTCGTGGGCCTGATGTGGCCCGCGGGCCTTGAGTTTGACACATATGCTGTAGAGGGACCTCCAGAGTCTGGGTGGTGTTCATTGGCACATTTTTGAGTCTTGATTTTAGTGCTCTTCAGTACTTGTAGCCAAATCTTGTTTACTTTCCAAGTTTCTTCTTTCCAGTTGAAATTGTCCATGTGTTTATGGATTTCAATGGCCCCTCTGTGCAATCTGACATAGTAGTTGTCTGAATGGTCCAGAATTTCTGTGCTTTCAAAAAGCATCCTGTGTCCAGGTTGGTTTATAGCATGTTCTGCTACTGCTGATTTTTCTGGGTGGGTGAGTCTGCAGTGTCTTTTGTGTTCTTTGATTCATGTTTGAAAGCTGAGTTTTGCGGTCCCTATGTAGACCTGCCCACAGCTGCAAGGCATGCGGTAAACTCCCGCAGAAGTTAGAGGATCCCTCTTGTCCTTTGCTGAATGTAGCATTTGTTGAATTTTCTTGGTTGATCTGTGGATTGTTTGGAGGTTATGTTTCTTCATCAGTTTCCCTATATGGTCACTGACCCCTTTGATGAATGGTAAAAACACAATTCTCTTTGGTTGGCTGCTTATCTTCACTGCTGTAGTTTTTTCTGGGTCTTGAGGCTTTTCTGATGTCTGAACCAGAGTAACCATTGGCCTGTAGAGCCGTTTAAATGGTTCAGTTCGTCTTTCAGCAGGTGGGGTTCACAGATTCTTTTTGCACGGTCTACCAGAGTTTTTATTGTGCTCCCTTTTTGTCCTGGGTGATAGTTGGAATTTTTGTAGATATCTGTCAGTATGTGTAGGTTTTCTGTAAACTGTCTGACCCAATTGTTGGTTAGGTTTGCAGATGACTAGGACATCCAGAAATGGTAGTCTTCCTTCATTTTCTTTTTCCATGGTAAATTGGATGTTCGAGTGGATGTTGTTCAGATGGTCCAGAAACACGGTCAGTTCTTCATCTCATGGCTCCAAATGCTGAAAGTGTCATCCACATAACGGAACCAAATAGTAGGCTTTTTTGGTGTGGTTTCCAAGGCTTGCTTTTCAAAGTGTTCCATGTAAAAATTTGCTATCCTGGGGCTAAGCGGGCTTCCCATGGCGATCCCATCTCTCTGCTCGTAGAACTCATTGTCTCACTGAAAGTAGCTTGTAGTGAGGCAATGTTGAAACAGGGCTGTGATGTCTTTGGGAAAAATTCGGTTGATGAGTGCAATGGTGTCTGCTATGGGAACTTTGGAGAACAGGGAGACCACATCAAAGCTGATTAGTTTGTCTCTGGGTCTGAGTTCAAGGTTGCTGATCTTTTCTATAAAGTGAGCTGAGTCCTTGATATGGTGGGAGGTTCACCCCATATGGGTTTGTAATTGTGTGGCCAGTTATCTGTTTTTCTTTTCAGTTCCCTTTCTCCATTTCCCTCCACAAAAAAAAGAAAAGAGAGAAGACAGCTTCTCTAACTTCACCCTTCTCGGGGGCTTTTAGCCCATCAGTAGGGCAAAGAAATTTTTCCACTCTTTGTCCAGTTTTAGCCAGAGTGAGGTGGAAGAAACACCAGTCCACTAAGCAAATGCTGTTTCACCATCTTCCCAAGGTTTGTTATGGTTGCTAGGTTGCTAGGCCAGCAAACAAGTGTTGTTGTTGCTTGCTGTTGTGTGCCTTCAAATATTTTCCAATTTATCACCCTATCGCAGGGTTTTCTGGGGCTGAGAGTGTGTCAAACACCCAAGGTCACCCAGCAGTCACCCAGCTCTCTTGCACAAAGCCTCTCTGTGTAACAAAAGCTAGGGAGCCAAACTTTTTCAGTGTTGAACCTCTGAGTCTGGCAAAGACAGACTGGCAAGCTCCACATGTAAAGCTGACTGCCCCCAAATGTAACTCACATCTAGGACTTATCTTCACAGCAGGGGGAACTATTGAGTGGCGTGGGGTGGGCACAGAAAAAGCTTGCCTAGATGGTCCTGCTTCCATGTGGGACTTTGGAGGCAGCAGCAGATATGAGGAAAGTTATGTGTCATTCTTGGAAAGTTTCTTCTTTTCCTATCCTGCATCAATTGCAAGCAAAATCTTTCCATTAACCAATTATTTCAGAGACCCAAATACCAGAGGCTACCATCGGCAGTAATCTATAATACTGGAAATACCAGTGGACTAACTTAGTGGAAAAGAATGGGTAAAGAACCTGTCTTGGATGGGGTTGCACTTCTCTTGAAGGAGTAGATAGGCAGCCTGGGAGAGCTCCTAGGTCCTTCCTTGACATTAGAGGCCCAAGTGTACAGTTGGCCCTCCACATTTGCAGGTTTCATTTTCACAGATTTGATTTATTTGCAAGTTTCTCCAACCCTTGCCCCTGCCCACCGCAGGCACTTCTTTTCTGGGGGAATCTTCCCTCTACAATCAGGCCATGCAGCCTTTCTGCAAATCCACAAACCCTTTCCCAATACTCCCCTCACACACACTCAAAGAAGGAAATGGGTGAGAGAGAGGGCCACTATGCCAACCCACCCCTTTTCCCTCTCCCTTCCCTGACCTGGTTTGAACCTGGGTGCCTGTTCTCCCCACCATGCCACAGTCCCCTTCCCACAGACACATACACATGCATTTTGATATTTGTGATTTTTCCACCTGTGCGGGGGTTATCCACCCTCTCTAGTGAATGTGGTGGGCTGCTTCTAGTCTGTGGCATGGACTGCTTGGTGCTAGCTTCAACAGAAACATCAGCTATGGCTTTCCTGGACAAAGGTAACCTAGCCAGAGTAGCCCACGCACCCGTAACCTCCCAGTTATACTATTGTAACGTGCTGTATGTGGGGCTGCCCTTGAAAAAGTCTCAGAAGCTTAGCTAGTGCAAAATGTAGCTGCTCAACTGCTGACTGAAGTATCATAAAGACAGCATCTGCATTCAAGGTGCTTGAATTCCAATCTGAATTCAAGGTGCTTGTGATGACATTTAAAGCCCTAAGCCGCTTGGGACCCCAATACATGAGGGCACATCTCTCCCTATATGTGGCTGCCAGAGGATTAAGATCTGGTGGTGGTGGTGGGGATCCTTCTTCGTGTCCCACCAGTGAACTCAATACACACTGTGTTGGGATATGAGAGACACAGCCTTCTCAGCAGTGGCACCTCAACTGTGGAATGTCATCCCCTGGAAAGCCCAACTGGCACCAAAACACATGTTATTTAGGCACAAATTTAAAACCTGGCTATTCATCAAAGACTTTGGACCTCCTTAACTCATCCCAAATATGGTGCCCATAGTTTTATTAACTTTTTAAATGTTTAAAATTGGTTTTGAAAGTAATACTGAAGTTTAATACAATTTTAGTTTAATTATTTTTATTGTTTTGAATCACGTCATTTGTTTTAATGCTTTTTGTAAGCCACCCAGAGATCTTTGATATATAGCCGGATATAAACTTGTTAGTAATAAATAAATGTAACACTTTTCTGCACACCTCTGGCTGAAGACACATCCTCTTCCATTCCTTGGTGTTCAGTTAATAAAGATGCTACAAAAAAGCAGAGGGAGAAAGAGAGAGAGAGAGATAAAGAGAAGTAAGACTTAAATTTCATGTTATATTAGTTTTGATACATTACATATTTTGGTCTCATTAAGGACATAACTATATTTGTGATGGAAATACAAATCTGGAAGTTCTTCTGGAGAGAGAAAAATGACTAGATTAATAGAGGGGAACTGAAGACAAAAGTTAGGACATGAGGGAAAGATTTAAGTCTTCTGCCTGCCTGTCATTCCTTCGCTGAATTTGGAACTACAGTCCTCCCTCCACTTTCATGGGTATGACCTTCGCAAATTTGATTATTCACAAAGCCCACTTGCCTTCTACTCCCATTCTCCCCCTCCCATTCCCTTGCCTTTTGCCCCAGCGCACATGCCTTCCTTCTCTGTGCCCAGGCAAAAGGCAAGTGAATGTGAGGGGGGAGCCCCACAGGCGGAAAAGGGAAGCATGGGAGAACTTTTCCCCCATTCCCCCTTCCCTTTCCTTTTGCCTTCAGCACGGAGAAGGAAGGCATGCATGCCCAGGCAAAACATAAGGGAACAGGAGGCGAAGAATGGGGGAAGGCACAAGTGCACCTATGCATGCAGGGCTGCTCCATTCCCTTCCCTTTTGCCAAGGTGTGGAGAAGGAAGGCAGCACACCTGGGCAAAAGGCAAGGGAATGGAGGGAAGGCACACGTGTGCAGAGAAGGTCCACATGTGCCTCCCCATCATTCTCTCCCTCTCATTTCCTTGCTTTCTACATAGACGTGCTGCCTTCTTTCTCCACACCCTGGCAAAAGGCAAGGGAATGAGGAGGGAGAGGAAGGCACATGTGCACCTTCTCCATGTGTGGGGCTGTCCCCTCCGATTTGCTTGCCTTTTACCTGGGCACATGGAAGGAAGGCACACACACCTGGACAAAAGGCAAAGGAATGGGAGGAGGGAGTCCCAGAAGGGAATGGGAGGGGGAATGTTCACTTGGGTAGGGGAGGAGTTATTTGCAGGGTTTTTTTTACTTTTCTGTGGGTTCTGCACCTTGAACTCTTGCAAAAGTGGAGTGACCACTGTACAGGCATACCTCAGTTAACAAAGCATCTGACAAATAAGTCCCTTTTTACAAAATCTTCTTATGGGAGCCCACCCCCCACTTTATTGTCTTTAGAGCACAACAGAAAGAAAAGGGGAAAGCAGATTAGCCTATCTCATCAGTTACCTTGGCACGTTGATAAAACATAGATCTGTAGGGTCAAGTCACCAAATTGAAATCATAAGAAAAGTGGAGGCTGCTGAAAGGGGGGAAAAAAGTCATCCTGGGATGCATTTTGGAAGAATTTTTCAAGCAGTCTCTAGAAGATTCAAAATGTTTTTATTTACTCATACAAGGCTAACCTGACCTGCCTATTCCATTTTACATGTGCATAATGTCCAATCTGAATAAAAAGTTTGCTGAAACATACAGAACCGCTCTTCTTTTTTTGTGGTGTAGGAACCTATCCCTATTCTTTCCATGTAATTTCTATCTCTGGTACCAAAGTTTATGTTAAAGAAGTAAAGCCTAGGAACACACCATTTCATTAACGAGGTATACTTGTATTCATCCCCCCCTTGTAAACCAATAAAAAGAAAGAAAGAAAGAGAGACAGACAGACAGAAAGAAAGAAAATAAATGACAAGAGAGACTCAATCAGCAGCAGCTTGAAATGGTTACAACACAAAATTATCTGAGGATTTTAGCAGATTTTGCAAACAAAAGATGGAAAGAACACTGGGGATAATCCAGACTTAATCAATGCTTGTTTACCTTTGAATTTCTTTAGGGTTTCCACCAGAGAAACAGCCTTCTTAACAAATACATTGAGTTTCTTTTTTAGGTCTACAGGAGTCTCCAATGGTACATGAACGTGCCTATTAGATCTAGAGATGAGAAAATCCACATTTGAATTATTTTTGTACAGGCATTTCAGAATGGGACCATTTCAGTCTGAAATCAGGCATCAAAGAGGAACTCAGTTCAGCAAGTTTCTCTTGCTATGGCTCATCAAAATGCTTTCTCAGGTCCTTAACTATTTTGCCTAGCCTTCTTGCCTCTTTCACCACCTATTTCCACGGTCCAGAATTCTTTCTGTTCCTCTAACATTTACCTGTTCTATTCACCGCCATGTTAGTTTTCACTACTCACTGCAGTGGCTCCTTTGCACACAGTCAACCTCCTTCAAACATTTTTTCTTAACTGATACATATCATCACAACCGTCTTCCTACATACATACCTATCCACCTTTCTGTCTGTCCAAGCCATCTCTCTAAGATGAAGGGATGGGAAAAGCCCAGCCTTCTAGATGTTGCTGGACTTCAACCCCCATCAGCCCTAGCCAATACTGCCAATGACAAGGGGAGGAGGGATTTGCACTTCAACATCTGGAGGGTTTTGCAGTTCAAATATCTGGAGGACTATACCTTCCCCATACCTTTCATAACACCCACAATTATAGCAACTCCTACCACAGATAGGAAAATTTATCTTTTTAGATCATGATATCCAGATTAATCTGGCAGGGGATCCTGGGAGCTGTAGTCTGAAGTTCTGCTCCTGCATGTTCTGCCATCTCGTTATTTCCCAGCTTCCATCTGGTTCCTTCTGTTGCTATATGGGAAATTTTTGCCCAAGCTTTTTGATGGAACCAATTGACATATTTCACAGTATGCTTTCAAGCACTCTGGAATTAAGCAATCATACAGACCCTTCGTAAAAGGGAACAGAAAAGAAAAGATCCACATACCTGCTTAATATATCCTTGATATTCTGGAGATGTGAGAAAAGAAAGAAAACAAAATTAAAACTATGAACACATTTGCCAGTAAGAGCTTCTGAGAGTGGAACAAACTACAGTTGGCTCCCCACATTCACTAGAGTTAGGAGCTCAGATCTCCACTAAAGTGGAAAAACTGCAGATATCAAAATGGTTATATATGTCTGTAGAAAGGGGGCCAAGGCATGGTGAGATAAGCAGACACCCAGGGTCCAAACCAGGTCAGGGAAAGGAGAGCAAAAGGGAGTGAGTTAGCATGTTGGTCATGTACTTCCTCTCTCTCACAGCTCTCCTTCCTTGGGTGTAGGAGAGCATCAGGAGACAGTTTGTAGCGCTCAGAAACTGGGCACTGAGATATCCTTAGCTGGCCAGACAGAAGCTGCTGGAAGAGGAGGAGGAGGACCAGAGGCAGGTTTTTAAAGGGATGCATGGCCCACTTGGAGCTGCTGAGAGGGAAGGTTCTCCTGGAAAGGAAGCGCGTGGAGGAGGGGGCAGAGGAGAAACTTGCAAATAATCAAATCCATGAATGTTAAACATGCAAATATGGAGGGCCAACTGTATCATCCTTTGTTGGGGGTTTTGAACCGAGGTTGGACAGCTGCCTCTCTGGCATCCTTTAACTGTGGACTCCTGCCCTAGCACGTGCAGTTTTATCTAACTGTATTACTCTATCCCAAGCAAAAGCAATTTGGGCAGGGGGAACCCTGTACATCTTTCTCACCGTTTTCCCTTTCCTTCTGCAACTGACTCTGTGCACCAATTAGCAGGAGCCCATTCACACTGCACAATTACAGAGTTATTATTCCACATTAATCGTATGGAATCCTGGCATTTGCAGTCTTTCGAGCCACTGGAGATTTCTGGCTGAGAATTCTAAATGTCTCTCCCTAAACTGCCAGTCTCTGGATTCCACAAGACGCAACCAAATTAGTTAAAAAGGAATCATAATACTGTAACTGTGCAGTGTGAATGGGCTCCTGGTGATAATACTTCTCTCTCTTCCAAGAAAATTCCATGGCAGGGTTGGCTTAGGGTCACTGTAAGTCAGAAACAACCTGAAGACACAGAAGAAAAACCGATTAACTAGAACTCAGAAATATTTGAAGGTGCCATTTGGAAATAAGTTCAGGACAAAGCAGTACTTCTTCACATAGTGGATAATTAGCACCCACAATTTGCCACATAACATGGGATATGATTTGTGCAGCCCTCCAGATACTGTCAGACTGAAGCTCACATCAGCCCTAGCCAACACAGCCAGTGATGAGGAATGCTAGGAGTTGTAATTCAGCAACATCTGGACAGCTGTACACTTCCTGCCTCTGACACAAGAAGATGAAGTGATGATCACTAAACTAAGTATAAATAAATATACAAGAGGAAACAGGAGCTACTGGTTTTTTAAAAAACTGTCTTTACATTTGTGATCCTTCACAACTTTGCCAACATGTACGTTTTCAGGTTTCACACTGCAATCCATGAGAACCAGAAACTTAAAATTTCTGATTTGGAGGGACATGCTACCATTTAAACGAAAGTTGACATGATAACAGGCATGCCTCTGAATAATGTAGACCAATGATTGTAGTTCAAGCAAGTAACATTTCCAAATTTTACCTAGACTATACATATCCCATGTATAGTCACTGCTGAATTTAAAAGTTGCAGACCCACATAGTTTGTCCATCACTATTCCTTTAACCAACTTTTACTGGCAAAATATTTGGACTCCTACCTGTAGGAATTCACTATCTGGCTGTTTACATTTCTCCTCCGTCTCACTTATCAGGTCCCCAAGGAGAAAAATCTCCTCAGAAAATCTAAGGTCATTTGATTTCTGCCTCTCCTTTATTCCCATCTCCAGCTCATTCAGCTGACCCACAATGGCCCGCTCTTTTTCTTCAAGCAACTGATGCAGCAGCTCAAATTCAGAGACCACCTTCGTCCGTTCAGCATTTAACTTCTCCTATAATTTAAAGAATGAAGTAAATATTAACTATAAAGTGCTATGGATATTTAAGCTGCCAGTTTATATGTGCAACAAAACGAGATGATGATAAAATGGATATTATGCTTCTCTAGATGCCACATTTTTGCATGTTCTACCACATAAAATACTTATCGCAAGTTATTCTTCTTTTTTCTAAAGAGCTCCTATCACCTCAGGAAAAAGATTTTAGACCAGCACTCTGTTTTTCTGGGTTTCTATTTGTGGGTAATTGTTGAGGAAATTTGTACCCCTTTCCTGTTCCAGTTCAAGAATGGAGCAGTAGTAAAATGGAAGAGAGCAGCTTATTTTTTTTATATAACCATTTTATTAAAAATTCACAAACAAAACAATTAATTGTCGTTGTTATTTCTGCTGACATTCTTGATACTTCAAATCTGATCTGGATTTCATTTTCAATATATCATATCCTAGCTTTATCATTGTACTGCATTTTATAGCTAAATCACATGCTAGAACTTGTATTACATTCACCATTTACCAGCTTCATGATAACAACCGCAATCATCTCAATCTTTTAAACACATAGTACCATGAATTACAGACTTCTATCACAAGCCACCAAGCAACTACCTACAATTTGCCACTCTTTCTGAATTTCGTCATCTGATTTCCCTTTTAGTCTTTGAGAGACCAAGAGAGTAGCTTATTTAATGGCATGCCAATCCAGATGTCCCACATTCAAACTGGAAATTCCAGCACTGAAGCAAACACACCTTTGCATTTATAGCAGTTCTGAACTATCTATCCAGCAACAGTATGCAAAAATATACAGAACATTACAGTAGTATTGGCCATCTTTTAGCCAACTGTTAAGCAGCAGTCTCTAATTCATGACAGAAATTTATGAAGTGAGCACGAAGTGAAAATTACAGTCAGCCCTCCACATCTGCGGGTTTCACTTTTGCCGATTTGATTATTCACGGATTATATTCTGTCACCTCTGCTACCTCCCTATGCCATTTTTAATAGGGACTGCAACCTTCATGAAACTGAGAAACTGTGAATGAGGCTTGTGTAAGTCCCTATTAAAAATGGTGAGGGGCGGCAGTGGAGGTGGCAGTAAGCCCCACCAGCCACCCACTTCTGCCTTGTGAAGGAACCCCGTTGCCTCAAATGAATCCATGGTGGCCTGAATATGGTAATCATGCTTTTTTGTGTATTAAATATGGTTTGGAAGGACCTAGAATTATTCATGGTTCTTCCACTTTCGTGGGGGTCCTGTGCCCCTAAATCCTAGCAAACGTGGAAAGATGACTGCATTCATATTGAAATTCTCACTTACATTTCAGGTTGTTGTCGTTATTAGCGAAAATGATGTTGGATCAATCATAATATTCCATTTTATCCTGGGTTTAATACCTTGCCATATAAATTTAGATAACTCTCTTTTCCATTGTATAAAAGGCTTATTATTTGTAATAATAGGGAGATTTTTAAAAAGAAAATTCATTTTTGGAAATACATTCATATTTATAGCTGCTATTCTCCCCATTAAGGATAACCGCATATGTGTCCAATTTTCCATATCTTTTGTCATTTTTTCCCATTTTTTTCATAATTGTTTTGAAATAGTTCATTGTTTCTTTTTGCAATCCAGATACCTAGATACTTTGCCTTCTGTCCTTTATTGAATCCTGTTGTGTGTGTTAATTCCTTTTCTTCTTTATCACTCATATTCTTGGTTAACAAAACTGTTTTTTCCTTGTTGATCTTAAAGCCAGAGAATTCGCCATATTTGTGTATTCTATCAGTCAAATGTTTTATGCTGCCTAGTGGGTCATCCAAAAACAAAACCAGATCATCAGCGAAAGCTTTAAGTTTATATTGATTTTATTGGACTTATTTCTAACACAATGGTTCCATGACCAGTTTGAATGTGAATGTTTCATTCCATTGTAAGGATGACTTGAATAGTGGGTGCTGTATGTCCAGTGCTTTGACAGGGATGGAAGCAGGGAACAAAACTTCTCAAGGGAATGCCACAATTGTATTTCCTGGTCTGTTTTCTGTTTTTAAAGGGTCTTGAAACTCTTCTTTGATCTTTTTCTGTTTTTTTTTTTTTACATAAATGATTGGGGATTATAGTGCAATAATGACACAATCCTGACCTGTAAACTCTTGAAAGTCACTATTCACAGGCATGGGCATGCTTTCCAAGGATCTCTCCTTCACTTTCATGCAATACCATGCAGCACAGTGTTAACTTTGTAAAAATTATTTTTAATTTTTTTTTAAATGTCAAGGCAGTAGGGTAATAGCACTGTGACTTCATGCCTCATTTGTCCAAAAGATTCACTGACTTTCAAGGCTTTTGTCCCTCTTGATCCCACCACTCAAAATCTTACCAGTTCCTCCTCAGTAGTCTTCTCACTGGCCCATTTAAGCCTCTGAAGCCTCTCTATCTCTTGCTTAAGACTCAGTGACTGATTCTGGATTTGTACCTGAAGGAGGGGAAAAATTAAATGATTTTGCCAGAAAAGAGACAACAGGAGTCCAGTCAAACTACAAGTACGTTTCAGCAGCCTTTTTCTTCATAACAATATGCGCTTCTGAAATGAAACAACCAGGTCAGGTGAGCCTTGCATAGGTAAACAAAAACATTTTGAATATTCTAAAGATAACATGAAGGCTTCCTCAAAAAGCATCTGGGATGACTTTTTCTTTCACCAGTCCCTGCTTTTCCCACAATTTCCATTTTGCTGGATTTCCATTTTGTTTTTTTAACATTCTGGGAGTAACTGATGAGGGAGGCTTAAATGCTCTCCCCAGTTCTCTCTGTTTTGCTTCCCAAACATGCTCAATAAGGCAGAGCTTTCCAAACTTTTCATGTTGATGACGGACTTTTTTAGACATGCATCATTTCATGACACAGTAATTCAGTTTTACTGGCAAACTGGAGGTTAAACTAACCCCTTATAAGAGATACAGACACAAACATAAAATGTAATAACAAAATGTATGGGGACACAGCATATCTCATGAAAACCTTTCATATATTTTAAAAAAATATATGATTTATAAATAATAACATACATTTCCAAGATTACAGGCAACACACCTACACACTTCAAGCGACACACTAACGTGTCACGGCACACCATTTGGAAAGCCCTGCAGTAAAGGATTCTGGAGGCAGCTGCTGTTTACTTTGCCTGTTGTAGGTGCATACAGCTGCAGTAGGATCAGCTACAGTAGAATCCCATCCTTTCCCAGCTCAGATGCATTACATTGTATAGTGTAGACATGCTACTGCAACCTAAAGACTGAAAGTCTGTATTTCTCCTTCACTGTTCTCTCAGTGCCAATGTGCAAAAAACCTTGCAGATGGACAGAGAATGAAGAGGAAAGGTGGGGGCTGGGAAGGCATAAAAAGGCTTTGTAAAAAGGAACTTCACTGTCAATAGCTTTGTTAATTGAGAAGTCGCAACATCAGTAATTGTTTTAATGTTCCACCACTGCTACTGAAAGGGTTAAATTGAAGAAGCTGTTGCTAAAGTAGAAAAACAGAGAAAAATAAGGTGAGCAGATGCGTCCTTTATCTTATCAGGAGGCTTAAGTATGTGCTTAGCTGTGCCGGGAACCTGGGGAATTTGGATGTTGGTGAAACAAAGTGAAAATACTCCCTTGGTACCAAAATATATCATTTTTGAAAGCTGTAACCTGCTGTAACCTGGGTCTATGTATCCTGTAAACAGTTCATATATGGTCATATGTAATCATTTCCTGTAACCTGTTTACAAGAGGGTATAAAAGGAGAGCTGATACCTGGCTCGAGGTTCTCAGACTTTGGAAATTCATTCCACTGAGATCCCTGCAGTAAAAATAAATCTTTTTCTTGCTTTCTAATCTGGTGGTCTCAGTCCTTGGCGAGCTACTTCACTATTTCAAAGTAAGTTACAGACAAGGGACCTTAGTTTTGATCAGGATCCTGTTGCTAGCCTTCCACTGCAATTCCAGTATGGATCACCTGCCTCTTGCTTCCCACCCCTTTACCTGGTCTGTCCACTGGAAGAAAAGATCCCAGTATGGTGTAGTGACACTTGGGAAATTGAGATTCTATTGTTTTCATGTGCATTCAAGTTGTTTCTGGATTATGGCAACCCTAAGGCAACCCTGTCACATGGTTTTCTGGGGCCGTGTGTCTGTGACATGCCCAGGGTCACCTGGTGGGTTTCCATGGCTGAGCAGGGAATAGAAACTGGTATCCAGGGTAGTAGTCCAACACTCAAAACACTATGCTGCACTGGCAACACTCTAGTTCCCTCTGAAACACAATGCACCCCCATAACCTTGGGCCAATCACCTCTTTCATCTGACCTACTTCACAAGTTTGTTGTGGGGACCAAACAAGGAGGTACTGTCAACCAACTAGATCTCAGTAAAAAGAAGAAGGTAGCATTTCAGTTTAAATAATAAATACATTTATGGTATGAGGAGAATTAAGAGCTATAAGCCTGGCTGGGCACACCCTCAGGCCAAGAAGCTCAAGTGTTCTCTGACCCTTGCCTTGCATGACTGCAAACTACCAGGGCATCTAATACACAGTACATTTCATGATTAGTAAAGTACATATAATGATACATGAACTATTCTTCTATTAGTAGTGATACATGAGCTATTCTCCTATGATATACGAGCTATTCTTGTTTTAGCCAGAATATATAATGATGTATTAGCCATTTGTCTTTTGCTTGATTGCCCTTACACAATGATTGCTAATATAGCGGTGTAAAGCTGCTGGGTTATAAAAGATAGCTGTTGCAAATACACAGGAGCATTCTCCATGCTCCAGAAGATATTTTGGTGTCTTTCGTTACTTCAGTGATAATGGAAATCAACTTTGCAAATAAATAGAAGTGTAGAGGTCCCAATGTGGATCTGTAGCAGGAGAAAAAGGGCTATGCCTCCACATTCTCAACAACAGGCTCCTAAGAATCATCAGACATATCATCAGGGTCTCCATGGCCACAACCCCCAGAAGAATCCAGAAAATCCAGGCAGCTGCATTGCCCCTATCAAGAAAATGTTTCTAGCAGATTTTATTGCTACCAAGACTGAGACTTTTGTAAAGCTAACGAGACTTCATTGCCTATTCCAAACCAGGACACCACAAAATACTTTCCACAATAGCATGGACAGCTGACATAGTTGCTGGGGGAAATTATTTCCTACCAAGTTATTTTAGTGATGGTAACCAAACTCAAGAGGTTTGCAGGGAAACCTGCAAACTAAGTATCTTATTGCCCCATGCAAACAGTTCAAAAGCACTGGCTCCACTATTGCTCCAAGACACTTTAAGGAAACATGCAAGAGCTAATTGAATTATATGATTTATCTCTACAGAGGTCTCTGCTTTTAATGATGGCAGGTCCACTTCATCCCCCAAAATCTATGCTAGAGGAAACTTACTAGTCTTTAAAGTGCCACAAAACTCTTCTGTTTTGGCTGCAACAGACTAAGGAACATGTGCTTTCCCTCCCAAAGAGCCACAAAGAAGTTAGCAGATGGTTCAAGTGCAGCACTTCATGTCACTCAAAATAGACCTCCCTTACCTTGTAGTCCAGGGCAGCTTCTTCTATGGGGAGCACTGCATGGGCTCTGTGTTCCTTGGATCTATCGCACACCACACAGATGAGAATTCGGTCATCTTCACAGAAGAGCTTGAGGGGTTCTTGGTGTCTCTCACACACTCCCTTCTCTCCAGCCACCTTTTCTGCCTGTAACTTGAACTGCTTGGCTATTTCAACTACGTCTGCCAGTTCCCTGTTAGGCCTGAAATCCCTCTTGCAGGCTCGCCTTCGGCAGTGGGGGCAACAAAACCGTCTCTTGGCCTTCTCGCAGTATTCTGTGATGCAGCCCAAGCAGAAATTATGCCCACAGTCTATGGAGACTGGCTCTTTGAAATATTCCAGGCAGATGGAGCAAATGGCTGCCTTTTGGAGGCCTTGCATGGGATTGTCCACTTGGTCCATGACTGCCTGACCACGCCCACAGGCAGCAGCATGGGGCAGAAACAAAGTTTAGGCTGCCCGCCCACACAGGAACAGGAGCAAGGAGGGCAACTTCCCCTCCTAAATCTGCCTGTGATTGGTCGGTTTCAAGCAAGCTCTGAAAGCACGTTGGAGCTGTAAAATCCCTGCAGTGCTGAGCTTTGCATCCTGTGAGAGATAAAGGAGGAAGAAATCTGCCCCACATGCATTCTCTGCATTCCTTTAGATTGGTCTGTTTTTATGCGTATGACCTAGCACATCAGATCTTCTAAGTTTCTGCTATTGTGTTTCAGCAGCAGTAGCATTATCAATCATCTTGTTTCACAGTGTGCCCAGTGCTACCAACTGCAGTTTTGGTCCATCAGTGACTTGGATTCTGTCCAAGAATCTGAAAGTCAGTGAGGTATAAGAAACACCACCGTGAGCTTTAAATACAGTACTAAACCCAAGAGCCCTCATATGTTTTCTTCTTTCAACGGTTCCTTTGTTTCTTGTCTTTCCCAAGAACTGTGCCTGTAGAAAAATTTGTTAAGAAAACTACACGATTGCAAGGTTAGCCTTGAACGAGTTCCAGCTGATTCATGAAGCAGCAAACGTAGCTTAGCTATGCAAGGAGTGAAAAATATGCAAGTGCAGTAGAATTCCTGAGAGGTTTGCCTTCTTTCTTTCTAACTCTGTAAGGCTTGTATGCACACAGTATATAATAAATTTGTCTCACTTGTCTTGTTATCACCGTGAACTGGCCTGGCTTCGGTAGACATTAGGTATCATTTTGATATCGCAATTCGGTCTTCTTTTGCCACCCTCAGCCAAGTGTTTGTGAGGCCCCCGAACAAGCACGAAGCTAGGCATGGCTATTAAATGCTGAACCATTTCTGTTTACACCTAAGCAAGCCAGACACAGCCAGATCTTGCTTTAGGAGACCTCCCGAAACAAACACTTCATTAAGTATGCACGCTAACACAAAGAGCTCCCTGCCCTGAGCAGGCACCCTGGTGAGCTGGACACTCCACCGCCCAGGTAAGCTGCATCTGCATACTGGCCATCCCATTGTCAATTCGAACTTAACTCAATCATGTTAAATCCTGACCTTTTGGAGACATTGTCTCTCGCCCAAACCTCATTGTTCTTTCCCAAGTACAGACTAGCCCACGGTCATACTTTCCCTATATAAACCCCAAGCTCTGAGAGCTTCCTCGGATCGCTCCGGACTTCTATCTAGCCTTGCTGCCGCTTTGTCGAGCGAACTCCCCTCGGCTACCATGCTGAGTTTCTTCACTACCATCTTCTTCAGGACTACGAGAAAGGTGTCGTATCACCCATTTCCCCCCAAAACTCTCATTTCTTATTTCTTAGTTAGCTGTGTGGTTGTGAAGTGTTTGTCTGTCTTTAATAAAACATTATTCTTGTTATTTCAAACTTGTCTGGCTGCTCTTCTGACCTGACGCTGTATACATAGGGTTAAAAGATCCCTGTTAAGTTACCCTGCCTCTCGTTTAGCTTAAGAGAGTGCTCCAGTTAATTTCCCCATCTTTGCTTGCTGTTGTAATTTGGGCGCCCCTCCCAGGACCCCCAGAACACAGGGTAACAGTCTGCCGCTGTAACTGGGGATCTGACTCTTTTTAATTAAAAACCTCTGTGTTGTGTGTGTCCCTTTTCTGACCAGATTTGGCATTTCTTTTTCCAGCTCCACATCTACTCAAGGTGTAGGATATTAGTCATTCAGGAACATCCAACACTATGTTAATGTGGCCACAGTGATATGTTGGATTCCATGCAAAAAATATGATTTACCCACTGCAAAGAACTGGTGGGAACCTTAGCCTGAAAAGGTTGTCAAAAATGAGGACTGAAAAATCCTATGGAACTTTAAGTTTCAAACTGACAAAACTATTAGAACATAATATACCAGGAATAAGTGTGGTTGAGAAAAAGACATCATGGGTTATTAATGTGGCAATCCCACGGGACAGCAGAATTGAGGACACAGAGAGCATAAAGATTTATTGAGACCTACAAACTGAGATTCAGTGCTTCCAAAAAAAATTCCAAATGGACTGACAAAACATCTGAATGAAGTTGCCATAGACAGGATCACAATTGTTACCTGACATATGCTTGCAAACAATATTTGGGATTCAAATCCAATTTATGATTTGTTCTCTGTCCTTTGGCAAACAATTTATCCTTTATAACAGGGATGTGGAACTGTGGAAGGCTAGTGGTTCACATTAACCTCCTGGGAGCGTTTAGAGGGCTGCACCTGCTCTCACAATCAATCAATTAATCAATGTCACCTTCAGATGGGTATAGGGGTATTTTCACCATGTCTCTCTTGGACCATAATTGGCTAAGGGCTCTACAAAATATCCATGCACACCACACCCCCAGTGGATATTTTGGGGGCATTTCAGGGGAAAAATTATGGAGTATTTTGAAAAAATTGTTTTGGACCACTGATGGTCTCAGGAGGCTTCCAAATGTAGTGTAAATACCCTCTGCACTCCCTACAGTGCATTTGGGGGCATTCTGGGGGGGGGGAACATGAAATGGCAAAAGATTATTGAGCCCCCCTCGCCACTTTCCATTTACAGTACACAGATTTCTGTAGCAGCCATTTTGTGACTAGCTGTACCCGTCAAGCAGCCATTTTGTGATGGTCCCCATGACCATTTCTCAAATTTTGAACTGAGCCCAAAATGTTTAATTCTTGATGGAAGTGTATAAAATTATGCATGATAAAATGGTAAGAGCGTTTTTTTCCTAGAACTGAGGTTTACTCAGTGAAACAGCCAGGAGTGTCAGGATAAAAAAAGGAAGTTCTTCATACAAAATATAGTTAAACTGGAATTCCCTGCCAAAACAAATGGTTAGGGGGTTAGACAAACTATTGGGGAATATTAAGGATCAGTTGCTAGTAGTGACTGTATGCATTTTCCAACTGCAGAGGCCCTATATCACTGCTCCAGTGGCTAGGTAATAAGGGTAGAGATGGGCTATTGCCATTGTATTTTGGGGGGAAAAGACTTCCCAGAAGCATATGGCTGGCCACTGAGAAATCAGATCTTTCCTTCGATAGGTATCTGTGATCTGATTCAGCAGGACTTTTATCATGTTGTTAAGATTTGGGGCTCCATTAAGTATTCACAGATTGGAGCCATGAGGTGTAATCTACTAGAACAACTCCATAACCAAGACTTGGAGCCTTCCGCACTACACTGTTATAGTGCTATTATTCCACTTTCAACTTCCTGTGGAATTCTGGGGTTTGTAGTTTACTGAGGCCAAAGAGCTCTCTGGCTGAGAATTCTATAATGCAAACCGCAGGATTCCATGGGATGTTGAAAGTGGAATAATAGCAACGCAGAAAAGCCCTTGGTCCAGCCTTGCTTTATGTAAAGCAGTGATAGTAGTGTCCTGAAGAGAAAAAGGCAGAGAATGCTAATTCTCTCTGTAATGGATCTAGCCCTATTCACAGGAGATTCTTCCCCTCACATCTGTACAGTACAGCAACTTGAGTATGTATTTAACCCTAAAACTGAATTAATCAAATTTCACAAACTGGACAAGTACCCAAGAAAAAACGCTGTGCCAGAAAATGACTGTGAATCCAGATGTTAAAAGTGTAATTACTAGTTTATCAGACCTCTGCAACTTCTTACATGCTACATACTGTGGCTTTCCAGATATCTGATAAACCTGGATTTGCACCATCTTAAGTGAGTACCAGCGACAGGCTGATAATTCAGTCCTTGATGGCCTTCCATAATGTGGTGTGTAGTTACTTTGTGCTGGTGTGGCAGAGTTATTAATTACAGATGAACTGGCACTGGAAAAATCCAAGTTCATGTTTTCACTGAGCCACAAAGCTCACCAGGTGACTTGGTCAGTCACTTGCTTTCAGACTGACCTGCCTTACAGGGTTGTGAGGATAAAATAGGACAGATGAGAGCCATGTAACTAATGAAGAAACTGAAGGATCATAAGATGTGCATCCCTGCTCTTCCCCAAGTTTGGAGAGGGGAAAAATAATTCCATGGTTCCAGGGGCAACGTAAATAGTCCAAGTTCAACCTTTGTCGTTGTAACATGTTGAGAATCAAGTGGAGGTGGGTTAATCAAAGAGGACGAATACCCAAAAGAATAGCAATGGGCAAAGTATAGCTTTCTAGATGTCAACAGACTGCAGCTCCTAGCATTCCTCAAATTTGGCTGTGGTAACCAGGAAGATGTACTACAACCACATCTAGAGGCCACACTGTGCCCATCCTAGCAATAGGATATGAGCATCCAAGCACTGTAGCAATAAAGACTTGTCACTCACAGGAAAGGATCAGAGTTCCGTTGCAATCTTCTTTTCAAAGGTTGTAGGGATTCTGCTCATAGAGCCCAATCAGTATGACTAAAAATGCCTGTTTACAGCCATTAATGCATGTAAAGGAACACAGGGCAAAAAAAATCTCTATAAGTATAATTAGCACCCTTGCTAAGAAGCTTGAAATCTGCAAGGAAGATATCAAAATGTTGTGTATCTTGCAATTTTCCCATCCAGAATCAGCTGTATTGCTGTTACAGCAGTATGTAGTCACGTAGGGACGTGGGGGCGGGGGGGTGATTTGCCCTGGGCAGCACTGTTTTTGGGGCTTCCCAGCCTGTAGCCACACCTGTGGCCAGGGCGGCCACACCCCCATCAACCGGAGCCACGCACCTCATGCCATAGCCCTAACCCCTCCTGACCCCCCTCTACATACTCCAAGCTCCATCACTGGCAGTATGCACATTGCAGTCCACAGGTAGGTGCAAGTCCTGTGACTGTGGTGATTATGATGATTTAGGGCACTGAATTGTCTTCCAAGAAGTCTCAACACTAGTTCAGGCATTGTAAACCACAGCAAAAAAAGTGGCTGTTCAAATTTTTGCATCTCCCTTTGCCTGTACATATTACTGTAAGCAGTTTCAACCACGCTTGTTTCTAGGATGACTGGGTGCAAAAATATCAGTAAAAATGTGATTCTCTATTTTGAAAACACAAAGCCTCCACTTGAACTTGTTAGTAACCAGTCGGCTTTGCAGCTCTTTGGAACTCTGCACTGTTAGCTCCAAGTTTCATTGTACAGTACTTGTGAGTGTATGGCTGGCATCCTGTTGGTGATACTGTTTTTAGGCCCTTCAACCTGATTCCAACTTACGGTGACCATACTGGGATTTTCTTGGCAAGATGTATTCTGAAAAGGTTTGCCAGTGGCTTTCTTTTAAGCTCAAGCAAACTGACTTGCTCAAGATTACACGGTGGATTTCCATGGCTGAGCAGCGTTTCAAATCCTGGTCTTCCAGAGTTCAACACTCAAATCACTACACTACGCCTGCTCACTGGTGACACATGCAGGCATAAATTGCCTTATGCTTGCTAACTCAGCATTTTTACTGTTGTTCAATAGAGATATTCACATTTTACGCAAAGAAGCAGAGTGCCATATGTGGTGCCATTGCACACTGATGGACACAGCAGGAATGGTTGCCTCACGTGTGTGTCAATGCATGATGAACAGTTCATTGCACAATGTTGCAATTCACTAACAAGACAGTGTTACGTAACTGCCATGTAATTCCATAAGCATAACATTACACTCCATCTCCTTAATGTTGGATCTTAGCCATTGTTTAGTTAGGTATGCATAGACTACAATCTCTCCTCTGAGTAGGGGAGAGCTACTTCAGTGCCCTAAATTAATCTGCTTGTCCACTGCCAGTACAAAACTGGCCTTCTTTCTTTCCCTCAGACTCTTTCTACACTGAGATGGCCACTGAAACTGCGGCCTTGAGAATCTATTTGTTGCTGCTAGACTATCTGTGTAGGTTTTGCTGCCTCAAACTGACAAATATTCCAGAGTATCAGAGGAATCAGAAGGCAAATAGAGGAAATGTCACACTGCTGAACAAATGGCTCAATCAGTAAGAAAGTTATCTGAAATCATCATTCTAAAAAAGTAAATAAAGGGGTTCCAGTTAATTCCATATAATATTATACTCTCATATTGTGAAGTAAACACCATGTTCATACATAATGAAGACTTTAATGTTTGATCTTACCCTAGCTCAATAAGCAGTCTCCACCGAGAGATCCAGAAAGTTTTTATTAAAGATTAAATTCAGCACAGACAACGTCCTCACCAGAACTGAGGATACAATGAAAGTTTTGCTTTTTAGAACCCTTTCTGCCCATCCCAACTCCTTCTAGTTCACATTGTATTCTAACGCCTCAGATTGTACCAGTCCATTACCATGATCTTGATTCCAACGCTCCAGCCAGGCTCCCCCTCCCATCACTCAAGCATTGAAGGGAATACAGCATCAAGGGAAATACAGCAGAATGGCTATAGTGCAGCTAAGCTAGACATGGTTAACATGGTAGAGGTGGCGGTGGTCCTCTTGACAAAGATAACCTTTCTGTTCTATATTGGTCACTACACAGTTTACAATATATGAATCAGATCTATTATACAAAGTCAAACAAGGGGTAACAAGGAGGGATTTGAATATGTCCAGACAGGTACGTTTGCACTGACTCACTGAAATCGGTAAGAAGTCATTAGTCAAATGCTCAGAGGTGGGTAAAGTGTGGTACTCCAGATGCTGTTGGAGTGCAACTCCCAGCATTCCTTACCTGGCTATGCTGGCTAAGGGTGCTGGGAGCTGCAGTTCAACAACACTGAGATGGCTGCATTTTACCTTCCCATGTTTCAAGTGGTATCAGTGGATCTTGGGCCATTTCCACACTACACTGTCATAGTGCTATTATTCCACTTTCAACATCCTATGGAATCCTGGGGTTTGCAGTTTAGAGAAGGGGCATTTAGAATTCTCAGCCAGAAAGCTCTTTGGCCTCAGTAAACTACAAACCTCAGAATCGCACAGGATGTTGAAAGTGGAATGATAGCACTATAACAGTGTAGTGCAGAAATGGCCTTAGTTATACTTAAACAAGTATTGATACAACCCAAAGTCAGCAGCAGTAGAGGGCAAAAAGGCTGAAATTATTAGAAGTAGCATTAAGAGCAGTCAGAGGAAATCTACCGTCAGCCTTTAACTTTAAAGCAGGGTTTCTCAACCAGACTTCTCTGGAACCCTCAGATTCAATGAGAGGTCATGGCTGACAACAAAAATAAACATTTTTTTTTAAATCTGTAGATGTAATTTTTATGCAAGAATTACCTGAGACCAGAAAATTATTTCAAGGGTTCCTTGAACTGGAAACTCCGCTCCTCTTTACTGATGAACTTCCCTCAGAAGATAAAGACAGGCAGAGCAGAGGTCCAAAGTGGTGATTTTTAGTGATGGAATGTCTTCATGCAATGAGACATGACCAGTGAATAGGTTTTAATGACTGGTGGGGTAATACAGTGTTTCCCTAGTGAAGGGAGGAGCTGGAAGAGACAGGATACAAACTTGGGCTTGTATCTGAAGGAAGGCGAAAGATGGCATAGTGATAGGGAAAAGATTGCAGAGAGACAGGGGAAAGATGACATAGGCCAGTGGTTCTCAACCTGTGGGTCCCCAGATGTTTGTGGACTTCAGTTCCCAGAAGCCCTGAGCATTGACCATAGTGGCTGGGGCTTCTGGGAGCTGAAGTCCACGAACATCTGGGGACCCACAGGTTGAGAACCACTGACATAGGCCATTTCCGCAGTAGACTGTTATAGTGTTATTATTCCACTTTCAACATCCTATGGAAACCTAGGGTTTGCAGTGCCCCTACCTAAACTGCAAACTCCAGGATTCCATAGGATGCTGAAAGTGGAATAATAGCACTATAACAGTGTAGTGTGGAAATGGCCACAGAGATAGGGAAGAAAAGCTGTAATATAGACAGGACAGTGAACCAAGGGAAGAACTGAATAGGATTTTGGGGAACTGTGTATGACTAAATAATTCAAGGGTTAACTCATATCTTAATTGTGTAGTAATATACTTCTACTCATTTATTCTTTTTTACAATCAAGTCTGGCTGTTCCTGTTAAGTTTTGATAGTCTGGTCACACCTACCACAGATAACCTACTGAATATCATCTGGTTATATAGGGATACCCTTGAGGTCCAAGTACTCGATCCAGGGACAGATCTTGAGGGGAAAGGGGCAAAGTGAATGGCAGAATGACAGAAGCCTAAGGATTTGGAACTGGAGAAAAAATCCATCACACCCAACTAGTTCCAACCAGCATCCATCCTGCCATGTTCTGGGCAGCTGCCATTTTTGAACTGTCTTCAAAAACATCTCTATTACAATAATGTAACTTGAAGAAAATGTTCACACCCTTGTCCTAAACTACAGACTGTAAAACAAATACAGGTATAAAACAAGGTATAAAACAGATTAGGCATGTGTGAGGTAGTGACAGAAATATTCAGTAAAATTCCTAATTCTCTGAGAAGAAAAGAAAATCCAGATTGAATCATTGGAACTGGTTCTCTGCAAATACAAAGTTGTAAAGTGCTTTGTAAACCAAACCCATTTTACTGAAATAAAATAATATAGTATTAATTATGGCTAGTTGCATAATTTAAAGCATTTTTGTTATGGGCTTAACAATTCTTTTAACATTGCACACTAAATTTGAAAGGAAACATGGGCATTTGACTTAAGTGGAACAATGAAAAGAAACACATGGCTCTGGACCAGATGCAGCAAACTTGCTTAATGAAGTGACTCTGGGCTTAGAATGCGCAGGTGTGTGTTGAAACCACTCCTGAGATACTTTTGGGAGATAGGACACTTTCCATCCACATCCCACCCATGATGAAACATGTGGCTAGCAAAATAATAAATAATGGCGAGTGCTAGGCCCAAATAAAGAGAAAACACCAGCTGGCCCCACAGGCTTATGTTATAACCCACAAAAGATATTATCCATCTGCAGAAATGTTCAATTACCACGTGACAGTGAGGAGAGTCATAGAATACCTGCTGTTTTCCAGTTACCAGCTTCAATGTGCTTATATCCAGAAGTGTATTCTGAATTGGGACCCAGAGATGAACGCCCTGCAGCCAGGAATTTGGGGAGTGGGCATAATCCTGATATGTATATGTTTTTACAGAGCAATAAGGTGCCCATGGAAACAGGCTCTGCTAGAAATGCTATTTCAAACTCCTAGAACAGGCAGTACCAGTAAAATAACTTCTCAGATATTTAAAAACTAGATAATAAAGACATTCCTTTATATAGTAATCTTAGAACAGCGGTTGTCAGCCTTTTTGTCTTCTGGATGTTTTGGACTTCAGCTCCTGGGAGCTGCAGCCAATGTGATCAATGGTTAGGGATTCTGGGAGCTGAAATCCAAAATATGTGGAAGACCAAAGTTTAAGGACCACTGCTATAAAACACTAAAATGGCAGTTAAAAGTAAACTACCAGCCATTGAGAACTTGGCCTAGGTGGTTTCTCCATTATTAGTGAGGGTTGGAAATTTAACCATGAATAAGCAGCAACCATGCCAAAGCAATATGCTTTGAATTCATTCAAGGAATGAGTACTTTCTATCTTTCCCATACAATGCTGGGATGAAAGTAAGGACCACCAAGTGACTAAAAGACCCTACCTCCATTTACTTCTGTGCCTGCATGGGCTGCAGAAGAAGAAACCTTCCACAGGCTAAAAACAAATAGAATTATTTACTAATGTATAACTTGACCCTCAACTAAAATGCCCACATTACAGTCCTCTACCACCCCACCCTGGCTATCATGAGGACTAGAAACATACTTTTTGTGCTTCTGAACATTCTACTTTGAAGGATTCTATACAGCTACCAGATTTTGATCACAAATTCTATGTACTGTAACAGGATGACAGCCACCTTCTATAACCGCTATACAGCAGACCAACTTAAGACATTGCATCCAAATAGGTAAAACACACGCAAATCTCTATTTTGCTTGTATACAATTATCATTGTATCCAAGTAAAACACAGCTACTCCTCAGATGATTTCAATACGCCATTGAAAATTACAAGCTCAAAAGCACAAGACAGACATGAAAAGGAGAGGAAGAAAGGGAACATGTCTCAACACAAATCGATAACCAAAGAGAGCAGTTTCCACCAAAACTGAGCTCCCAACAGAATCAATAGTTTTAGGACTAGTAATAAAAAGAAGACTCCTCAATGGTCTTAGAGCAGGCCTGTGGAACCCTGGCCCTCCAGTTGATAAAGGACTTTCAGAAGCGCAAGCCAGCATGGCCAGTAATAAGAAATTATGGAGACTACAGTCCAAGACATCTGGAATGACCAGGGTTCCTCAAAATTGAAACCTCTGAAAATTCATAGTGCCCATCACTCATAGGCCCTGATCCTGCAAAAATGCCCTCAGAGACACAGGCAGAGCTGACACCCTGGTCCTACCCAGAACCAAGGATAGACTCGCTCTTGCCTGAAAGAGATGAGTGGAAATGTGAAAACAGGGGTATCCAGGTCTGCATCAAAAAATGCCACCCAGCCTCTTTCATAGTCTAGACACATCTGGATCTTCCTGGGTATCCTGGCCAGAGAGAGGGAAGTCCACTGGGTGGTAAGTGCATGGAACTGGCCCCAGCATTGCTCCACAGCCCAGATGCCTTGTTCAGGGCTGAAGTTGAGGTGTCCTTTTCTCTTCACAGACTCTCTGGCAATACCAACTGCCCAGCTCTGCCCTTGTTCGATAGCCACTCTCCAAGAATGCTTTCCTGAACAGAAACCCTCACAGGCCAGCACAAAAAGCTCTGAATCAAATCTCTCAAAATTGTCTGGCAGTGCCTGTGAGTAACCACAGTACCTGACTCTCTTCCGATCCAGAGAAATGAAGAGCCTTGGGTTGGCTGTCCAGGGATCCAGTGTTACACTTTCTGGAGGAAATGGAAAAGAAAGAATCAGAGAAACAATATATAGTTCAAAAAAGGGGGAAAGGTGTTTGCTTGGACTACAACTTCCAGAAATCCCCAGCCAGCAAGGGCACGTGGGTGGGGTTTCTGGAAGCTGCAGTTCAAAAAAGTAACTTTTCCAGATCTGTAGCCAGTTTAGAACAAGAGGAGAAGCACAAATTCAACCTTCTTCTTCAACTGTCTTATTAATACACAGAACTGTTCCTTTGTGCCAGGCTAATGACCTGTCCAGCTTAGCATCTTCTTTTTTGACAGGTACCAGGCACATAGTTTAGGAAGGTTCACAAGAAGGGCGAAATGGCAATTGTCCCAGTAGGCTAAGCCCAGCATCCAAGTCTTCCCCAATCTGGCATCCTCCGGATGTTCTAGGCAACTGTACTCATCAACCCTTACCACTGAGATGATGGGAATTAAAGCAGCAGAAGCCATGCAAGGCCAGACCAAAGGCCTCAAACTTTTTGTTTCCACAGTGGTCAACTCAGATGAGTATGAGAAGCCCACCAATAATACTAATGCAACAGTTGCTCATGCTCCTGTTCCCGAGTAACTGATATAACAGCTGCGTATTGTAACTGGTTAATGGAAGGAACATGAGAGCCATCATGACTAGTAGCCAATGATAGGCCTGCCCTTCATGAATTTGTCCAATCTAGATTTGAACCTGTCCTATTTGGCAGCAAATTCCAAAATGTTAGTTCCATAGATCTGGAGAGCATCCAGCTGGATAAGCTGCAGGATGCAGCCGGAGAAAGCAGTTGTGTGTTTTAACTGGCATTTGGTAATAAACCTAGAAACCAAGCATTTCTATAGCTTTATTTTAAAGGTATTTCTATTCAATTTCCTAGTGGTATTGTCCAGCAAGCTCCAAAGTCTTCATTATATTTAATGTGATACTGTAAGCAATACCTAACACTCCTAAGGTGAGGAATTTGGTGGTTTATCTTTTAGTATAGGCAGAGCCTGGAATATTACTTTCTTGGATGACAACTTCCAAACTCCCCTAGCCTGCATGACCAGTGTCTTGGAAATGTTTGGGCAGCCATCATCCAAACATGGTAACTTTTCCAAGTGCTGAATGCATAGCCCAAGCCAATGCAGGCCTAGTAGAAGCAATTCTGCTTAGCCTGCCTGGAACATGGCATTGTTCATACATAGCTCCCAGCTATTACACAAAACAAATTCCCACATGACTCCATATGAAGGCTGCCTCAACTTAAGCCTCTTGAACAAAAACCCCTTTACTCCCAGTCTGGGACCAGCACAGTCAAGATGGAAGACAACAAATATAAAAACACAGTCACCTTCTATGCTTGTTTTTTGTGCGTCTTCACAGGTCATTGGCCACCCAAGCTGTACCGAGGCTGCTTGTGCCTCTGACAGAGCATTCTGGCAAGATGCCCTCTCTTTCTCTAGTTCCACTTGCAGTGTTTCTGGAGAAGAGAGCATGGGATAGAGATTACACCATGCCTACGGTATGGGAGGGAATTTTGAGGTTTTGTTAACATTTTAGGCCATTTTCTTATCTTCTTTTTGATATTTGTAAAGGGAATTAAAATGTAGCTACAATATAATGTGACAACCTAGGTCATTATTGGGGGCCACAGTTAATGATAATGAGTGTACAGGGGGGTCTTTGCAATAAGTTACATAAACATTTTTTTTACAAGGAAGAGCTATGGGGTTTTTTTTTTCAGTGTGTCCTGTTTTGACAACAAAACTGTTAGCAGGTGCAAGTGAAAGTGGCTGATGCCACAAAACTGCTTGGGGACTGACAGATTTAGAGTAAGTGGACAAACTGATGAGTGTGGCTACAGAATGATGATTAGTGACATTTCTCAGAGAACTGGAAACCCCTTATGGACTTTTTGCAAAAAAAGAAAAGAAGAAAAAGAAAAAATTACCTTGTAACTGTTGGTTTTGATGATTAGAAATAGTAGGTTATTGAAAGAAGAGAATTCGTAGTAATATTAGACAGAGAAGTAAGAATAACTATGTGCATATGTAGCTGTCAAAAGGAAAACTGGAAGTCATTTTTTTCTTTTTTCCCCTTTTGCTTTCTTTTTCTTATCTCTTCTATTTTTTTTTTATATTTACTTTTCTGTAACTCTTTGTAACTTTTAACATATTTTAGAAAAATTCCTTTTAGTAAAATTATTTTTTAAAAATGGCTTGGGAGAGACACATGTCATTGACTCCTGTTTTAAAGGGTTTTTACTTAGTCTTCATTAGTTGGAAAAGACTTAACAATCAAATACCAAGCAAGGAATGTGACATCGAAATAACAGCTATGAGATTCTCAACTTTCCTAAAATGATGCTGACGCTCAGAGTCTCGGGTGGAGATGAAGGTTTCTTAGGATAATTTGCATTAATTTTTATTATTATTATTTATTTATTGAATTTAATGCCTCCTTTTCTCGCGAAGTAGGACACAAGGCAGCTTCCACAAAGTTAAAAAACATTTAAACAATTAAAAACATATAAAATTACAAACTTACAATAAATTTTTAAAACAGCTAATGAATAAATAAAAAAGCTCTCCTGCTAACTCCTTGTAGGCCTGTTTAAAAAGAAATATCTTTGTTTGTCTATGAAAGGAAAACAGGGAGGGGGCCAACTACATTCCACAGGGTGGGAGCAGCCATCAAGAAGACTCTCTCCCATGTCCTTACCAGGCAAGCCTAGGATGGTGGTAGGACTGAGAGAAAGCCTTCCCCTGCAGATCTTAGGACTCTACCAGGTCCGTATATATTTTCAGAAAATAAGAGGGTCTGGTGGAACTTCCAGTATAAAAAGAGTACAGTCATCCCTCCACATTTGCTAGGGTTAGGGACACAGGACCCCTGTGAAAGTGGAAAAACGTGAATAGCTCTAGGCCCTCCCATACCATATTTAATACACAAAAAAAAGTATGATCACCATATTCAACCCATTGTGGATTCCTTTGAGGCATCAGGGTACCTTCACAAGGCAGAAGTGCGGGGCTGGTGGGGCTTACTGCCACCTCCACTGCTGCCCCACACTATTTTTAATAGGGACTTACAAGCCTTCTTTGCAGTTTCTCAACCTCACAAGGCTTGCAGTCCCTATTAAAAATGGCACAGGGAGGCAGCAGAGGTGACAGCAAATAATCCGTGAATAATCAAATCCGCAAAAGCGAAACCCACAAATGTAGAGGGCAGACTGTTCGGCTTCGTATTAACGAAACAGCGCAGGTCCATGTGTCATCCTTGAGTGGCAAACCACCATTTTTATTTCCCAGAATGCCTTGGAATGTTACTAGGTGATGTGATGTGCCCGGTCCCAATTCTGAATATTGCTGCTACCACTCGCAACTTCTGAAAGATAGTAAAGAAAATCCCTACTGGTTGTGTTTACAGAGACTGAGCTCAAGAAAGATGCAAATCCTTTACCTGAAATGCATGAGCAAGCCATAGTTACAATAAATGCTCAGCTGACAGCACCAAACCATGGCCTTCATTTTCTTTACACTTGACATGCAGTGTTACCACTTACTTGTAATTGCTATAGAAACTATGGCCTTCCAAATATTTTTGGCCTCCACCTCCCATAAGCTGAACCCCTGTGTTACCCTGAGAATTGGGGGTCCCGTGAGGGGCGCCCAAATAACCAAAACCAACACAAACAAGATGGGGAAATTAGCTGGAGCACTCTCTCAGCTAGCGAGAGGCAGGGTAACTTAGTGGGAATCTTTTACCCTATGTATACAGGTTCAGGTCAGTGAGCAGTCAGACAGTTTAAATTAGCAATCATATTTATTAAACAGATAGCAAATATTAAGAAAACACAACCTCACAGCTAACTGAGAAATAGGAAATAAGAGTTGTGGGGGAATGGGTGATATGTCACCTACCTCGCAGTCCTGGAGAAGTCCAATGGAGGGAAGGAAACTCGGCACAGTGGCCGAGGGGAGCTTGCAGAACGAAGCGACGGCAAGGCTCGATAGCACTCCGGAGCGGTCCGAGGAAGCTCTCAGAGCTTGGGGTATTTATTAGGTAAGGTATGACCATGGGCTAGTCTGGTCTTGGGCGAGGACAATGAGTTTTGGGCTTGAGACAATGTCTCCGAAAGGTCAGAATTTGCATGATTGAGTTAAGGTCCGAATTAACAATAGTATGGCCAGCATGCAAATACAGCTAGCTTGGCAGTTAAGCCGTCAAGATGCCTGCTTGGGGCAGAGGTCTGTTTTAATGCACATTTGTAATGAAGGTGTTTGTTTCGGGAGGTCTCCTAAAGCAGATCTGACAGTTTCTGGCTTGCTTAGGTGTAAACAGAAATGATTCAGTATTTAATAGCCATGCCTAGCATCGTGCTTGTTGGGTGGCCTCACAAACACTTGGCTGGTGGCAGAGCAGGGCCAAATTATGATATCAAAATGATATCTAAAGGTTACCAAAGGCCAGGCCAGTTCACGGTGGTAATACCTGGCTATGCTGCCGAGGGGTGAAGGAATCTGCGGATCAAAAACATCTCTGGAACTTCAACTGCTCATACATTCCATACAGACCCAGAAAGAAATCTTCCTTGCATTTCTCATACCTTTAAACTTCCTGAGATTTTCTGCTAAAGCAATGCTTTTTTGAGAGAGTGCAGTGCATGTTTTCCCCAGGTTAGGCCTCTCCAACGGCAAGAGCAATGTTGCCTTTTCACACCTAGGGGAGAAAAGACTCTTCAGATGAACATGCACAGAAGTATTTTGTGTTGTTGAGGGATCTCTCCTTGACCCCAAGGACAGCAGTAAGGGGGAGAGAGATGCCTGGCTTTTTGTCATATAGTCATAGTCACACCTGGCATGGCAGAAGCAACAGCCCCAGAAACATGCACTCATACACTACCAGATCCCAACATGCCTCAGTAGATCCATCAGCATGATTTTCTAACAAGCAGTATATGACAGATCCAGTCTCTCTCCTTTTCAGAAAGGCTCCTTAACCAAGGAGATGCCCAGGGAAGAGCTAGCTATTTAGGCACACCAAGCGGCTAATTTTAAACAGCTTTTAGAACTGATGGTTTTTAAGAAATCGGCCTTTAAGTGGGTGCTGTATTGTTTCAATTTTACTGTTTTTAATTGATTTTATACATTTTGATTTGTTTTAATATTGCTAATTGTTTTATTCATATTTTAATGTCATTCCTTGGTGGGTTTTAACTATATTGGAACCATTTTAATTTCTAAGTGTTCCAGTTTTGGTGGAAAGGTGGGCATATATAAAGACAATAATGATAATTATGCTGAAAATAATTGCTGCTGCTGTTGTATGCCTTCAACTCATTTCTGATTTATGATGATCCTAAGGCAACCTTATCACAGAGATTTCTTGGCAGAATTTGTCCTGAGGAGATTTGCCCTTGCCTTCCTCTGAGGCTGAGAGAGTGTGACTCACCCAAGGTCACCCAGTGGGTCTCCATGGCCAAGCAGGGACTCAAACCCTGGTCTCCCATGTCCTAGTCCAACACCCAAATCACAACACGCTAGCTCTCTGATTAATAATAGTAATAATAATAACAACAACAACTATAATAGCAACAGCTTTAAATAATTTTTTCTAGTGGTTCAATTTGGAAGTTTAGGGGTTTTTTTAATTCTTTTTTATTGGTCTCTTGTAAGAAAACATACAAACATATATAACAAACATATAATCAATAGACAAATAAATAAAATATTTCAGGATAACAGGGGTATATTCGTAGTTCTGAAACATGATACCCACTGATCTCCTCTGTCATTCTGCCAATACTTCCTCTTACTCATTACCAAAGACATTGTTCCTGTTTATTTAAACCGCCAAAGAAACCACCCTTTACTGATTTTCCATATTCCCTATAAATTATTTTTCTTGTTTGTCTACAATCAAATTGCATATCACTACAAAACTTATGTTTTCAATTAAATATCAGTGTAGAGGCCAACACTTAACATATATCTATTATTATAGCAGAATTTTTCCTATGGTAGAATATGTGTTTGTTTCTCTGAGTAATGCATTTGATTTTAACAAGAGTTTAATTCAATTAAGTGCTAATGCTAAAAGTGTTACTGATACCATCGGTTACTATTTATTATAGTCAGTTTGTTTTTTTATTTTTCATTTCTATTTTGGAAAAAATCCCATTTCTTGGTTATGTTGTTAGTCACTGGCAACCACTCTTCTTCTAGTTTGTCAGTTGACTTTCCAGTTAATTTATGGGATAGCATATTGTATTATTTCATTTCCTTTAGACTGAAAAGCCACAATTCGAGACAATTTGCCACTTCAGTTTTGAAGGCGCAGTTTTCAGGAGTGCTGTGGAAGGGGTATAAAAACAGCCTTAGACAGAGTCATTTGTCTCACACACAACACTGTTCACATAGTATTGAAAGTGTGCACTCCCAGAAGACACACACTATCCCAGGTGTATGAACAAGATTTAGACTGAAGATTAAAACTTAATCCATACTCATGAGGATAGCAGAGAGAGAGAGAAAGATTAATACAAATTTGAGACCATCAAGTATCTATACATTACGAAAATGCATACCGGGTGAAGGTTTCCTTGAGATTCTGGAGAAACCAAAAGACAAAAATATGAATTACATAGTGAATGATGACATGTCTAGATCCCTCCCACCAGTAAGACACAGAGCAAGAAGTAGTTAGGAGAGGATGCTGCAAGACACAGCAAGAGATCAGAGCTACATCTGATGATGCTGGAACTCAGCCCACATTTACACAACAGAAGAATATACATACATATTTTGTATCTTCATGTAAAATATTTTGAAATATATTGTCATATATACAAAATCTAGTTTCGATTTATGTCAAATCTTCCATACACATTTATGTAAAATATTTTTTGGCCAATATACATGAACTGGTGATCGTTGTCCTTTTGTATGGAGTGCTATAAGCGTACACATTGTCTGGTCTATGTATAAATGCAGCAAGAACAAAGTCTTGAAGTTGACATACAAACACTCACCTGCAAAAATTCACCAACAGGCCTCTGACAGTCCTTCTCCAAGTCACTGATAAGATCGCTGAGAAAAGAAAAGGTGTGATCCAGTTGACTGCCATTTTTCTCTTGCTCTTGTTCTATCTCCTTTTCTAGTTCATCCAGCTGAGACAAGAGATGCCTCTCCTGTTCTTCCAGAAACAGATGTAGCTGCTGAAAGTCCAGCACCATCTTCTCTCTCTTGACTTTGATGCCTTCCTGCAATCAAGTGATAAAATGAGGTAGGGGGAAGGGGAGGAGAAGAACAGGTTAATAAAATAGGATTTTGACATGCCAGACATATCATTTTACAAAGGGAAGATGAAGATAGGAGAGAATAATTGTAATGACAATTTGTTTGTTCTTCAGCTGCACCCTTTCTTAGGGAGGGCAAATCTGGCCACAGGTGGTTCATGTCTTATATCTCTGGTAGACTACTGTAATGTGCTCTATATGGGCCCACCCTTGAAAACCTGTAACTACTGCAAAATGCATCAGTCAAACTGTTGTTGGGTGTTGGCTTTAGAGAAAACAAAATACCAGTCTTGCACTGGTTTTTAGTTTACTGTCACAATCAATTCAAAGTCCTAAATGGCTTGGGACCAGGATATTTAAAAGAGTACCTTCCCTATCAGCATATGAGTCTGCCCAAAATTTGAGACTGACCCCATTAAGTGTCCTGCCATACCAAGAGGTGGGGAATACATGTAACAGGACTTTCACTGTAGCAGCATCACAACCATTAAACTGCATTTTACGGGAACTCAGGTTGGGTCCCTTCCTCTTGAGTGTCTAGCGTGCAAGTAAGACATATTGTTTCACATGGCCTTCAGTCCTTAATACCAGAAATGGCAACTCTAGCCGTTGTAAATGTGTGAAGTTTTAAAACTCTTTTAGTCTGGTTTTAAATTATGTTTTTACCTGTTGTACATCAGGGGCACCAGTAGGCCATAAAACAATGGTATGCGGGTTTTTTGGCTGTTGTTTTTTTTAAAGCATTTATTTAGCACTCTAAATTTAAATAAATTCATTGGAAGCATAGAAAAGATAGTTCATCTCAAGAATTTATGAAGATACAGAAAAATTTATGTAACTATATCCTCTGGCCATTTAACTGGAAATAAGTTTCACTTAACTCAATCTTAGTTCTAAGTACACCTGTCTAGGATTATATTGTTACAGAGTACTTTCCATAAACTTAGTCTACCTTTATTTTATAGAAGAACTATACAAATATTGGTTGGCATAAACTCCATGGGGGGAAAGCTGTTATCTTTTCCAGTTTTATGAAACCACTTACCAAACACTCTGCCATTTCTTTTTCTTGCACCATCTTCAATTGTTGGACAGCACTTCTTTCTGCCTTCAGCTTCTGCATTCTGAACTCAATTTCTTGCTAAGCAAAGATATATAAAAAGAAAAAAGTTTTAGACAGCTTTCATCTACAGTTATAGTACTAGGCCAAGAAATGCCTCTTAGTAGCAGTTCCTGGCAAGCAGTAGAAGAACGCTACTGTATTCGTGTCTCATTTGTTGGCTCCCAGATGCCTATTTGACTCTGGGCCTTCTCCATGTTTGCTCCCACGGTGTGAATCTCCCTTCTGCTGGAGGCTAAGCTGGCTTGCTTCCTACAGCTGACAAAGAGCTACTTCTTCTGGCACTTTTACAATAACCGTCCTGGTCCTGAGAAAGCAGATTTTAATGGTGACTTCTTCCCTTCCTAATATGCTTTTAACCTGTTCTTAATTCAGTAGTTCTTCTAATACAGTGGTTCTCAACCTGTGGGTCCCCAGATGTTTGTGGACTTCAGCTCCCGGAAGCCCCAGCCACTATGGTCAATGCTCAGGGCTTCTGGGAGCTGAAGTCCAAAAACATCTGGGGACCCACAGGTTGAGAACCACTGTTCTAATATGATGATTTGCTTAATTGTGTTTAAATAGCATGTCAGACATTCAAAACGTTATTTCACATAACTAAAGGCTGCTACAGTGCAGAGAAAATCCCCACTTGAAACAAGATTATCCCAAGAAAAAATTACTATAAAACAGCATACAAACCAGCCTTTAAGTGCTCCCCTTTTAACTAACCTCTATAAAAGTCAGATTCTCAGTCTTAACTTTAATATTTTTTTAATTGTTTAAAACAGTGGAACCCACTGTCCTAACCCCCAGGGTAAATTAAGCTACTATAGAGAGAAGGAGGGAGGGAGGGAGAAATAAAAAAAATACACTACCTAAATTGTTATCTGCTATTAAACCCACAACAACTGCCTGTGGATTTTAATATTGTAATTCACTGTGTTTTTTATTTTACTGTATTTTCTTTTAAAAAATCATCTGTCTGGGCTGCCTTGGGTCCCAGTATTCAGAGAAAGTTGGAGTATAAAATTAAAAAGAAAACATAGTGCAAGGAGGCCTATGAATAAGCTAATATTTACTGCAAAAGGTCAAAGTTCACATGTGCACACGTTTGAGTTTGAGTAATCAAGAATGATAGTACTGTACCTCTGTGAGGTAACCACTGAGATTAGTGTGCATACTCTCTCTACAATGAGATAGCTTGCAGTGAGAGATATTTTAACAATGTAATTTTTCTGCCTTTTCCCTTCAGCTCAGAAGGGCTTACACAGTGCCTCACAAAAGAAAAGAACAGTTTTCTTACAATGATTAAAAAATCAGAAGAGTTTAGATTTTTTTAAAAAAATCTCCAGAATTCTAAAATAGCATCCCAGAAAGCAGAAGTCAATTAAATAGCAACTTTCTCAACAATTCCTAAACATCTGAGAAATAAACATTTGAACAAAAGTTCTAAAAACACTGGTGTTCCACTCGTGCAGGGGTGGGCAATCTGATCCGGGTGCGGCCACCAGGCGGATCAGATCACAGAAGTAGGTCCAATCTGTAGATCAGAGAAGTAGTCACTGTTGATATTTTCTTTGTTTACGGATTTTGTTTTCCGGTGTTTACTTTGTGGACTTCTTAAACAGAGGCCATTTCCACCCTACATGGGTATAGTGGTATTATTCCACTTTCAACCTCCTGTGGAATTCTGGGGTTCGTAGTTTATTGCAGCCAAACAGCTCTCTGGCTGAGAATTCTAAATGCCTCTCCCTAAACTGCAAACCCCAGGATTCCACAGGAGGTTGAAAGTGGCATAATAGCATTATAACAGTGCAGTGCAGACATAGCCAAAGAGACAGTGAACCAGGGGCCCTCTCACACTACCCAATTACAGCACTATGATTCCACTTCGACTGCCATGGCAACATCCCAGGAAATCTTGGGGGTGGCAGTTTGGTGAGCATTCTAGGCTGAGAATTCTTAATGTTCCCCCCTAAACTACAACTCCCAGGATTCCACAGGATGGACAAGCTAGAGCGTGTCCAGACAAGGGCAACCAAAATGGTGAAGGGTCTGGAAGCCATGTCCTATGAGCAGCAACTTAGGGAGCTGGGTATGTTTAGTCTGCAGAAGAGAAGGTTAAGAGGGGACATGATAACCATGTTAAAATATTTGAAGAGATGTCATGTCGAGGACGGAGCAGGCTTGTTTTCCACTGCTCCAGGGACTAGGACAAGGAGCAATGGATTCATGCTGCAGGTAAGGAGATTCCACCTGAACCTCAGGAAGAACTTTCTGACAGTCAGAGCTGTCCGGCAGTGGAATATGCTGCCTTGGAATGTAGTGAAGTCTCTTTCTTTGGAGGTTTTTAAGGAGAGGCTGGATGGTCATCTGTTGGGAATGCTTTGATATGTGTTCCTGCATGGTATGGGGTTGGACTGGATGGCCCCTGGGGTCTCTTCCAACTCTATGATTCTATGAGTTATTTCAGTCATGGGATGGAGTCATTCAAATTAAAGTGGAGCAACAATGTTGTAATCGTAGTCTAAAGGCCCCAGAAACAAAAGAGGGCCAGAGCATGATACCTTTAAGAGCTATGTAGAAAGGGATTTCCAGCAAGTGCAGCTCTCATTCTCTCAAAATGACAAGTTCTGTCTGCAGAAATCCCCCTTTCTAGCCATCTTTTATAAAGCCAAGGGGTCTGTTCTGGTAGGAGCATACTCCACAGAGAACACACCAGACCAAGGGGCATACCCTAAGCCAAGAACTGGTTAAACTCTCTCTGAATCCTGGAACTGTGGTTTTGTATGAGGACAAAACAACCTGCAGAAGAGAATCCTCAACAGTATCACCAAACTTTAACTCAGTCTCAGGGCTTATCAGAGGACAGCTCTGGTGGTATAAACCCGGTACAACATTTGTAACCCCGGAATCATGCAACAGTGTTACTACAGTTCCAAATCATACCTTGGCCATTATTTGGCCACTTCGAGCAGCTCATTTTTGGATTTGGGAAGCAAAATTAATAGGTATGTTGGAACTTCAATACAGAGGGTGAGGCGTGTGGGACTTCCTGCCTCATAGGCCAAAATAATTTGGCTTCTGTCAAGTTTCTGTACAACTTTACCTCAGACGGGGGAGAAGGGGGTGCCATTTTATGTTGTGGATCAGGAAGCAAAACAGCTGGGGGCGGCCCTGCACTGCAGTGAAACGCTCCACCAAAATGCATCCCTCAGGCTATTTCCGCACTAGACTGTTATAGCGCTATTATTCCCCTTGCAACATCCTATGGAATCCTGGGGTTTGCAGTTTCGGGAGGGGCCTGCTGGAAACCCCAGGATTCCATAGGATGTTGCAAGGGGAATAATAGCGCTATAACAGTCTGGTGCGGAACCAGTTACAAGCGCTGTATCCACCCCATTGTATGGCACTGGAAAAGGCACCTGGTTACCTTGTAATCCTGGGCTGCCTCTTCTATGGGCAGGACCAGGTGAGTCTTGTGCTGCCTGGATTTATCGCAAACCAGGCAGAGGAGGCTGCGGTCCTCCTTGCAGAAAACCTTCAGGGGCTCCTGGTGTTTCTGGCAGAGACCCCCTCCTGCCGGTCCCCGGGCGACCCGAGGGCTCAGCCCGCTGCCTCCGGGCCCCTCGGAGCTTTCCATGCCGGACCAGCCTTTCTCCCCAGGACTCGCTGCCCCGCTCGGAAGGCAAGATCGACTTCGCGCCCCTTGCGCGTCCGGTCGGGACTGCGGCCCGCGAAACCGCCGACCCCTCCCGAACACCTAAGTTTCGCTTTCCTGCGATCCGCCTGGGAAGAGGAAAGGTTCCTTTTTAGCCATTTTCTGGTTGGCTAATCCAACAGCCAATGAGTGGCTACCAGGAAGGACTGCGAACGTGTATTTAACAGACCGCCGGGGGTGGGGTGGTTTTGGTTACGACCGGGGAGGCGAGGGCAGTTTCTGCGCTAGGCTGTTATAGCGCTGTTGTTCCACTTTCGACATCCTATGGCATCCTGGGGTTTGCAGTTGAGGGAGGGGCACTTTAGAATTCTCAGCCGGAGAGTTCTTGGGCGTCAGTGAACTACAAGCCCCAGGATTCCAGAGGATGTTGAAAGTGGAATCATCGCGCTATAACAATGTAGTGCGGAAATGGCCCGAGTGGGTAACCTTGAGCGCATCACACACTCTGTCAGCCCCAGAAAACCCGGTTATAGGTTCGCCTGAGGGTCCCGATAAATCGGAACGATTGGGATGCGCACAAAAACATTTAGCAGCGGCCTAATACAGGAAAAGTCAGCGTGGTGTGGTGTAGACCTTTCCCTTTGCTAAGCTAAGGAGGACTACTGCGGAAGTCACACTTTCTCAGCCGCAGAGGAAGGCGATGGCAAACCCGTTCTGAATAAACCAAAAACTTGACCCTGTCTTTCTTGCTTTAGAACAAAATTTTCTCAAACTCTCTGTTACTCCTCAGAATGTTTTCAGCACACACGAGTTCCTTTGGTCTCCAGGAACAGGGAAGGCAAACGCCGTTTTACAGCGGCTGAATCATATCTCTGGCCATTTCCGCACTAGACTGCTATAGTGCTATTATTCCTCTTTCAACATCTTATGGAATCCTGCGGTTTGCAGTTTAAGGAGGGGCCTTTGAGGATGTTGAAAGCGGAATAATAGCGCTATAACAGTCTAGTGCGGAAATGGCCTCTGCCTTCCACTGGGAAATGCTGAGGGAAAGGGGCTGGAGAGGGTGGATGAGAGCAGGAGCTCCTGGCTGGCTAGCCGAAGGACTTACGGCAGAAGAAAAGCTATGGCATAGTCAAGAAAAGGTCCAGGAGAGGGTAGCCATAAGTCAGAGTTGATTGGAAAGCACATAACAACAAATGTTTGTAGATCTTAGTCGATTATATTGATACCCCTCAAAATGCCAGTTCTTAATGCCTTCTTCAGTGCAGTTTCTACGTGCAAGAGCAAAGTAGACACTTCCATTAGGTCAGCTGAAACAGTGTGACCCCCATCAACCTCTGCAAACTGAGAGGAGGTCAGCAATCATTAAACAGAGACAGTTTGGGAGTAAGCCCATTAAATTCCACTGAATGTACTCCATAGTTTAAAAAAATGCTATACAGATAAAATTCCAGGAACTCATCTCAGGCCTTTTCCGCACTAGACTGTTAGAGTGTTATTATTCCACTTTCAACATCCTATGGAATCCTGGGGTTTGCAGTTTCGGGAGGGGCCGACTGGTCCCTCCTTAAATGGCAAACCCCAGGATTCCATAGGTCGGATGTTGAAAGTGGAATAATAATGCTATAACAGTCTAGTGAGGAAATGGCTTCAGTAAATGTGTTAGAATTTAATTCTAAGTATACAGGACAGTATATAGTTATTCCACTCTACTTCCACAAAATGGCACCCTGGTATTCCTTGCAAGCCTCACTAGCCAGGCTGAACTTTTTTCTGAGAAAGAAAAATGCTTTAGGAGAAGGCATTTCCTCAACTTTCTTTCCTATCCTGTCTACTATCTCAACTCTACTGCTTACAAAAGGCACCCAGGCTTCTTTAAGCCCAGCGAAAGGAACTACTTAAAATAAGTTGTAAATTTTCTAACAAACATGTCATTTATATTTAACTTTATTTATATAAAATGGACTTTCAGCATTAACTGGATTCCAGAGTTACTAATTAATTATATGAGAGGCATTGTTAAAGAGCTAATAATTGGTATATTTCCATATCTGCAGTCATTAGAGAAGAGGTTTAGAAAACTGTTTAGAGGTGGCATTATAGACAGCTCCCCACATTCGCTAGGGTGAGGGGTGCAGGACCCTCACAAAAGTTGAAAAACGCAAAATATCAAAAATGTGTGTGTGTGTTGGTGTGAAGGGTGTCAAGTCTTGGTGGGAAAGTAGGGGAGGGAAAGAGAATGGGTCAGCAGGGTGGACCTATATTTCTTCTGTCACCCATCTCCTTCCTTGGGTGTGTGGGGTGGGCATCAGGAGGGGGTTTGTGGTGCTGAGGAATGGGGCTGCAACCTGTCCTTAGCTGGCCAGGCGGTGGCTGGTAGAGGAAGAGGAAGACCAGAAGCCATTTCTGCACTAGACTTTTATAGTGCTATTATTCCACTTTCAACATCCTATGGAATCCTGGGGTTTCCAGCCGGCCCCTCCCGAAACTGCAAACCCCAGGATTCCATAGGATATTGAAAGTGGAATAATAGCGCTATAAACGTCTAGTGCAGAAATGGCCAGAGGCAGGTTTTTAAAGGGCTGTGTGGCCTTATTGGAGTCTCTGAAAGGAAAGGTTCCCCTGGAAAAGAAGCACTGAATGGGGCAGGGATTAAGAGAAACTAGCAAATAAATCCATGAAAATTAAACCTGTAACTGTGGAAGTTCGACTGTATAATCCCTCTAAGTTCTCTCTTTCAGAGACCCAGCATGGTGTAGTGGTTTGAGTGTTAAACTTTAAGTCTGATACTAGGGTTCAAATCCTCACTCAGCCATGGAAACCCAATGAGTGATCTTTGGTAAGTCACACTCTTTCAGCCTCGGAGGAAGGCAAAGGCAAACCCCTTCTGAACAAATCTTGCCAAGAAAACCCCATGATGGTCAACGTAAGTCCGAAATGACCTGAAGGCACACAACAACAAAGTTATCTCTTTACTGTCACAAAATATGACTAGCGTGCTGGAGAGGATGTGGGGAAAAGGGCAAGCTAAACCACATGTGGCTAAAATGTCCTAGGGTAGCAACTTTGTGGAACCATGTAATAAATATTATAGAAGAAGTCACAAAAGAGAAAATTTAGAGAAGAGACAAACTTTGTTTATTCTTGTTATTTTTGGACAACAATGCAAAATACCAGCATACCTCAGTTAACAAAGCCTCTGACAAAGAGGCTTCTTCCTACAAAGTCTTTTTATGGCTATGCAGTCCTACCCTCGTTTCTTCCTCGTTCTCACACTAGCCGCAATTTTTAGCAGCATCAGCAGTGGGAGAATGGTGAAAGAGGACAGCAAAGAGACTTTTCGTGTTGGTTTGCAGCAGCATGTCTGCAGTAAATAATGTAATAAAACTTGAGCTGGGAAATATTTAATTCTAATTCAGCAATTCTACTATAGACACATGTGCCTGCCTACCACAGGCAAGGTAAGTAACAGCTGCCCTGAGAATATCTTACTGAGCATACATGAATAGCAAAACAGAGAGAAAATACGTAAACAGATAAGTCTGCCTTTAAACATGCTCCAGGACCTGGTAAAACATATAAATCTGTAGGTTTGGATACCAAAATGGAAACATGAGAAAGGTGGAGGCTGGTGAAAGCGGAAAGTTTGTCTGTGTGTTTTGGAAGAAGCTTTCAAGTAGTCGCCAGAAGGTTCACAATGTATTTGTTTTGTTATGCAAAGCTTACTAAACCTGTTTGTTTCATTTCATATTATTACTTTTGGATGAAAGTTTAGCCGAAACACATTGAACTGTTGTTTTTTTGGTTTTTTTACGCTATAGGAACCTTCATGTTATTTCTGCCTCTGGTACCAAAGTGTCTGTTAAACAAGCTTTGCCTAGGAATCCACATATTGTACCTCATTAGCTGAGGTATGCCAGTAGTTGATTTCTGGGCTCTTATTGGTGGCACATAGGAAAACTGCCCAAAACTGGGAATGTGCTCAG
Organism: Iguana delicatissima; assembly: GCA_948472985.1. NCBI lineage: Eukaryota > Metazoa > Chordata > Lepidosauria > Squamata > Iguanidae > Iguana > Iguana delicatissima. The sequence continues at coordinate 336,699 of CAOKZL010001170.1, read as the reverse complement.
AATGTGGGCACTCACCTTTGAACACAAGGAGTCCTTCATCTTGCCTTAAATGAAAAGCTAACTATGAACATTAGATATTTGAGAGGTGAGCAGAAGGAACACACTTTTGCTGAAAAATGGTACTGCTTTATTGCATTTTTAAATGAAAATAGCAATCAGTGGAACATACTACTGTCTCACCAGAAATTTTCAAATGACTAACAAAATAATCTAGATTTTTACAGAGCAGAATATCTGAATTTGCAGAGCGATTGATGTGTAAAAATGCTGGACTCTGGAAAAAAGCTTAATACTACCATGTGCGTACACTGTCCAGTTTTAAGATATGCCTGCATGTTTATGGTGCCTTGTTGTTGTCGTTGTCATGACCAATTTGTCTTTTCAATTTATTAAATAAGAGTTAAAATATAACTTACACATTTCCCAGCTGATTCTTTAATAGCATAGCATTTTTTTATTTATTTCTATACCGCCTATCAACTAGTGTTATCTAAGCGGTTTACAATGTATTTTTAGCTAATTGCCCCCAACAAGCTGGGTACTCATTTTACTGACCTGCGAAAGGACAGAAGGCTGAGTCAATCTTGGAGCCTGGCAGGGTCGAACTCACAACCTTGTGGTTGCAGTACTGGCATAATAAATGCAAATAGTTACAGGAATCTTGGTTTACTTTTGTTTGTGACTAGAATAGGATTAAACTCTCACAGCTAAATCCAGTGAACTGATTTTGAGCAAGTAAGTAGGGCGCTTGGAAGGGGACTGGTCTTCTTTGCAACCAGGTGATCATCTAGTGTTCTACACCAGGCACTGCACAGACACTCATCTGTCCCAGGAAAATGAATTTTGAAGCTTATCGCCTTGAAACTTTTGGGAAACATAATAGGGAATCAGTATGCTAAAGAAACAGGGAGGTTAAAGAAGTGAGATTATAATCAAAAGAGGAAAGGAAAGCAAGGGAATAATTTTTTGTGTGGAGGACAAAAAATGGAGTTTCACATATTCACAAGGTGTTTTCATCTCTCTCACACTTAAGGAGGAGGAAGGGATTAAAATTACTAATGGTATTTTTCAGCTTCATTCTGAAAATAATTGTAGGATATGCTTTTAACTTCAGTTTCAATCTAATATAAAGGTGACAGATAAATTTATCTCACTTCTAATATAACTGAATTAGATCTCTTAGTGTATGAGCAATTAATTAAATGCATTAACCCTTTTTATTTCTCTGTTAAAACCTGGTTCCGTGACAATCATTTAAGAGGGAAAACATTCTCTCCAACATTTCACACATGATAACTGGGACGTGTGTCACCAGGCAACATGAGTGTGGTCAAAATGGCAAGTTATTAATGAAGAAGAACAAACAAGAGGCAGCTGCAGACTGCTTTTACCTGAAACTACTGGGAAGGGGAAAAATTCTTCTCTTTCCTCTTCAGTGCAAAGTACATTTGCAGCTTGAACTCAGTCTGCAGCAACTGAAATAAGTTGATGCCAAAGGGAGAAGGTGAGGAGAGAAAAACCAGGACATTAAAAACAGCTAAAAAAGTAGGATGACAAAGGATTAATTTAGACTGTCCCTGCCAAATTGGTATAGCTGGAGAGCAGGGGGAAATGTGAATCCTTGGTTTGACTGAAGATTCTTCCTGTTGTTGCCTTCAGGTTGTTTCCCAGTTATAGCAATACTGTCACAAGGTTTTCTTGGCAGGGTTTTTTTGAGGGTGTATGTGTTACCATTGTCTTCCTCAGACTGAGAAAATGTGACTTGGTCAAGATTATCCAACAGGTTTCTGTGGCTGAGCAAGGATTCAGACTCTGGTCTCCTAAAGCCCTAGCCCAGTAGTAAAGCCACAATACCATTCCAGCCATCTTATCTGCAGATATGGCCATTTCCACACTACACTGTTATAGCGCTACTAGCATATATACCTGGTGTTGCCCGGGATTTTATTTTCTCATAGGTAATACTTGTTAGAAAGATTTGCGATCCTGTGTCTCTAATTCCCCAAACTGTCTTGTCCAGTACCTGTAACTTTTCCCCATATTCTCCAATCCAATCTGTATTCAGAGTTATTAACATACAGAGGTTGGGTTCCAGAGGGAATACACTGCCCTCCTTCTTGCTACTAGGCCTCGTCCCATAGCAACCGGCCTATTCAAGACAGACCCAGTTGACTGAGGCCCAAGAGCTCTCTGGCTGAGAACTCTATAGGACCCTCCTTAAACTGCAAACCACAGGGTTCCATAGAAGGTTGAAAGTGGAATAACAGCACTATAACAGTGTAGTGTGGAAATGGCCTATCTCTCTGTAATCCAGGAAAGGGAGCCACACTCTGTGGCTCTCCAGATATTGATGAATATTGCAAGTCTTTTTGACTGGCCAAGGTCCTGTGCTTAAAGAATACCATAAAATGTAGGAATGAGTAGGTGAATCTTTTTCCAGCATGCACAGAAACAGTAGTAGAATCTTGACCTGCTCTAGTCTTGTCTTTCAGGCTGCTGTTTCATGGCTTCTGGGCTAATACAAAAGCTGTCAACCACAGAGAGAATTTCTGCACAGATTTCAAGAGTCAAACCAGACATACTAAATATATCTTTATATTTAATCTAAATCTTTTTTTAAAAAAATGCAAATACCTGCCATGCCTTAGGGAAAACAACTAAAATGATTGCAGGTAGGACACAGCCAGGGAGACCAACACTGTATAATGAATTAGGATTGTAGGAGCTCAGAGTTCAAATGCTTACTTGACCATAGAAACCCATGGGATAACCTTGGGCTGAAAGTCACACTCTCTCAGCCTAAGAGGAAGGCAATGATAAAGTGTTTTTTATCAAATCTTGCCAAGAAAACACACTTATATGTTCTCCTTAAGGTCATATAATTCAGAAATGACTTGAAATGACAGCCCATACAAAGCCATTCTTCTAGTGTCTCAGGGACTCCAAAGTCCAAGGCTAGAAAACTCCTTTTTATGTGTAATTCAGCCACACTGAAATTATCCAACATATTGAGGCTAAAGTCTCACTGGTGAAGTCTTAGCTCAGTTCCTGGCCAGACCCAGATCCAAGGGAAGAGTCTCTCTTGACTGAAAGCAGCAGGTGAGAAAATGTAGATCAAAGCTGATATATCAGCATCAAAAAATGCCACTTGATCCTCTTCATAGTCCAGAAATATCCAAATCCTTCTGAGGCTGCTGAACGAGGACAGGATGGTCACAGGACAGGTAAGAGCCTCGAGGCGATCCCCATGCTGTTGCAGAGCCCAGATCTGCTCTTCGGGGCTAGGGACAATCTCCCCTTTCCTCTTTACAGATTCTTTGGCAAAGCCAACAGCCCAGTACCTCCCATTTGCCACTTCCACCTCCCAGTAGTGTCTCCCTGACGTAAGTCCTTCACAGCCCAGCACACAGGGGTAAGGGTCAAATCTTTCTGGGTTGTCAGGAAGGTCCTGCCAGGTGTCTCCCAGTTTCACACTCTTCTGGTCTGCTGACAGAAGAAGGAAGGGGTTTGCAGTATCTGGATCCAGGGTCACGTTCACTTGGAGGGTAGAGTGGTTCAAAAAGAGAGAAAGTTATTTATAGACAGAGCAGACTGCTGCTGGGAAGATTCTCACCAGGCCGGTCCTACCATTAGGTGATGTAAGACAGTCATTTCAGGCAATAGATGTTGGAGTGCGTGTAGCAGTGAGATGCTGGAGAACAGAACTGTGCATACCATGCATTCTTTAATTGAATTAAACTACACTATTCAGAGTGGTGGCCAGTGAACTGGTATTGATCTGCAAGCTATCAGCAACTGATTTGTGATGAGCTTCCAAGAAACTACCAAACACAATAATAATATGGCACAATTATTTAGCACACTGAGGAAAAAACTGTCAATGTACCATGTCAGATAAGTTGAAAAGCACTGAACTATACATGCTAGATATGGAGCATGTACTTGATCCTCCCTTATTGTAAATTTCCAAGCAGAGCTCCAGATGTTTTGAAAAGTTACTGGCCGAGGGATCTGGAGAGTCATAGTCCAAAAAAGTTACCTTTCCGAGCTCTCTTAGGAGTAAGCACATGGGGCCCACCTAAATACAGACCACCACAGGTAAGTTGATAGGGGAGATTTGAATATTCCCTTTCCTCTACAGAAAGCCCCCACCTTTTGACATCTGACACCCCATTTTCTGATGGCTGGCTTGTTTGACGCTTCCAAATTAAGGAAGAGTTCCATTAATTTGACATGGGGTTGACTCTTTCATCAGTTCTTCTTGCCTACAGAGACTGTCTTGGAACTGCTTGCACACGCATGCTGCTTGCAAAATGAGCTGAGAAGGAGGAAAAGGTGCTAAGCCAACTGAGAGACTTTGCAAGCAGCATGTGTGTAGTCAGTTCCAAGTGAGCCTCCGTAAGTCTGTCATGTTCCCTACAGTACAGTATGTGGATTCCATTTTTCAACTAATTCCATTTCCAAGAGTGCTTCGATCCCTTACCTGTCAGATAAGTGGGGGAAACCTGTATTGCTCATTTTGTTAAATATTCTCTCCCTCTATCATACAGACGAGGGCTAAGAAAAAAGCCTCCAGAACAATGGACCAGAATGAGAATTTGTTAATAACAGCTGGGGGTGGAGGATAATCAATCCTCTCATGTTGATTGCTCAGGCAGAGACTTGATATTTCATATTTCTGGCATCATGTGCAGAGAATGTGATGTCCTATCACTACTGTTGAAGTACCATTCAACTTCTGTCTGTTAAACTAGGAGGGAGCATTTTGTCCTTCACCGCAGGAAGCAAAAGGTCTTCGGCTGGTCCTGCCGCTAAGCCATAAATTTATGTCACAAGAGGCTGTGAGCTAGAATACACTTTCAGCTTTATCAAAGGAGGCAATAAACCACACTTACAGCTGGATAATAGCATCTTTGGCAGGGACTCATCACATCATGTCATTGGCCACTTCCACACTACACTGTTATAGTGCTGTTATTCCACTTTCAACTCCTGTGGAATTCTGGGGCTTGTAGTTTACTGAGGCCAAAGAGCTCTCTGGCTGCGAATGCTAAATGCCCCTCCCTAAACTCTAAACCCCAGAAAATTCCATTGGAGGTTGAAAGTGGAATAATGGCACTATAACAGTTTAGTGTGGAAATAGCCATTGTTTTTCTGTTGTTCTCCTGTGAGAGACCATTTGGAAAGCGTTTCTTTTTACTAACACCAAAAATTTGCGAATGAGCTCCTTTTCTGCTTCAGTTCTGCTGTGATTTGCTGTGTGAAAGTTCAGTTGCCTTTTTATGCCCATTTTGGATGGTCGAGGGTATTCAGTGGGTGTGCTGTGGGTGGGGAAACATCAGTCCACCTCCAGTGATCAGGGGATAGGAAAACGGATGGAAATTTCAATTTGATTTCCTTTCAGTTGGCAAAGAAACTGAGAAATGTTTAAACTTTTTTCTCTAAAGAAAAAAAATTCATTGCCAAATGAGCACTCCCCCCGCAACTTGACAAAGCCAAAACTTTGCCTGCTGCATCCCCACTCTGCTTTCTTTTCCAGCCCCCCAACAGAGTCAGTCTCTCTCTCTCTCTCTCTCGCTTTCTCACCTACCCGCCTACACTCACACATTTGGAAATATGAGTGGAAAAGAGTCTTACAATTTGAGTAAGTATCTATTTTATTAATCCATTAATTCTTGCTATTTTGTAGCTTCAGTCTTAATGAATTAATGGCAGATGACAGCTGGCATCAACGAGACAGATGGATTGTAGTTCCTGGTTTCATCTGCCAGTGACTGTTAAGTCTAAAACCAGAATGGTCTCTGATGAGGAACCCACCCACCTCACAGAATGAAAAACTTTTAAACATAAGACTGTTTTCGTTTATATGGGGCAGGACAGAATATCTGTTATGTGTGTGTATGCATGTGTGTTTGTGACAAACTAGGAAAAGGGGCAGAGATCATGGCCATTTGCACATTACACTGTTATATTGCTATTATTCCACATTCAACATCCTCTGGAATCCTGGGGTTTGCAGTTTAGGGAGGGGCCCATAGAATTCTCAGCCGGAGAGCTCTTTGAGCTCAGTAAACTACAAACCCCAGAATTCCCCAGGATATTGAAAGTGAAATAATAGCACTATAACAGTGTAGTGCAGAAATAGCCAATGTCTTGCAGGAAGTAATGGGTAGGGCTCTCCCAAATGCTGTGTATGATAAGCTTTTAGCACAAATGAATACTATAATCCCAGAATGGTTCCAAAGGTGTGAAACCAATCAGGCCAATCCTGATTCAACGGCAATTTTGCAACAACACGATGCCTTTCCATGCCAAACAATCACTACTGTGATTGCCAGAATATATAACTACTTACTTTTTCTGCCTCTTTTTTCACCTCTGCATATGGCAACTTGAACAATCTTGTCCTGCCTTTAGGGACTCTCAGTTCATCTTTCAGTAAAGATGTACTTTCTAACTCATTGGAGAGAACAGCTAGAGAAAAGAAATAGAGTAGGAGAATGGCCTCCATCAGTAGCGTCAGTAATAAATTCAATGAACTCTTTCTATATCAATATACCTGCTGAGAAGTTCCAGTGAGATTGTTACGGATCCCTCCCTCTCTTCTGATTTTATTCTTCCCATGATGCCCTCTTGATTGTCCACAGCAACACTTGGGAACTGTGACAAATCCCTGATTCTGATGTAGCTTAACAATAGCTCTTCCATTATTGGGTCTGTTACCTACCACATCACCTACAGAGGCTTGTCTTACCTCTCCTTCCAACAGCATCCAAAACTTAAGCTCTTTTGCACAACAAGCTGTCTGCTCCACACTAGATTATTGTGTTCACAAATGCTTATCCTAGAAATTTCTTCTCTCCAGTTAATCTCAAAAGTAGTAGTGGATTCTTTTATGTCTTTGTATGTATATGTGAGGTTTGGCCCTTGCAAAAGTGGACCATCCATTAAGTATTTTTCTATTTGGTGGCTAGATTGCTGACATACTGAGATGGGGTACTACATTATTGGTCAAAACAACAGCCAGTCTCTGCTAAGGGGTTAGCTTTCACTGAACTTTCCTATAAAACTTCCCCACTGGCTTTTTTCATAAAAAAGGCCTCGTAGGTCTTCCCAATAACATCTGTTTGGAGGTTAAGATATTCTTTCTGTACTGAACTCTGCACACACTCTATTCCAATACGTAAAATGTAACCTACAGTAATTGCAAATTTCATTTCTATGTTATTGATGCCTTCCCTTGCCTCTCATCCCTTTCTCCCCTAAATAATTTTGAAAACATGGACATTTTGGCGGTTGTTTTTTTTTTAAAGAGTGCTCTCACTAAATTCAGCAGGAGCCCTGGTGGCACAGTGTTTAAATGCTGGTGGTACAGCCACGATGTTGTGAGTTCAATCCTGCAAGGCTCCAGGTTGACTCAGCCTTCCATCCTTCCAAAGATTGGTAAAATGAGTACCCAGCTTTCAATGATGAAGCTTGGAATGTATGGAGGGGGTGGGTGGGAGGGGAGGGGCTATGGTGGGAGGGGTGTGGCCACTGTGCATGGGGATGTGGCTGCGGTGCATGGGGGCAGGGCCAGGATGTGTGGGGGCATGGCCAGGGAGTACAGGGGCATGGCTACGGGTCGGGACACTCCAAAAACATTGCTGCCTAGGGCAAATCACCCCACCTGCCCCCCTGTCCCTACGCGACTGCCAGTTTGTTGGGGGCAATTAGCTTACAACATTGTAGACTGCTTATGGAGTGCTTTGCACTGATAAGTGGTATAGACATGTAACTGCTATTGCTATCACCTTATGAAGGGTCACCTCTTCTATTTTAACATTCTTAAGGTTTTGTTGAGTTCTGTCTCTATCAGTCTTGGGGCAAGAAAATCCAAAGCATCTTTTTGTTCATTCTTCAAGGTCAGCTGAAGTGAGGATGACTGAGAAATGTGGGACCTGTTGTAAGGAAGAGGTCCATCTCTACGGGGAAAAATCCTCTCCTTGATCTGGAACAGGAACTACTGAAAATTAATTTCTGTCAAAATCCCCAAAACACATCCCCTATTTCAACTCCTTGATACCTTTGAATTTCCTGAGAATCTTTTCTAGATGCATACTTTGTTCGGAAAAGGTTTTCAGTCTCTTCTCTAGATCAGGAGACCGTTCCACTGATTTCTGGGGCCTCTGTTTATCATGTCTGGAAGAGAAGGAAAAGGCTCTTCACAACCAACAGCCTGGAAATTTTCAAAAGCAAGGTTCTGTCAGCTGGGGTAATTATTCCAGAATGAGCATATCACAAAACAAGGAGCCAGTGATTCTGTAACTGTAACATGGCCTAGTGTTTTGGTTGCTTCTTGTGCTGATGTTTATTAATTTGTTGGTGATCATCAGCAGGTGGGGACTTACAAAGAGGACAGCTAGTGGGAGGAAGAGCGGAAAAAGGGAATAAAGGAGACTCTTCCTTTGGCCCACACCTACAAATTGTGACGATTCTCATATAGGCAGAATTCTCCATACAAGTATCTGCAGATCTTCTGATAAAGGGTGGGATATAAATGCTTTAAAAGATAAATAAATGTAAGAAAAGACAGATTATACCAAAGGGTTGCAGAAAGAGGAAACCATAGCACTCTGGTCTGTCTCTTATCAGTGGGAATGAACAAGTTGCTTAAAGTGTTCCCCATAGTCTTTTGCCTTGTGGGCCATCCAAGGGAAAAGGAAAATGGATGACTCACAAAATGAAGGACTCACATACCTGGTTATGGTGTCCCTGAGATCCTACAGATGGGAGAAAAAACAGAAAATGAGCATGATAATCATTTACCCCCTTAATATTTAATTCTGTGTGAAAGAAGAATAATGACTCATAACATCATTTCCTCTCAATCATTCTTTGTGCCCCTCCCTTCCTCTTTCTTTCCCTTCCTTTGTTATCTCCACCACACTTTTTCATTTCAATATATTAACACACTGGGTTTTACTAATACTCAGCAATAAAGTTAGAGGCTAGACTGTTTTTTGCTTAATAAAATCTTCAGAAACACCAAAAAACTGGGAGAAAAAAGAACATTGAACTGATAGATCCATCTCCCTAATCCAAAATATTGGTGCTGGTGAAACAATGACAACAACAACAACAAAGTACAGCGCATTACAAGGTACATGTGTGTTTGTGTATGTCTGTGGGGGACAGAGGTGTTTAAAAAAGGATGAAAATGGTGACAGAAGGTGAAACATACTGAGAAAAGAAAGGAGAAAAGAAAGAAAGCAGAGAGAAATGGGCAGTTGTTAGGTACAGTTATACCAAACAATGAGGCAGTCATCCTTTATTGCTAAAAGCAATATACAAAGTTTTGACACATAGGCCTAAAAGCACCTGCAATATCCACACAAAAGGCTATTTTCCCTTGATACTAATAGTGTTATACACTCCCCATTTTTCTGAGTGGTGAGACAACCTGAGTTAAGTTAACCTGGGTTTTCATTGGGTGTGAGCACCTTAGTGACATTATGTTTTTGCAACATGCCTTGTGTCTACCAATATACAAAAGAAGAACAAGTGGAGATATTCCTATAAACCAGCAAATCTACTACCTCTCCTCAGAGCTCTAGAGACAAAGGCCATGTCTGCACTAGCCTGTTATAGCGCTATGATTCCACTTTCAACATCCTATGGAATCCTGGGGTTTGCGGTTTTGGGAGGGGCCGAAACCGCAAACTCCAAGATTCCATAGGATGTTGAGAGTGGAATCATAGCGCTATAATAGGCTAGTGCGGAAATGGCCAAAATCTGTATCTCCTTCCATGCCTTCATTGTTTTCCACCCTGTAGCCCCCATTATAAAAGCCCTGACCCTTGTAGATATGCTGAGGTTGGACAAATTATCCCTTGGTTAGCTTTCTCGAGATAAATTAAGCAACAAAGCCAAGGCACACATAGAGACATTTTTTTAAAAAAGGTTCCTTTAAGTCATTCTGACTTGAATCAGGCCATTTCAAATTAAATTCTGAGTATAAACAGACATACCCCAATACAGACATACCACATGGTGTCACAGTCCTGGGTTTGAGATGCGATGGCAGTGGTCCATGGGTCATGCTTCTGCACGATGTTGTCACAGTCGTGCTGCCAACCTGCCCCTACCCATCACGATCATGGGATATTTGCTTAATGGAATAAATGTGGTAAGTGCCTGCGATCCTGCAGCACTCCCGTTGTGATAACTGAAGCCCCTGTCAGAGATGCTGATGACAAGCAGCAGCTGTTGGTTCCTGCGGCTCTGGCTGGAGATGAGTCCTGCAGCTCAAGAGCTCCCCCTGCCGCCATGGACCAAGCATGCTCGGATGTTCCTCTGCTGGCTCCTTTAGGGCAACAGGGATCCAGCTGTGATCCTGAGGATGCCTTGGACAGAGCCTGAGTCAATCAGCCCACAAACAAGGCGGAGACTCAAGAGACTGAGCAAAGGGAGGCTTCCTTGATTAAGTTCAAGAAGCGGTGACTGGAAGCTTTCCTTTGCTTGTGGCAAATTTTTTACAAGCCTTCTTGTTTCTAGCACCCGGCTCCTGATACCTTGGATTGATCTCTTGGCTCCAGACCCCTGGATTTTGGACTCTGACTACAGCTTTTGCTTGTCACTCTGGCTTAGGTAAATGGACTGCCTATGAGTAATTGCTTGCTTTGACTCCTCCCGGTGGGACATTGCGATCTCTCCCACTCCCTTCTCCAGGCTGGCTTGCCAACTGGTTCTCTGACCTTGACACCTGTCACCAGTGGGCATGTGGAAGGGGTGGAAGTGTGATGGAGGCATTTCCTTCCCCAGCCCAGCACAGGAAAGAGGCTGGTTATGCTGTGGAAGGAAGGCACATGTCGCTCACGCTCTCTTCCGCAGGGAGCCAGAGGTGCAGAGGGGAGTGTTCCTATCATGCTCCCTTCCCAGCAAAGGCACTGCTGGCACCACAACAGGAGGACAACAGAGGGAGGTACAGGGCGGAAATGGCCATAGTCTTCTATTGTCTTCCCAAATAGGCATTTGAGGCAACCAGGAATGTAACTTTACTAAATCAGAGCCTGGAAAAATTACTCATTGGACTACAGCTTCTGGAACTTTCCAGGCAGCATAGTCATGTTGCCAGAGTATACGTGTCTGGGAGCTGGAATTCAAAAAAGAGTACTTTTTTCCATGCTGTGGTCATGGCCCAGAGAGAACGACCCATGTTTTCACCTGAAGCAATTCATTCACTGGTTGCTTGTTCTTCTCTTCCATCTCACTGATGAGGTCGTTAAGACTGGAAATCTCCTCCAAGAGCCTGGAAGTGATTGCTGTCATCTCCATTATCACATCCTTCTCTAACTGTTCTAGCCTGGCCAGTAAGAGGTCTTCATGATCCTCTAGAAACTGATGGAGCTGCTCAAATTCATGCATAATCTTCTTTCCTTCATCTCCTAATTGTTCCTGTAATGAGCAGATCACAAAGAGAGGATTAGGCAAGACAACAGGGACCAAAAACCTCTTCCAGTATAGCTCCTTATCTCACCAATGGGCCAGGGAGAACACCATGATGCCTGGAGAAAAATATATCCCAATATGACAAAGACAATGTGGAGTAGTGACCAAAGGGCTGAACTGGCACTTGAAAGATCTGGGTTCTAGTCTCCACTGTACTATGAAACACCCAGGATCATCTTAGGCCCAGTTACTCTCAGGTTGCTTACTTTAGTCATTACTGATGAAAAAAAGAGCCAAATACAAATTTAACAAAGAAATAAAAATATGTGTGTGATGACCTCTGGGAGGCCATAGCCAGCAGAGCCCCCCTAGCAACAGAGAAGGATTTAATTTGATTGGCTCACTGACTAAAGAACCCAGGCTTAACCAGAGGGAAGGGCTAGGTGCGTGAATCAGCAGAACAGAAAAATAACAGAAACAGGGTTTGAAAGAGAGAGAGGTGGGGAGAGAGTTGGGGAAGTGTTTGTCTGTTAAGAGCTGAAAGTGCTTTGCTGTTTGATAACATTTAATTGCCAAATACCTTTCCCTTATCAGTTTGTTTAATAAAGAATTTTTTAAAGAGTAGTCTCCATACAGTGTCTCTTTAATCTGAGCTCAGTTACACATGCTACCACCAGTGACACATTCATTGGGATAAACCTGAAAATGCTTTGCCCTGTATCCACAAGGGTTGTGGACTTAGGGAAAGCAGAAGGGTAATTAAGTGTGGAGAGGGAGCCAGGGAGTGGTAATCACATAAAAAGGTGCGGCTTCTCCAGGGAGGGAGAATCAAAAGCAGGCCTGATCTGTCATAGCTCCTGGCTAGCCCAGATCTCCACATTTTGACGATATGCATGGTCATGAAAAGGGAACATGGAAGAACATCCAACCTGGCATCCTGTTTTCCTCAAAAGCACACAAGACCATACTTAGGATGTGTTCACAAAATTATTTAACATAGATAATTAACTTCCAACAGAGGGATGAACAACATTAGATGCTGCTGGACTGCAACTCTTTGATAGTCAATGGCAAAAGGATTATGGGAGGTGCATTCCAGCAACATTTGGAGGGCTGCATAATTTCTACCCCTGCCCTAATCTTTCATAATCACTTTTTTGTTACTTCTATGCAATCCTTCTGTTCATTACCTTTCTTCAAGCTGTACATCATCATTGTGTTAATCAAAAATGAAAGCAACTTCAAATATCTGAAAGAGCGCCTAGCTAACTGGGGTTGCCTGCCCTATATGCTTGGAAACTGCCTGACTGTGCTTCCACAATACACAATTAGATCAGTTTCATGCTGCTTTAATTTTGTGAGATACTTAGAATTTTCTGCTAGAGAGTGCTAATGTTGTGGTTCAAGAGAACAAATGCCATTTATTGGATTTCAACAAATCATTTGATCAGGTCCTCTATGGTATTTTGATCAACAAACTGACTGAATATGGAATAGATGGAAACACCACCAGACGGATCTATAATTGGTTAGGAAAAACATGCTCAAAGAGTTGTCATTGGTGGCTGTGCTTCAGATTGGAAGGAGGCCTCAATTGGAGTGCCACAGGCTGGGGCTGATGCTCTTTGATATTTTTGTCAATGATTTAGGTGACAGGGTAGAGGTAATCATTATCAGATTTGTAGATGATACAAAACTGGGAGAGTTAGATTACCCTTTGGAACACAGGAACAGAATTCAAAAGGACCTTGATAAACTAGAAAACTGGGCTGAAATTAATAAATTGAAATTCAACAAAGATAAATGCAAAATTCTACACATAGACCACAAAAACCAAATAGACAGGTATGGGATGGGTGGATACTTGGCTCAGTAGTACTACATGTTAAAATGACCTTAGGATTATTGTTGATCAAAAGTTGAACATGAGTTAGTAGTGTAATGCTGCAGCAAATAAGGCAAACATTATCTTAGTCTGGATTAATAGAAGCATAGCTTCCAAGCAGAGGGACGTAATAGTCCCACTATATTCTGCACTGGTCAGGCTTCATCTGGAGTACTACATTTAGTTCTGAACACCTCATTTTAAGAAGGATATAGACAAGTTGGAGAAAGTTCAGAGAAGGGCAACAAGGATGTTAAGAGGTATGGAGAATAAAATGTATGAGGAGAGGTTGAAGGAGCTGGCCATGTTTTGTCTGGTGAAGAGAAGATTGAGGGTGACATGATCACACGCTTTAAATACCTCAAGGGCTTTCACAGAGAGGAGAGTGCAGGCTTGTTCTCTGCTGCCTCAGAGGGTAAGGGTTTTAAGTTACAGGAGGGTAGAATTCAATTGAATATCTGAAGGAACTTCTTGACAAGACTGTTGTTTAAAAGGCAGTCTGGCTAGATAGCATACCTGTGTGGTTGCTGTTATCTGCTGTCAAGTCAGCTTTGACTTATGGTGATCCTATGAAGGAGAAGCATTCAAGATCCCTACTCAGGTCTTGCAAGCCCAGGGCATTGGCTTTCTTGACTGAGGCCTTTTCTGCACTAAGCTGTTATACTGCTACTATTCCACTTGCAACATCCTATGGAATCCTGGGGTTTGCAGTTTCTGGAGGGGCCATCTGGCAGTCTCCCTCCTTTCTTACTGCCTTCCATTTTATCAAGCATTTTTGCCTTTTCTAATGAGTCACACTGCCCCTTGATATGTCCTAAGTACAACAACCTCAGCTTAGTCATCCATCTTATTCTCTAGTGAGGTTTCAGGCATAATTTTCTCTAAGACCCAGTTATTTGTCTTTTGGGCAGTCCATGGTATCTGTAGAGCTCTTCTCCACCATATTTCTTGTCTACTTTCTTCACTGCCCAGCATTCACACCCATACATAGAAACTGGAAATACAATGGTCTGGATGTTTCTGACTTTGGTATTTAGTGATATACGCTTACACTTGAGGATCTTATCTAGTTCCTTCACAGCTACCTTTCCAGGTCTTAGTCGTCTTATGATGCCCCGACTACAGCCTCCGTTTGCTGCCATACCTACCACAGACTATCTGTATGTATGTATATGTTGTCTTATGGTAACCCCATACGTTTCACAGGGTTTTCTTAGACAAGGAATACTCAGATGTGGTTTTGGGAGTAGATCTATCTAGAAATAAACAATGGGCTGAACACTTCACCAGCAGGAGATTTATCGCTGTGTTTGTTGCATTTGTGGATTGTGCATATGCAAAAAAGTAACACCAAAATGTCTCAGGAGAAAGAGGAACAGAAGAAAAAGATTTTTCTTCTCTGGGAGGGAAACCAGCCAACAAGCTAAACACACAGCCTTGCAACCAAACACAGAGGCACACCTATAAAGCTTTGAGGCAGTAATAGGTCTTACAATGCATTTACAGTGACCTGCAAAGACAATAACCTTCCTAACATTCATGGTGTTACATCCATGGCACACGGAAATCAAATCTAGAGCAGGTTCTCTAGCTTCTGTAAATTCACTGGTGATACCCAACCAAGAAGTATTCCCCACATACACATACACCATTTTTTGTTTTTCTGGCACAACTCCTGTGCCATTAATGCCTGCACGACAGGCAGAAAATTCTACAGATTTTACCTTCCCCACCATTGGATATTCATGTTGGGAAAAGCACCGTCCATTGATTTTCTGCCTGACAAGCAGTTACAGACTTAAAAGACTAGTAGACTTTTTTTTCTTTTTAAGTGACAATGTATCCTTAAGAACTGTAGACTTACTAATGATTCCCAGCTTCTTTTCTCTTCAGCTACTTTTAGTGCCTGGAATTTCTCTCTTTTTTGCTTACAGCTCTTCAACTCCATCTGCAATTCATCCTTTTGAGCAGAGAAAGTATTGAAGTATGATTTAGGGAATTTGTGTGGTAAGGCAGAAGAATACTAATAGCTGCACATAATGTGTAGCATTTTCTACTCTACACAATATAGCTCATGCTTGTGCCACAAGCACAACAACCAGGAAGACCTAAATTATACCTGGAGAGAACAGTCTTGCAGGCATTATTGGACTGCACTTCCCAGCATTCCTCACTGTTGATTGTTCTGCTAAGGTTCCTGGGAAGTGCAATTCAGTAACATGTGGAGGGCTGCACTTTGTCCATTCCTAAGCTAAGCCTTTTGAAGGCCAGCCCAAGATATTTTGCTACTAGAAGCAGAGTAAGAATTGAGCAATCCACTCACTCAAAGGGCAGTGAGTAGTACATGCGTTTGACTTCAAGTTGCCTGTTGACTTATGGCAAGCCCATTAATTTCATAGGGTTTTCTTAGGCAAGGAATATGCAGAGGTGGTTATTGCCAGTTTCTTCCTCTGAAATACAGCCTAAAGCACTTGGTATTCATTGAAAGTCTCCCATCCGAGTACTAACCAGGGCTGACTCTGCTTAACTTTCAAAATCAGATAGGATCTGGTGTCTTCAGAGTATTTAGACCCCCGCAGGGTTATGGCATTGTCACATAAGATAAAAAACCCCACAAGCACCTCTCCATTCTCAGAAAGTTAAAATACATTAAGTATTAACTAAATAACTTGCAAGGTATAAATAACTGCCCTTTCATGACAACCAGAACCTGCTGTCTAAGACAGTTGTTACCTTCTCCATTGATGCAGCCAGCTCTGCCCTTTGAGCTTTCCCTGTTCCTTCTTAGATACTGAGAGATTGGAAATGTTAAACATCACTCAGAAATGCCATGTTACCCTGTACTTCTGAGCAGCCTCTTCTATAGGAATCATGGTGTGATGTCGATGCTCCTTGGAGAGGCCGCACACCAGGCAGATGGGGGTTTTATCATCTTCACAGAAGATCTTCAGGAACTCCAGATGGCTCTCACACACGTTCCCACCCTCTTCTCCTCCGGTGAGATTCAGGCATTTGATGATTTCTACGATTCTTGCAAGCTGCTGGTTCTCAGTGGAGCTCTTTTGTGGGCTGCTTTCCCCACAAAGGGGGCAGCACACATTGGCTTCCAGTTCCCCCCAGCACTGAGCAAGGCAGGCTTGGCAGAAATTGTGCCCACAGTGTATGGCCACTGGGTCTTTGAAATACTCCTGGCAGAGGGGGCATGAAACTTCTTTGCTCAGCCTTTCTATCAGAACGTTTATATCCATTCTTTTTTCTTCCAGAAACCAGAAGCTCAGTTTCACTTTCCTCTCTCTGACTGGACCTGTGACTCATTCATTCCTCCTTCCCTCCCTCTGCTTGGCAGAGAAGATGATATCAGGCTGTGCTGTGGAGACAATAAATTCCTGCAAGCTGTAAGGAGGAAGTTGGCCTGGTTTTAAATGCAAGTTTCCTTCACCTAGAGTAAATTAAACCTCAAGAGGAAAGGCTGAGACTAGAGTTTGAACTTGATTTCACTGTGTCCATAGGCAGCTGTCAGAGAGTGTCAGGAAGGATACACAGACACAATCCTTTTCATAAAAGCATAGTTTATTGGAACTGTAGTACACTGCACTAACTTCAGTGCTCGAACTAAAGAAACAGGATAGGGTAAGGCGATTTAGCCCCAGACCCTCCCACGCATTCTTCCCAGGTTGACTCTTCCTTATCTCTTTGCAGATGTTTCCAAGATCTTGGTGTCAACCTAGAATCTTCTACCTTTGTCTCTACTATTACTTCTCTAAATCCCATACTAGTGGTGGGCACAACTAGCTGCCTGATAGAGAGTGAGCCATTTAATTAAGGATCAGTGAGAAATCAATTATTTTGTTACAAAAAAAAGAGGAAGGAAGGGGGAGGTAAAATGTAGCAGCACCTTTAAGACTATCTGGTTTTTATTTTGGCATGAGTTTTCATAGATATAAAACCTCTTCTTCATATGCAGTATAGAGTGATATTAAAGTCTCAGATTATAAAGCATATTTATACAATTGTGGGAATGAGATAGAATATAACAAGGCCACAAAGATGCAAAGTGTGGCTCCTGCCCTAAAGGGTTATTTGAAGTGATACAGGTCTCTCAGATCTTTGCAGTGGTCAGTTAGCATTGATGTGTGAACTCAATGTATCTGTGTATCAAAAGTCGGTTTTCCCAGGGTTCAAAACACTCTCCTTTTGTTGTATGTGCAGTAGTGAGAACTCTTGTATTAATATGCGTATAGTGCCACGTAGCCATTGCCTTTGTTCATGCCTCTGGTAATGGATTGGAATTTATGAATATAATTTAATCTAGCAGTTCCTTTTCTTAGTTTTACTTTGTAGTTTCCTCATTCAAGGACCACAATATGTAAATCCCTTACTGTGTATCCAGGAAGGTTGAAATGTTCTGCATTTTTTTTTATATCGCCATTTCTAACTTCAGATTTGTGTCCATTCATTACCAAAAGCCCTGAATTCAAGTTTCACAGCTCTTTTATAGAAAAAGTTCACAGCATACACAAAGATCACAGGCAAAGATCGCAGGCATGTCTCGATCCGCCCCTCCGGGGTCACAAATACCACATGCTGTTACTAGCTAATTACCCCCGCACTCAGACCCCGGACCTAAGCTCTCAGCTTCTACTTTATTTCTACTTTATTATTTCTAATTCATACCTATATCATAGGGACTGCCCTGTTTGTCTGAAGTAGAGAGTAAAGGGGCATCCCTGGCATAGGATTTTGTTAAGAGCTGTGAGATGCTCCGGTTTTGACTAAACTGATGGATGGTGTTGTGATCCTGGTGCAGTGTGGCCAAGTTTTCAAAACAGCAATAAGAGACAATCAAAGTTCATGATATCCCCATTTGACAATTAGAAAGTAGCTGTTAACTGGTTTGCATTCTGCCCAAATATGAAATATCAAACTTGACTTAGCTAATGCATTTTTCTGTAAAATCAACATATTGTGCACATTCATAAATTAGATGACACACCCATTACTGTCTTTATGAAGGGCCCAGCCACTCCCAAAAATGGGATTGTTGGCATCTTGTTCAGTTTGTGCATAAAAGGATGTGTTTTCCAATCCTCAAATAGAGGACATGTCTTATAATAAGGGATACCTGTCAGTATCATGAGTAAGTCCTCTAGTTAATTTCATTAGGAGTGTTGACTTCTCAGAGACCCCAAATTCTGACTAGCCAAGTTCTTTTTTTTTAATAATTCAAAAGAAGAGTTATATTCAATTGGACTGTGCTTGATGCAGTAATTATGGTATTACATTAAACTGGATCTCACATTTACAGTAGTATTTCATAATGCAAATCAAATACATCTTAAATGCTAATTTAATTACAATGACAATTTTGTGTTAATTCTAAACTGATGTCTTGAAATATGCACCATGAGCATCAAATAAGCAAACATTAGAATTCATTTCAGTATATTTTCTCGTTACCAGTGTTATGGCCTCTCATACCTCCCAAGATTGATATGGTTTAATTGGCATATATATTTAATTGGCATTACATTAATTGACCTTGATATAAAATGGGGTGACTGGAACGTCAAGCTGAATAGAGATACTTACTGACTGTAAATGTGAGATTGCAAGGCAGGTCACCTCACACCCCCTCTAGGCACAACCAGAGTCACTGTCAGGCAAATTACAAGGGAACTCTGGAGATAATAGGCTTACCCTGAAGCTGGACATCTCTGTGCAGAAAAGCGAAGTTCCTACCAAACCGTGATTGTTTTAACCCTGTTCCCTCCCACCTGGATGCTTCCCTGCTTTGTCTCCCCAACCTCTCCACAATACAGAGCTATTACAACAGCCATTACCCCTTTATCACATAAGCGCTAAGATCATTAACACCATCTGTGTCGGAATGCCCTCCATATTATAGTAATGGGATATGTAGTAGGATTTAAGATAGCTGCTTGCTTGAAAGAAAAGTATGGGAACCAGAGACCGTTAGATAAACAAAAGCTAGAAACGCACTGATAAGCCCTGCCAGGCTCTCACCGCTTCAAGGTCTCTTGTGAGAGGGATGGAAACGTCTTGGGATTTTATGTACTTGCCTTTGCTAATTACTCTTTAGTCCTTTCACTGAAGTCTTGTATGAAGTATCACACTCCAAATAAATAGTGTTTATGCACTGTACTATCTGCGTGTGTGGATTCAGTTCCTGACAATCTGGACCTCACTGTTTGTGTTGCAACTCCCATTTTCCACCCAGCTGGGAGGGCAATTCACATCCATACCGGCAGTGTAGTTTTTGGGTATAAAAACTACAAGCAGTTCAGCGCAGTCTCTCTCCTTTTCGAATGCCAAGATTTCCGAACGAGAACTGTCCTTAGGTGCCTACCTAAGCCACATTGCTGCTTTTCCTCGCTTCTCTCCAGACTGGTAGTTATCACCCAAATCCTAAGATTCCTCTATCCACAACTTTCCTTCCTTTACCTTCAGTTAGCTCTTGTGTGAGTGCATGAGTGTTTGGATCTTTTGTATGCATATGTGAATCTTTCAATAAAACACATTTTTAGTTTACATTTTGGATTCTATGGCTGGTTCTTTCCTGCAAGACCCTGTAAACATTGGTGGAAAGATCTTATTAAGTTACTCCCTCCTCTTGCAGGGCTCCTAATTTTTACCTAATTAATTCCCCATTGTCACGTGGAAGTATTGGCATTGCAGGTGAACCCCTGAGTCACCCATGTTTTGGGGTAACACCAGCACATTTCTTATTCTAGAAATTACACAGAGAGCTCTGTAGGAATGTCTCTCTATGCCATTGTAAGAGTATACTCATTAACACCCAGGTACACTCATGTATATCATAAGCAAATATCCATCACTTGTGATGGGTATTATTGAAATGGAAAAAATGTCCAACATGTTGAAAGGTAATTCAATTCAACAATTTGAAAAGCAATGGAAGGAAATTATTAGATGGGTGAAAGAGAAGTGAGATGAAGGTACAGAAATGAATAAAGGATCGAAAGGGTAACACTTATATTAAGGCGGGAATATAGACTGAGTAGGAAAATTAAGGTAGATTACAATAACAAAAAGAGATTTCACACTAAGGAGGTTTTGAATAAAAAATAAAAAAAAGAGATTGGAGGGGAGGGAACATGTAATAAGGAAAGGAAGGCTAGAGGGGGAGGGAGAAGTGACATAGAAAGAGAAGGGAAGGGGAAGGATAAATTGATGGCAAAAATATATTGCCAATATATAATGTATTGTTAATATGGGGGAGAGGACAGGATAGAGAGAGGGGGAAGGAGGGGTTGATTAAACAATATATTAAGGAATATTTAATATTGTACAGAAAATAATAATAGTAAAGTTATATAAGAATGGTGTACAATATGTAATAATCTAAACAACATGATATATAAATTTTAGTTCTTATAGTTTTTATAGAATTTTAATAAAAATAAGATATCATAAATAAATAATCATTTATGATTTATAATACCTATTAAGAAGGCCTTAAAACTGTCCTTGTAAATTGCTAAACAGAGAAGTTTCACTTCAGTGTAATACAAAGATCATAATGTATAGTTGAAAACTGCCTATGCTACAGAATATATCCAAGTCCCAGTGAATCTAAACCCTACCAGTTAGTGACAATGGAACTACAGAAAGTTCCTCCACGCCCAGATCACAATCTCACCCAGTACAGGTTCCTCAGCCCCAGGCTTTCTCTTCTGCTGTACAAAGAACCCAGGCAGACAAAGCTGAGAGGGATTCACATCCACTCCCCAGCTTCATCCAGCCAGTCTCTGTAACGCAAGCCAGGTCAGCATGGACGTGCAGGATCAAGGTGATCTTCCATCCACCAACCTAGCACTGAGCAGCAGCACTTTCAGCCCAGGTTTGTGTGTATAGAGTGGTACTTCAGGTAATGCATTCTCTTCAGCACAATAGTGACAGGTTGTGTGCCATAAAAGATATTTCAGCTAGTATAAGATGCCATCAATAGACAACTTTCAGAACATTTTCCTCAGTTCTAGACAATGCAACCTCATAAGAGAATTACAGTATTTTTGCCACAGTTGCAGTATTAGTTTCTGGTTTAGCAGCAGAGACTGAAGGAAACATTGAGGAAATTTACTCTTAATTTCTGTATAACCTAATTCCTTCCATTGAGTATAGTGAGTACTTACAAGAAGACTTCTTTTTATCATCGGTATTTTTCTTTACTTTTGTTAAACAAAGGGAGAAAAGAAAAAAGAAAGGACAAATTAGAGACTGAGCATGGCTTTAAGTCCCTACTTCTCAGCAGCCATAGACCCTGCTATTGTCTATCAATCTATCTCAATCTAAGCCAGGGCCACAAGAAATTGCTGGTTACTGTGATTTGGGAAATACTTTGCTACAGCTTCTTGCTTGCAGCTGTTGATGCCTTGCTTTTAGTATCTGGGAAAGTGAAAACAGACATTTTCTTGTATGTGTCCTTTGAGTCAGATTAAGCAGTAGAGCAGGGAGAAGCAGCTGCAGTTGGACCCAGGGCTATGTTTCTGCCCTAGGACCCCCCAGAGGGTCACAGACTTTAAAAGTGTTCTTCTAAACCTAGAAATGGCCTGAGGTCTACTAGATTTTTTTTAAAAAAACAAAGTTAACCAGTTTAGAGGAGGAAACTGCAACTCATTTAAAGGGTGAATTGTTGCTCCTAGAGGACTTCAGGAAAGGTAATTCATTTGGGTGGGGGGAGCAGAAAGTAGTGTAAAGAGGTCAAGGGTTGGGGAGAAGTAAGGAATCAGAAGGTTTTTTCATATAGAAAAGTGAACTTCTAGTCCTCATGACTGTCCAGAAAAGTTTGAGAAGATTTTAGAAGCATTTGCTTGTTTCAAAAAAAAATAAATCTGAACCTTGGAGGTTTATATGTCTGTTAATATCAACAAATGAAGCTGCTGTTAATACCACCTGTAAAGAAGCTGGTAACTTTAGCTTTTCATCTATTGCTCATTTTTTCCTAGACAATTGTACAGAATGCTGACTAAAGCTGGATCCAGATGATCATTCTCTTCCAAATCTATTTGGAATTGAACAGACACACCAGCTTCTCTAGAACTTTGCATTAGAAAATGGATACTGGAGACTAAAAATATTCATCAAACCTAAACTAGATTTTCTCATAGCCTGTGCAACTTGAAGACAGAAAGAACCACATCTTTCCGCAAAGTGGCATTTACTCCGTCTGAGGTTGAAGTTTTCAGGTACCCTTTGGGAAGGTATGATGGGCCTGGGTCTAGAGCACAGGTAATGGGTTGGAAGTGACAAACAACTCATGAATGAACATCCACAAGGTGATGAAGCCAATTATCTCTAACATGGATCCTGTGATAACTGTAGTGTCTGTGAATACAAGCAGTGTTTTCCTGCAGCCTGTAATATAAGCTGATCACAGTGTAGCTCTTTGATAGCCTGGGATGGGGACTGAGTGGCTCTCCAAATGTAGTGGAACTGTGACTCCCAACATTCCTTATCTTTGGCTATGCTGGCTAAAGCTTCTGGGAGTTGCAGTCCAGTAACATCTGCAGGGTCACACAATTCCTGCCCTGCTTTAAACAATAACACACCCAAAGTAATACTACAGAGGTGCACAAACCACAGTTTCTCAGGATGGTGAATGGGGAGGCAGACTGTTCTGCAGATGGAATTGCACATCCCCGTCAAGAACTTCCAAAAGCCTTGAAATGAATGTCAGGCCTTTTCCACATTACACTATTTTAGTGCTATTATTCTACTTTCAACATCCTATAGAATCCTGGAGTTTGGAGTTTAGGGAGAGGACATTTAGAATTCTCAGCCAGAGAGCTCTTTGGACTCAGTAAACTACAAAATTCTACAAGATGTTGAAAGTGGAATAATGGCACTATAACAGTGCAGTGTGGAAATGGCCTCAGTCTATGCACCTATGCATGTCACAGTGAGGACACTTCATCTGGATGCATGCTGGCCTTAAAGCACAATTTGTCAATGCTTTTGGCTCCAACAAGGAATGCATATGTAAAACTTGCTGTTATATACACACCATGCACAACTTGGGCTGCACATCTTGTGTTTTTCTCCTTATCCAAACATGTTTAGCACATTCACGTTACTGAAATGGGGAAGTAGAAAAACTCACTTTTGCTACCACTTCCTTTTTTCTGCAATGACTGGAGATCCCCACCGACTTTTTGCTCCTCTTGAAGGCAGAAGATCTAGTAAAAGGGGGGGGGAACAGTTGCAGAAACAAGTGGGCCAAATACGTATCTGTCACAGCAGCTCTGAAAATAGAGGATATAGCTTTCTAGCACAGTTCCAGGCTGTCTTGAGGGCTGGAGATCTGATGCAAATCTTTCAAATCTAATATATAAAAGCCAAAGTTTGTAAGTTTGACTGTGTCAGGCAGGCAAAGACCTCATATGATTGGCTGTGTCAGGTGAGAAGAACTGGCTGCCTATGAAGATTCTAATGAATCCTTGGGTTGGCAGTTTAGGGAGGGGCCTTTAGAATTCTCATCCAGAGAGCTCTTGGGCTTCAGGCCAGTTGCTATGGAGATGAGGCCTAACAGCAAGAAGGAGGAGGACAGTATATTCCCTCAGAAACTGAACCTCTGTATGCTGACAACTCTAAATACAGTTGAATTGAGGAATATGGGGAAAAGTTACAGGTGTTGGACAACACAGTTTGGGGAATTAGAGATACAAGATCTCAAACCTGTGTATTTCAAGCGCATCTAATTCCTAAAGCAAGGTAAGGTAATTCCTAAGGTATTTCTAACAAGTGTTACTTATGAGAAAATAAAATCCTAGGCAACACCAGGTAAATACGCTAGTCTAATATATAAAAGTCAAAGTTCGTCTGTTTGTCCTGTTGTGGCCGGAAAAGAGACGAAGACCAGGTTTCCAGGGAAAAATCAAAAAAGCCTTTTATTTACCAATCACTTGCGCAAGGATGACGGCTATTTCCAGGACTGTCGCCCCGATTAATTAAGGCAGCATCACTATATACCTTTGGTCTACCATGTCAGCAATCAATCATTCATCTCAGCCAGTCCATCACAGAAGAACAAAGAACTTTGGTTAACTTTCCATTACATCATTAACTTAGCACACACGTGTACAGAAGAGAACAAAGAGTTAGTTAGAAGATGATACAAGTTATAATTCACGGCCAGTTCATACATCCCACTGATCCTCCCGAAATTCTCCCAGCCATTCTTAGATAAAAGTACAAGGCAAGCCTTTTGCAGAGCAGCCTTCAAGGTCGCACCTTGCTGGTTGCAGAGATAATACACGCGTTAGCAATTAGCACTTTACTTACTGTCAATCCCAGCATTCTAATTTATTGCTTCATTCATCCCCTTTAGTCCGTGTCAGGTGAGAACACCTCATATGTTTGGCTTCCTAAGAAAATTAAATGGGATCCTGGGGTTTGCAGTTTAGGGAGGGGCCTTAGAATTCTCAGCCAGAGAGCTCTTGGGGCTCAGACTGGTTGCTATGGAGGTGAAGCCTAGCAGTAAGGAGGAGGATGGTGTATTCCCTCAGAAACCCAAGCTCTGTATGTTAATACAGTAACTCTGAATATGCATTGGACTGGGAATATGTAGAAAACTTACAGGTACTGGACAGAGGAAAGATGGTGCCGGCATGATAGGTGGAGTTTTAATTGGCTCTATTACCATTTATTTACTTTCTAGCTTTTAGTCTTTTATCTTGAATTTTAATTCTTCCACTTTGCCTTGCCTGGAATGTAATGTTTTAGTTGACTTTTTTAGTTGACTGTTGCAGTATTGCAGTGCAGCATTGCTTATCTTTATTTGTTTTGTTTTGGGAAACTTTTGCACTCCCATTATCTTCTCCCCCGCGCCTACTATCAGCTGCTTTGCCCTACTTGCACTTCTTCTAGTCTGAAATGAAAGCCAAGAACTACTATTTTTTGGGAATTTAATATTTTCCAGGCTTTGAGCTCATTTGGGCTTCTGTTTATTTTTGTAATAAGCCACGACAGTTTTAAATGGGAAAGAAAAAACGTTCCAGAACAAGCCCAGAGACAGTCAAGCACAGCAAGGCTTCTAAACAACTTAAGATAGATGAACTGCATGCCTGTGAGAAAAATGTGAGTATCTCAAATTTTACAATTCTCATTACCAATAGTTTTTCAGCTTTGGGTAATGAGGATGAGTTTTTATCTGTGTCTTTTAAAAATCTTGGTAATGACTTGTCAGTCTACCGGAAGGGAGTATCCGTAGAGCCAAAAGAGGCAGGTGAGCCTGTCCTTGAGGAATTGCTCACTACCGAGAATGAACAACCCACAGAACATCATTTATATCCTCCAGATTTTGTGATCAAACAATGTCTTTTAACAGCCCACACTGTTATCTCAATCTATGAACGTCTGGAAAAAATTGATAACCAAATGAAGCTTCTAAACTTTCCTTTGACAATTTTACACAAAAATATACATCTTTAAAAGACGGCTTGGGTCAACCCAGCAGCTCGGGGCTCAGCAAGGAAGATAAGCTGGAGTGTGAAAAGAACAGGAACAACGACCCAAGGAGCAGCTTCTATGGAGCTGGAAACAGGGAAAGGTAACAGGATTTTACAAACAAACCAAGTCATGCTGCAAATTACCTACAACAGAACAAACAATGGCAGATGGAGGTCCTTTAGAGCTACTAGACTTTCTTTGAGCCAGCTTTTACACATACACCCCTATAGTATTGACATGCTCGCTGTGGACTGGCTTCTCAGTATTTCTGCTCATAAGAGAATTATGCATTCAAACAATCCACAATTCCTCTCATGTTGATGAAAATGAAAGTTTTTGTCCAATTATCAAATAACACCAGTCCGGATCTATAGAGACTTGACTATTATTTCTTTAATCAACTCTAAGGGCAGCAATAGGATGCCTATTGAGGAAAGGAACATCGGCTTGTTATCACCCAAAAAACTTCTAGCCAGATCATGCCACAACCAGGACCATCCAAAACTTCCAGTATGGAAACAGAGAAGCAACCGGTGGGCCAAGGTGAACCAACTATTAATGAATAACATATAGACATTACTTCCAGACTGGACGATCTCAAAAACATGCTGTTTACCATGTTTACCAGAGGCCAATCCTCTGGTGAACTTAGTAACGACTGATGAAGTCCCTCATGTTGGAAAAGATTTGGCCGGGGGTTGCATTGACGATTTATTAGCAATGGATCAGGACAATCTGACAACTCTAATTTCAACACAACCTTTGGAACCAAAGAAGGTTAAAAATACAGTTACCTCAAAAGAGTTGCCTTCTTACCAAAAAGCCCTGATGCAAACAGAATCCGAGGATACTTGTGAGGACACTGATCTAACTGTACCAGCCTGACAATTAAAGCTGTTATCTTGGAACATTATGGGCTGGACAAATAAGTTCCATGATGCAGCTTTTGCAACCTATTTACAAAAATTTAAAAGTTTATGTTTGCAAGAGACTTGGGCTTATGGCTCTAATTTACCAACACTCCTTGGATTCTGCTCATTTTCTGTCCTGGCCGTTAAAACAAGTGCTAGGAGCTGTGGCAGTGGCGGACTCACTATAGTTGTATCAGTTGACTTGCAAGTGGATATTCAACCATTGGTCACTCTCTATCCACAATGTATACAGGCTCTCCTTTTCAAGAGTAGTCATTTTGGTTCTTTTATTTGTATAAATGTGTATATTCCACCCAGTTTATCTAAATGTTCAGGTCCTAATAGCATCTGGAATCGTCTATCTGAAACCCTCAGCCTTTTAGAACATCAATATCCCTATACAAGAACCCTGCTGTGCGGAGATTTCAATGCGAGAACTGGGGAGGGGCCGAAACATTTGGAAGGCACTAACTCTGGTCAGGTTCCGCAAGATACATTGGTTGCCAGGGTCACCCAAGATACTAAAACAAATAAGTCAGGTCTGAGTTTTTTAGAGATCCTTTCCCTGCACCACCTGCAATGCCTTAATGGATCTCAGTACGACATAATGTTGGGTGCCTATACTTATGTCACCAATAGAGGAGCTAGTACAGTAGATTATATTGCGGTTTCTGCTAACTTGCTTACAATTGTTCATAGTTTGGAAGTTATCAGTAGGGCTGAAAGTGACCATTTTCCTTTGTCATTGGTATTTAATTTTGAAATGTCTCCTCCCACATATTGCCCTCAAAATCTAAATGGAATCCAAGTTGGGAGAGCAGATAATAGCATGGTCAATTAATCTGAGTGCCTCTTTAGTTCAACTATTTGAGAACAACACTTTTAAAGCTCTCCGCAAAGACATCTTAGTTGCTAAGTCAGACATCTTACATGTCTATCAAACTATCATTGAAAATTTGAGACCTAAATTGGTTTGCAACAAGTACTTTAATCCTAATAGGGTAACAACCAATAGATGGTTTGACTTAGAATGTAGAGGTGCCCTGAAAGCATTAATGGATTTCTCCCGACAGGTACTTAAAAATAAGAATACTAGTACCCTTAATACTTTAGCGGTCATGAGCTTATTCCATGAGGCACTCCTGAAACAAAACAAAAAGATACTTATAACATAACACAATGAAGTCAGTTGGCCCTAGCTGTGAGGCCCAAGAACAAGAAGCAGTTTTGGGACATCGTTTCCATTGGTATGCACGTGATTAGACCAGTTATCATTGGACAAATTTCATCGCAAGAATGGCATACTCACTTCAGTGGGCTTTATGGAGGTACATCCATAGAGAACCACCCTTCACTTATCTTGAAGACTGTTTGTTTGCCTCTTTGGCTGCCTGTGTCTGTGTTAGAGGTAAAGAAGTTGATTGCAGCTCTCACCTTGAGTAAGGCACCAGGGGAAATATGATGCCCCCTGAAATTTTTAAATGTTTCCCCCCAGTGGTGGGCCCCTATATTAGCAAAAGTGTTCACCCAGATTAACAATACAGGCACAATTCCAACAGGCTGGAAACAGAGTATAGTTGTCCCCATCTATAAGAAGGGAGATAAGCAGAATCCCAATAATTACCGGCCTATCAGCCTCTTGGATATCAACTCCAAGTTATACAGCAAATATCTGTTAAATAAATTAGAAGATTGGGAAACTACCAATCAAGTCATTCACTCCCAACAAGCGGGCTTTAGGAAAGGTCAAAAAAACTATCGACCACTGTTTCACTCTCTACCTACTAGCACAGCAAAGTGTTACGAGCCCTACCAAACATTTATTTGTCACCTTTGTCGATTCAGCAGCCGCCTTCGACTCTGTTGATAGAAACTTGTTGTGGCATAAATTGGCTAACATGGATTTAGATTCTCGCCTGTTGTTCCTAATTAAGGAATTTTATTCTAATACAACTGCTGCAATAAGTGTAGGTATCTCCGGCTCATTAACAGCTCCTATTCACACAAATAAAGGAGTCAAGCGAGGTTGCCTGCTGGCACCTCTACTCTTTAATTTATACCTCAATGACATAATTCCAGCCCTGTCAGGCTCAGAATTTTTTCCACCCTCTGTTGGTTCAAAAAAGATTTCTATTTTGGAGACTTCTGGTGGAGGAGACGTGGCGCTTGGTTGGGAACCTGCGGAGCTGCAGTGTTTCTGAAGTCCCAGAGAGGTCGGAATCTCCGACTTTAAATATTTCTGAGGGAGAAAAAAGAACCCCTGGTAAGGGGATCTTGGGGGCGACTCGAGGGGGACCCAAGATCAGTAGCAGTGGCAGGAGAGTGGAGAGAAGGGATCTGTTCATGGAACGCACTGATGGGATCGCAGAGTCGCCATTACCTCTCCGGGAAACCTTTTAGGCTAAGCCACTAACCACCGTTAAGAATCAGCAGTCTGTTTGAACATCTGGACCTATTATAAAACTTATTTCACCATTGGGGTAAGTGGATCCAGCATTATCTTTATTGAGGAGATCGTATGGAAAACTGGACTCTAACTTTAGAGAAAGTGCAGGCTGGGGAGAAGTGATTCCCAGACACGTGGAGCAGAGAAAGTGACTTAAATGTTTCTTTTTGGACTTATAGAAATAGATGCTGTTCAACTATTTAAATTGTTATTAATGGACTAAAAATTATTATTAAAGGAGGGGGTTTGGGGGGGGGAAATGAAGTAACAACATAATGTATAATGTATATTTGTACATGGTAGGCACAAAAAGGCAGAAATAAGATATAAGAATATGAGAGAATAGGAAAAGAGAAGTAAAGAATTTACGAATTATTTGAATATTTGAATAAAGACTTTTAAGTTATTAGGATTTAAAATTTCATGGTAATAGAATATTTAAGTAATAGGACTTCCGGCTTCATGGTGGTGGGACCGGTGTCGGAGTGACATCGTCTTTTACCCAGCACCATCAGAGGCGGTAAAGCGGGGATATTTTCCAGCCGACTCCCCTTTGGGGAAAAAGGGGTGCTGAGGGGCTGAGCCCCAACCCTACCTTTCTTGATCAGAAACAGCAGATCGCGGCAGTGGATGAGAGGGGGTCGTTGAGCAACCACAGCTGCTTCTGATGCGAGTTTCCCAGCATGACCAGGGCCCAAAAAGTTTTTTTTTAGAAGAATTTTCTTTTTGAAAAATACTAATAAGAAGAGCTTCTCCCTGGATGGTGGAACCTCTGCTGGAAAGAGATCACCTGACGAGTGAAGTGAAATTTTTCTTTATTTACACCGCAACTGTTAGGGCGATTTTTTTTCGGCTTAGTTACATGGAAAATTTGGATTGGAAGGTTGGTTCGTGTTGGAGCCCATTGTTGTGGCTTTTTTTTTTTCTGTTTTTTTTCTTCTTTTTTTTTTTTCTATTTCGGGCAAGAGAATTCTTTTTCTGTAACTGAAAAATTACAAAGATCACTTTATTTGGTTTTTTGTTGTTGTAATATTTTCTCTGTGACGTCACTGTCGTCTCTGTTTGACTGGACTGTGAATGGCTGTGAATGGCACCAATCGTTTTGACGGTGGGGCTGAAGAGGGCTGAAGAGAAAGGAAAAGGGAGTAAAATGGGATCGAGGGTTTAGATTTGGATTTAAACCTTATGGGGAAAAATTTGGCTAATTAATTGATTTTTGTTCCTGAAAGGTTCAGGCAAACAAATTTGGTAAGGAAGCGGGGGAATACGGACCGGGGATTTAGGCTTGAGCTCGCCACAGGTAGAGGGGGCCCGTGAAGCAAAAAGAAAAGAAAAAATTTCCAGGATTTTTTTGTAATCAGCGTGACTTGAGAAGTGTACTAAATTTCCCCAGATGGTTGACAACGGGATAATTTTATAGTTATAGTTTACTGTTTATAGCTTAATTATAGTTCATTAATAGTTTAATAATTAACTGTTAAATAAGAGGGGATGGAATCTATTGAAAAGACTAATTTATTGCAAAGATTAATTATTGACAACTTATACTCTGAATTTAAATTGCAGTATTCGTTTGAGAAATAAAAAATTGGGAAATAATTGGGAATTTAGCCGCTGTGCAGCTGTGAACGGGTAAATATAATGATAAGATAAGGCCAAAACGGATTGCAGCAGGAGTACAAGGTCATTTTTCTCTTTTTCTCTCTCTCTTTTTTTCTTTTTTTTTTTTTTTTTTTTTTATAAAGCGCAGCTGGTTTCATTAACTGTTGACTTTCATAAGAGGCTGGTATATTGATAAGTCTATATATATATAATCATACTTAAGTATAAAGTAAATATAAAGTAAGGTCTTTATTTGGTGGTGTTTATTAGGAAGATAATAGAGATTTCTGTTTTGTGTTATTTCATTTTTGAATTTAGATATAGTTATATATAGTTATAAAAGGTAAATTTTAGTATTTGACACTGACATTGCTAGAAATAATCTGTTAAGGTATTTCAATTTTCGGGTTTCATGAAATAAAACAGACTTGTAGGTGTCACTACAAATGTTTGGTGTTATATTGTTATAACTTTTTGGTTATTGTTTTTTTATTATTGTCTGAAGAACATTGAAGAATATTGAAAGAGAATTAAGATGGCAATTTACACGACAGTCAAGAGGAAAGCAACCTTCAAGGGAAGTAAAATTGTCTCAGATGGCCACAGCAAAAAGGGATCAGGAGAAATATCACCTATGGGACCAAGCTTACCAACAGCTCAACCTGATCTATAATTTTCTTGCAAGAAATTAAAAATTTAAGAGATGATATAGAGCAGGAGATTAGGAGGAGATCAGAAATGAAATGAAGGAACTGAGAGCAGAAAAAAAAACAGAAATAAAAACAGAAATGGACTCTATAAATAAGAAAATACAAAAGGTTCATAAAGACTTTTTGAAAAAAAAAAAGGGATAAATTTACACATAAAACAAGGCAATTGCATTTGAAAAAAAATAACCAAATCCATGCAACAACAACAGGAAATGTTAATTAATATACATGAATTACTAGAGACAGATGTCTGAAATTGAGAGGTTTAATGGAATTAGGAGGATAGTTTTATCAGAGGGTCATCCCAGCTCTGGGGGCGTACATGCACTACAGAAGAAAAGCTTGAAGCAGACATTGATAAATTTTTAAATTTAAAATGAAATTGGCTAGGGAGAAAAAGTGGGCGAAAATGTAATAGTCTGTTTTACCAAAGTAAGGACCAGAGATAAATTTCCCCAAAAAAATTACGATTATAAGCTAATGATTGAGAATAACGAAATTAAAATTTTCAAGGATGCCCCCTTTGCGGTGATTAAAAAAACAAGAATATAAATTTCTTACACGTTTACTTAGAGATGAATATAAATTTCAGGTGGGAAGGGATGAAGGAGTTTTTTTCAAGCAGGGGGTTAAGATTACAAATATGACAAAGTAAAGAAATTATGAAAAAATAAAAAAAATTTAACGGGGAACAATTAAAACTTAAAAATTTTTTCAGGACAAGAAAGAAGTGAAATGAAAGGTAATGTTGGAAAATTGAACAGTTGGACAAAGAAAAGGGGATGAGGTTGCAATTTTGGATGAAGAAAAAGGAGAAATAGAAGATACTGTGGAAGAGAAAGCTAAAAAGAAGGAGAGGGAATTAGAGAATATTGCAGATTTGAAGGGAACTGACGAGTAAAGGCTGAATTTGAAAAAAAAAGAAGAGGAAAAAAAAAAAAAGGATGGCGATAAATATAAATTTTGGAGCATTAAAGGAGTTGATTCGGCTTATAAGAGGAGGCAAATATTTCATTTTTTGGGAAAAAAAGAAAGCAGACCTGGTTTGTATAAAAGAGACTAAATTAGAGAAAAAGATATAAAATACTTGAGAAACCCGAAGTTGGGAAAATTATATGCTTCCACCTTCCAAAAAAAAAACGTGGCACGGCTCTGTATGTAAACTTGAAATTTAATTCTGAAGAGGTATTTGGGGAAAATAATGGCCATTATATTGGCGTTGAGATTGACTTTTTAAACACAAGAATTTTAGCTGTTGGTATATATACTCCCATTGATAATAAGGACAAATTTTTTGAAACATTAGAAAAAGAGTTGCTCGCATATACTTAGGAGAGAGATCAACGGAATATTCTTCTAATGGGAGACTTTAATGCGGTTTTAAACCCAGAGAAGGACAGAGCGTTGCCTAAGTAAATTTAAAAAAATTTTCAAGGGAAACTTCCAAAAAGCTTCTTTAATATTATGAATAATTTTGCATTATTGGACGTGTGGAATACAATGGGGAGATACAAGTATGAAGTTTCCAAGGGTTATACTTTTTATTTAACCACATAAATCCATGTCTAGGTTTGGTATGTTTCTGATCTCTATACATTTACATAAATATATAAAAGACATGGATATACTACCCAAAATTTTTTTGGATCATGATTTAATCCAACTTAAACTTCAATTGTATAAAGAAAACTGGACTGGGAAATGAAACCAGGTTATTAAGAATGAAAATTATTTGATTGAATAAAAAAATGGGAAAATTTTTGAAAAAAATATGCACTCTGAGGCTAAAATGAAATCAATCTGGGATGCCAGTAAAGCTGTCATAAGAGGCTATTTAATTAAATGGGGAACAGAATGGAAGAAGAAGACAACGAGGTATGCAGAACTAGAAGTCAATCTACAACAAAAAAAAGAGGTCTAAAAAATGATCCATTGAACAGAGACTTGCCAAATCAGATTAAATTTTTACAAGATCAGCTAAAAAAGAAAATATACATCAATTAGAGAAAAAGTTGAGAAGAATTAAGCAGAAACATTTTGAATCAGCTAAAAAATCAGGAAAATGGTTACATATAAATTGAGAAAGGAGATAGAGAGAAGACAAATAACAGAGATTAACATCGGTGGGAAGAGAATAACAGAGCAGACCTCTATTCAAAAGGAGTTCTTGAAATATTTGTAAAAATTTTATAAACAGATGCCTGTTTCTAATAATGGATATTTCAATTGCACCAGTACTTAAATGCAAGAAACATTACAAAAATAACGCAAGGACAGAAAGAAATTTAATGCTTTTAACAATTGCAGAAAAATTAGGGCAATGAAAAAAAATAAATAAAGCACCTGGTCCTATTTTCTCAGCAATTTTTAAAATTTAAACAGCAACTGATAATACCTCTTCAGAAAACATTTAACGAAAAAATGGAACTGGTGAAAAGACTTGGAAACAAGCAAATATAACATTATTTTAAGGAAGGAAAGGACATTAAGAATAAATACCACCCCTCTTTGTAAGTTGATTATAAAATCTTTCTTGTTTTGGGAATAATTAAAAAAAAATTAAAGATATTTTTAGATCCAAAAAAGATTTTTCCCAAAAATTTTAAGGAAAAATTTGTCGGTATGAATATTTTAATATTTGAGAAAATAATAAAAAAAAAATTTGGTTGATTTTCATAGCTTCAAAAAAGGCAACAATGTGAGATGGGATTTTTGATAGAAGTTTTAAAACGAATGGACTGCGGTTTAAAGTTTACTAATGGATGGAAGAAATATATAAAGATCAAACAGCCGCCTTGTTAATAAACAAGAAAAACAAGGGTTTTTTGGGATTCAAAAGGGGACTAGGCAAGGTTGTCCGATTTCACCGTTGTTATTTATACTTGTTTTGGAATTTTTTGAGGGAGTTAAGGAAGATAAGAAGATAAATGGGATTAAGATCAAAGGAAAGTTTACAAGGTTAAGCGTACGCAGATATTGGTTTTTTCTTAGAGGATCCCAAAGTATCTATAGAAAGGTTGACGGAGAAATTAAAGGAATTCAAAAAAGGCGGGCCTAAAGGTAAACATAAAAAAAATAAAATGCTTACTAAAAACATTGATTCTTTGGAAGAACATGAACTATAGAAATTTCAGGATACTCAGTGGAAAAAAAACAAAAATTTGGGGGGTTATTACTAAAAGTTGTAAGAGCTGTTAAAATAATTAAAAAGCCTGGTCTGAAATCCCAAAAAGAACTAAAATCGGGGGGAAAATTTTAAACTATCATTTTAGGCCGAATAGAGGCTGTGAAAATGAATGTCCTTCCCAAAAATGAATTTTTTATTTCAAAACATTCCAATAATCATAAATGAGAATTTTTTTAAGAATTGGCAAAAAGAAATTTCTAAATTTGTATGGGAGGGAAAGCGTCCAAGGATTAATTGGAAAGTATTAACGGATAAGAAAGAAAGAGGAGGATGTGCCCCCCGGACTTAAAATTGTTTATCAAGCAGCATGCCTAATGTGGATTTCAATGGGTTTTAAAAGATGAGCGATTACTGAAATTAGAAGGAGCAGACAATGTATTTGGATGGCATGTGTATTGTGGTATGGGAAAGATAAAGTGGATGAGATTTTTAAAACCTTTTGGAAATCCCTTTTTTATTTGGAAAAAATTTTAAAAAAAAAACATACTTTAAAATGCCGCAGTGGGTTTCTCCACATGAAGCTTTATTTGGAAAATGGAAATGGGGCAAAAAATGGATTTTTTCAAAGATTGTTAATTGAAGGACCCCCTAATATTTTTAAAACAAGAAAGAAAGAAAAGGGTTTCCCCCCAGTGGTTTTTTTTTCAACAGAAAGGTTAAAATGGACATGAAATTGGAAGGGTTTCCCCTTTAAAAAAGACATGAAGATTTTGAAAAAGCTATCCTAGAGAATCAAACTCATTTAACTCTAAGTTTATACTTTTCTTTTGAACCGAAACTTGGAGGAGGAAACAATAAAGCAAACAATGATTAGATGGTCCCCAAAAAATAGGAAGAACTATTAAACTCGAAGATTGGCAAAAAAGGAAAAAGGACACAAAATTTACTCTGCCCAAGCTTGAAAGAGAAATTTTTTAAAGATGTTTATAATGGGATTTTAATACATAAATTAGCTAAAATGTATAATACCAATAAGAAAATTTCTGGAAATGCAATAGGGAAAAGGGGCTTTTTTCCCTATGTGGGGCTGTCATAAAGCAAGAAAATTTTGGAAAAAAAAAAACAAGAAGAAGGCTTGAGATAAAATAAAGACCCAGAATTATATCTGTTGAACATTATTTCCCGATAATCAACAACTGATGGTGAGAGGTAGATGGGAAAATATTGTTTGGGCACATTCCAGAATTTTTTCACAAGATTTGGGAAAATTTAAACTGGAGATAGATGAATGGTTTAAAATTATGAATTGAAAATTTTTGACCAACTTACCAAAATACAGAAAAATGAATGAACACTTTTATACAGAATGGAAATTGGTAACAAATTTTTCGAAAAAAAAAATTACGGTGATTATATAAAAATTTGTAAAATAATAATGCAAGGTTGTTTTTTTTTTTTTTTTAAGTATAAATTAATGGGACAGTGGATTAAAGGGGAAAATTACTTACCCTAATGGAATTGAATTGGGGTACCAGTGATAGAAGATGTAGTATTTGGGTGGTCTGGCTATGTTAAGGAAATATTTACGATTTATGTTTTATGTTAATTTAAAATATTATAATTTGTAATTGTAAAAAAGAGGGACAAATAAAATTTATGAAATAAACCAGAAAGGGATAAGTGGGGAAATGATAAAAATTGATAAGGGGATATATATTAATAGAGAAGCTATTTATAGGCTTTACTTTACTGGGATAGTAGTTAAAGGTTTTGCTGAATTTTTTGTCATTGATTTATATTTTTATTGTTTTATATCCTACTGTTTTTTTTTTTTGTAAATTTAAATTTATAAAAATTAAAGTTAAAAAAAAAATATTTAAGTAATAGTATGATAAGCAAAAGGTAGAAATTAGAGTATAGAAATTGCTATAAAGAATAGGGGAATTTTATATATAGTAGCAGGATAGAAAAAAACAAGATGTAATTTACTCAATGGTGATAAAGAAAGAAGTTAAGGTATGTATGGAATTGAATTGAAGGATGTATGTAAATGTTTCTGTTTCTTGTTTTTTGCATGTTTTGTGTTAAAAATTTTGGTAAATTGTGTTTAATGTGCCTTTTTTCTTTCTTAGTTTGTCTGTTTTGTATTGTATTATGATTGTATGGTATTGTATATTGTATTTGTATGTATGTATGTAATTATATGTTTGTACGTTTTTAAATGTGAATTTAATAATAAAATCTATTTTAATTAAAAAAAATTCTATTTTGTTATATGCCGATGACATGGGTCTAATATCACTCACCTGTGTAGGTTTAAAAAGGTTGCTTTCGAAGCTTAGTGTTTTCTGTTCTAAAGAAAAGTACTGAATATTAACTACTCTAAAACAAAGGTGATGGTATTTGGGAAAAGGCATTTTCCTTTTCAGTGGTCCATTAATGGCCACCAGATCGAAAAATGCCAAGAATTTAAATACCTTGGCATTCATTTCACAGAAAATCTCTCATGGAAGCCCCATATAGAAGACCCCAAAGCAGCAGCCCTGAGATCTATTGGGGCAATTCTCAGATTTTATAGTACTGCTGGGGGTCACCTGGTTGTTCCAGCACTAAAAATATTCCAAAGCAAAGTTATTGCTCAGATTCTCTATGGTGCCACTGTATGGGGATGGGACAATTCTCACATATCTAAACTGGAATCCCTCCAGAACACTTTTCTTAAGAAACTGCTAAGACTCCCTCCGGGCACCCTGGCAGCTTTGGTTCGGGCAGAGGTCGGGTTCCTATCCATCAGAGCCCACATTCATTTGGCTTTATTTAATTATTGGAGAACAGTTAAAGATTCCCCAGTTAGAGCTTTTCCCAAGTTATGTTTCAAACAGCTATCTAATTGTAAAGTATGGAATTCAAGATATCATAAGTTGCTTGAATGGTATCCTAGCCCACCTGACAACTTTCTCGTCTTGAATTCCAAAGAGAAGCTCCAGGATTATATTTTCCATCATACCGCTCAATCAGACAGACAGGCTATTAATAATTCTAATTTTTCTAAATGGTACAAATTTTACAAACTTGACCATCAAAGGACCAGTTATTTGACAAAGCTTACCTTTCCAAAGCTTAGGCAAGCTTTTACAGCCCTTCACTTTCAGAGTATGCCTACTGCTGTGATTGATGGCAGATATTCACATACCCCTTTGGCTCTCCGTTTATGCATTTGTGGGGCCCCTGAAATAGAGGATCTGTCTCACTATTTGTTTTCTTGTCTACTATATTCTGATCCAAGAGCCAAATTTTTGGGATCTATCCTGTCTCATTTGGAATCTAATAATGTTTTAGAAAAGATTTTTTATCTTCTTGCTGATACTGACTCCATGGTAACTCGTAAGGTCTCTCTTTTCAATCTGGCAGCTATGAAGATTCGGGCTAGATATGTTACCGATATCGCGGTTGATTGTTCTGGAGACGCGCTTATTTAATTATAGTTTTATTGTTTATGTTTTAACTAAACCAAATTTTAAATTCTTCTCACATATGTCTATTATGCAACTTAATGCATGATGTATTTTTGCTATGCTGTTTTTATATGTGTATTTTATATTACTTTATATTAATATTCTGTATTGTATTGTATTGCTTTTAACATTTTGTATGCAAATAGCCTTTGGTCTACGCATTAATAAATATTGTATTGTATTGTACAGGTACTGGACAAGACAGTTTGGTTAGTTCTTAAGAGGAAAATAAAATTCCGGACCATGCCAGGCATATATGCTAGTAAATAAATAAATGTCAAATTTGCATTACACAAAGTTCATTTAGAATGGATGAACAATAAAGCACAATCCATGGATATGTTTACACAAGGTTCCTGAGACCTCAGTTGCTACTGATGCCTTAGTCAGCATCCCTTTGTTTAGGAATTAGATACTATTTATATATACAGATGTTGAGTTTATACCTTCAATTTTCTTCCGCCTTTCGGCAACTGCAATGTTTTGCCTACTCAGAGAATCAAGATTGTCTTCCAGTTGTGAAAAAATCCCCGTCGATTCTCGAAACTTCCTTTTCTTGGACCTGGAAAAAGAAAAAAAATGAGTATATTTGCACACCAACCAGGCAACAGCAAGCAGTTATGAGCTTCAGTGCACAGCCTGACATGGTTACTTTTTTTGGAATACAACCTCCCATTGGTCTCATTAGCTTGGGGATGTTTGGATGCATAGTCCAAATGACTATTCAGGTGATGAATTACCATAGAAAGCATATGGAACTCTTACAACCAGAAAAGAGCTTCCATGTCACTAGGACTAAGTGTGAGTGTAGTCCAATATTTCACATCACTTCACTGAGAAAGAGTAGAAGGTCCTCTCTGATCTTTAATTACATCTTTCACCTAGACCTTTCCCATACAGGGTAGCATAGTAAGAGGAAGAAGGGAAATACCTTGTCAAAGTGGTTTTCATGTCCTAGAAAAAGAGAAAAGAGAAGACAGTTCAGCATTGCTTGGCACAGATAGGATCCAGATGAAAATGTTGCAGTGCAGTGTGTTCCTATTCTGGGTTCCAGCATGCGAGACCCTCTTGCAGGTAACTACACTCCTTTCCTTTCCCCCAATTTTCTGCTTCCCTCAAAAAGCCCCTTGTGTTCTGTGGTCATGCAATCTGCTGTCTTTACTAAACAGTTCTGGAGGGTCCAGACCCATTATGTACACCCCAAGAAAGTGGTTTTGTGTATATTGAAACCTTATGTTTCACTTCCCAGCCTGCTCAGATCACCCTTCTTGTTTGTGGATAGTTCCATTTTGGCTACATTAGTCTCTGCTCCTTCCAGCCCCAGCTTTTGTTACTCACCAATTTCATGGGGCGATCCTAACTGCTAGCACAATAGGATAAAGAGGTAAACTTTTTCAGCACAGTGCATCAAACCATGTATCCAAGCAGCATGGGAAGCAAACTGCCTCTGTGACCATCCAATATCATTTATTGCACAACCAGAGCTTGAGAAAATGGTCATATTGGTTGAGCAGTTCTGGAAATAGTAGTCCGAAAATCTCTTTCCCATGCTGTGCTCATAACAATTACACTCTGTCATTACCCATGCTCTCTCCCTCATGCCTAGCTTTCAGGGGCTACTCTCAAAGCCTCCTCCCCTGGCAAATGGTAGCTTCCGTGTCATAGGAAACTGAATCCATTCCAGGTCCATGTTTGAACTTTAAAAGAGCTCCTCAAGGAACTTAACCTATTTTGTGGATAATTCCTTAAAAGTTCAATTTCAGAGTGGATTATCTGGGTCCCTTCCCAGTCATGGTAGCCACCAGCTTCAGGATTTTCATCCACTACTGGTTCATTTCAGCATGAGCTTTTATGGCACACACAAAACCTGAAATAAACCAATTGGCCTCCAAGGTGCTTCTGAATTCCTTCACTCTCCTTCCCCTTTCCATTTTATGCTAAATCAGACCAACACGGCTATCTCTTGGGAAAGTACATGAGAGACTATAGTATCTCAAGGTATCTCAAAAGTTCTGACTTGCAAAAATAATGGATCTGGCTACTGTCATCTTCTTTGTGCCTTCTCAATGAGGCTCTCCAGGCAGGCAATGTCCTCTGAAAGACTGGCAGAGTGTTGTTTCTCCGTCTCTTCAGCTGCCACCTGCAGTGACTGCCACTGGCTCAGGAACAGTTGCTCCTGCTCCTCAAGATACCGGCGAGCCTCTTTAAAGACAAATGTTGTTCTTAGCATCTCAAATGTTACCATTTCCTATAATAGACAAGATTCCAAAAGGGGGAAAGATTTGCTTGCTATTACACTTTGCACTTATTTATTTATTGAATTTGTACCCTGCTTTTCTCCTGGATTGGGATACAAAGTAGGTTACTATAATTTAAAACAAGATTAAGTTAAAAATCTTATTTTTAAAAAATTAAATAGTTATATAGCAGTATTATTTTTTTAAAAGAACGTTAAAAACAATTAAAAATACCTTCAAAACAATATTGCTAATAAAAGATAAGAAATACAGCACAGCACATCACACACACTACTGTTACATAATTTAAATCTCAAAAGCCTGCCTGAATAAAAAGGTCTCCCCTTGTCAGGCGAAAGAGAGCAGAGAGGAGGCCAACCTTCTTGTGGAAAGGAGTTCCACAGCCTCAGAGTAGCCACAGATTAGGCTTTCTCCCATGTCTTCCCCAAACATGCCTCTGAAGGTTATGGCACTGAGAGAAAGCCTCTTCCTGCAGATCTTAAAACTCAGGCTGGCTGGTTTAGGAGAAAAGTTACTTTTGGGGCTACGGTTCCCAGGGGGATTCTGAGAGTTGTAGTCCAAAATTTAACTCATCCTAACTCTACCAAAAACACTGAACTACTAAAAACAAAGAGGGAAATTCTCTCCCTCTACACCCTGCTCTTGTCTAGAAATTACCTACCAGAAACTTCTTGATCTTTGTTGCACCCACTGCTTTCAGTGTAAGAATCCTTTTTTTCCCCCTTCTTCAGACACTCCAGCAGGTCTTGGATTTCTTTCTAAATAAAGAGAAAGCAATGTTGTGTTCAGCTCAGAAAAGTTACCTTTTGGATTGCAACTCTATTCCAAAAAATTAACATTTCCCTTCTTGTAATTCTGTCAGACAAAAATATTAAAATAGGTCTTGCTATTCCACATAGCATGAATAGAGAGCTTGGAAAAGTAACTTTCTTGGAATTCTGGGAGTTGTAGTCCCAAAACCTCTTTACCAATCTCTCTGACTTTTTGCATGGTGTTTTAGGCATGCTCCCTCCCCTCTTCATGAGCTGCTGTACCGCATGACGTTCTGGCAAACCAGGTGCTATCACGGCCACAGATAGTGCTGATAGCGCGTTTTCTTATTTTCTCCTGAAAGGCGAAAATAACCTCCCTTTCACGCATTGGTCGCGCAACCAGAGGGCCTGCAGAGCCATCGTCCGGTGTGCTTCCGGGAAGGACCCGGGAGTGGGTGGGGTGTGGGCAGTTCCTGCTGCCTGTCCCTCACGCAACTCCCAAGGGACGCTCCGCCCAGCAGCAGGCCGGCCACTGTCTCCATTGCAGCAGGGAACACTGCACGACACATCGCCGTGAGAGGCCACCCCGGGGATGCGTCACCACTCACACTCGAGACGACAGCAGCCCCCGGGGTCTGGCCGACTGTGTTTTTTTAAAAAAAAAAACACAGCGCTATCGTTAGCACGTTACCCATGTAGCATGAAACAGCCTCTTGGCAGGATCTATCGTGCTAACGTTAGCATGATAGTCGACGAAATAAAAAAAAGAAAAACCACCGACCAATCAGGGGTAGTGGGGCAGGGACAAGGCGGGACCTGGGCGTGGCCCAGGATGCTGACATGCGGACAAGGCACTGGGCAGGGACTGGTGCTCTCTCGTGAATGCCCTACCGTGTGCAGACTGCAAGGGGCTCTCTACTGGGCCTCTTGTGATATTGGCAATATCGTGAGGGCTCTAGTTGGTCGCGCTATCAAGGTAAGGTGCGAAAAGGGCCCCTGTCATACCACAAAGATGGCACAGAGAGAAAAGGCAGAGCATGGAACACTCACAATTTTTTTTCCATGAACACACATGTGGGTTCTTTTTTCTTGCTTGCATACATAGGAAACACACAAATTGTATTCGATATAAATACTATGCTCAGAAATTAAAGGAGATTTACATCTCACAGGTGAAAATGCTTCACATTCTAAAGACAGAATGCAAAAGTCAAACTGTCTGCCAGTGCAGGAAGTCTTACAAGTACTGCAAGCATCATGCCCAATAAACAAACATCTTTGCAAGACTACAAACAAAGCTTTAAGATGGTATGTCCTCCATGAACAAAGCCTGTACTGCTCTCATTTGCTGTCTTAGGTCCTCAAATAATCTCTGACTTATGGTGATGCTTTCATGGGGTTTTCTTGGCAAGATTTATTTAGAGAGGGTTTTCCATGGCCCTCCTCATAGGCCAAGAAGGTATGACTCAGCCATAGTTTCTGGGTTTCTGTGGCTGAGTGGTGATTCAGACCTGGTATCCCAAAGTCCTTCTTCAGTGCTGAAGACAAAGGAAGGCAGGCAGGCAGGCAGGCAGGCAGGCAGGCAGGCAGGCAGCTTTGACCATCAGGGAAGTACTTCGTAAAGTTTAGTTGGCATCCTCTTT
The DNA here is from genome assembly GCA_948472985.1 of Iguana delicatissima. Taxonomy (NCBI): domain Eukaryota; kingdom Metazoa; phylum Chordata; class Lepidosauria; order Squamata; family Iguanidae; genus Iguana; species Iguana delicatissima. Next base: position 293,931 of record CAOKZL010001170.1, on the reverse strand, counting down.
CTTGAAATTAATTTGGCTCCTACCCTCTGGAGCAGCAAAGAACTTGATCCACCAACAATCTCATAAAAGAAGGAAATCAAGAATGGTGGTGTATGTGATGGTCCTGAAAGAATACCCAACCACAGAGCATTGGGGGAGTAACAGGTCCAAGTGCTAACTTTGCCCTCCCAGGGTCCTAACACAGGCAACACTCCCACCTGAAGTTCACTTCAATTTGAAGTGCTCCCTCCCTACACACCAAAGTGGGACTGGCACACTGTACCAGGTTCAGGAGCCCATTTTCTGTCCATGGGCCCTGTACAGGCAACATGAACTGGCAAAAAAGGAGAAAAGTTTGGAAACACCCTAAAAGTGGTGAGAAGTCCACTTCTTGTTTATTAAAAAAGGTAAAATGGATATTAAAGAGTGCACAGGCCCTATACCTATTTAAAAATTGGACTGCCTCTCCAGGAGGCCTTTCTGGAAGAGGCAATTCCCCTAGAATCATATTGCTGGAAGAGACCACAAGGGCTGTCCAGTTCAATCCACTGTTATGCAGGAATACACAATCAAAGCACTCCTGAGAGATGATCATCCAGTCTCTGTTTAAAAACCTCCAAGGAAGGAGACTCCACTACACTCTGAGGCAGCATATCCCACTATTGAACAGCTCTTACCTTCAGCAAGTTCTTCCTGTAGTTTGAATTCGGTGTTCTGCGTCCTACACTCTGGAGCATTTGAAAACAAGCTTGCCCCATTTTCCATATGACATCCTTTCAAATATTTAAACGGGGCTATCATGCCACTTCTTAACTATTTTCATTTATTTTAGACCCCAAAAGAGTTAGTCTAGCCAGTATGGAGTCCTGAAGGGCCAATACTTCCCTCTGGGGGCTCATTTTATCCATCTCAGCACTAGCCATAGACCTTGTATTAGAGAAGAATCACCCTTCCTAGAGGTTTCTAGGTGTGGCGATTCTCCTTCTTCACCAACACCACTCCTAGTCCCCAGTAGCCCATGTGCTCCAAGAGTGGCAAAAAATGGGTGGGGAGGGGGATGATGCACCCACCGGCCAGATGTCGCCCACCCCTGCATTAGGGAATCTGTTACTGTAGTTTCTAGCCCAGACTTGGGGGATATTAGTTATCATTTGATATCAATAATTTGGCCTTCTTTACCTATTCCTCTCCACGTGCTTGCAAGGCCCCCGGATGAGCACACACACAGGCACGGCTGCAAATAGCCGAAGCATTCAAAACAGATTCAAGCAGGCCACAAATAGCCAGACTGCTGCTTTAGGAGACCTCAAGGCAAGTACCACATTATGTATGCATGCTACTTACAAAGGAATCCCTGCCCCGAGCAGGCAGCTTGACGAGCTGAATACTCAACCGTCAAGCACTCTGCGTTTGCGTACTGGCTACTCTATTGACAATACTGTCATAACTCAATCATGTAAAATACTGACTTTTGGAGGCTTTGTCTCCAGCCCGAAACCCATTGTATTCCCCGAGAACGGACTAGCCTACGGCCACATTTTCCCCTATAAGAACCCCTGGTTTTGAGCTCCTCTTCAGATCGCTCTGAAATTTCATCCTGCCTTGCTGTCACTCTGTCCGACGAGCCTTCCCCTCAGCTCCCCGTGCTGAGAGCTTCCACTGCCGCTGACTTTTCTTCAGACTACCTGGGCTTCAGGACAGGTGTAGTATTTCCCATACAACAATCTCCTCTCAAAATCCCTCTATCCAACTCCCACCTTTATTTCTATAGTTCTCCGTGTGAGTGTGTTGCATACATGTGTTTGACTGTAAATCAATAAAAACAATTATTATTTACTTCTGTTTGCTCCTTGACTCGGCCTGACCCTGTAGACATTGGGTAAAAGATCTTGCTTCATTGCCCTGCCTCTCGTAGTGCTACCTTGTGCCTTTTGCTAATTCCCAACTTTGTAATTTGGAGTGTATTCAGGTGTCCCTCATGGGACCCCCAGAAACAGGGTAACAGATCCCACCTTTCCTCTTACATTGTAATCCTGGGTGGCCTCCTCCATGGGAAGCACCTTGTGGCCTTGGTGCTTTCTGGATTTGTCACACACCACACAGATGGGGGTTTGGTCATCTTTGCAGAAGAGTTTCAAGGGTTCCTGGTGCCTCTGGCAAATTCTCTCCTCTCCCCCTTCTTCCTCTTCAATCTTTATCCTCTTCGCTGGGCCTGTTCCACCAGCGTTGTTCAGATCCATGCCTGGTTTCAGATTTTCCTCAGACTATTTTCCCCACAGGAGTAGGTTTTTCTCCTTCCTAGCTCACAATGTTTGGTGATGGAAGACCAGCAAAAGCTGTGCCCACAGCGTGGAGGATCTGGGTCCCAGAAACACTCCAAACAGTTGCCTCCTCTGGGGATAATGATGAATCTCAGCTGTGAAGGTGCTGTTTCCTTCTCTGGGGTATTCTTACATACCCAAGGGAAAAGGTGTTGCCTCTTCTAGCTGCCTTTTCTGAATAAACACAACTTTTTGTCCTTATTCCCAAAACTCACACAAGTAGAAACCAACATATTTTCAATTTTGAAATAAAGAATGAGGCCTTGGATGGAATACACAAAAATGATTGCCTCCATAGGCAGGAAAGTTGCCAGGAGCCTGGTCTCTTTCTTTTCCAAATCGCTAGTCTCAGGAAATAAGTCCTGATTTGCAAGTATATATGTGTGCCTTCAAATCAAAGTTGGCTTTTACAACTAAACCAACCAAACAAATCCATTGCTAGGAGCACAAAGTAAAAAGTAAATGTTAACAATCCCAGGTGAAGAGAAAAAGAGCTGGTGATTCATACTTTCACCAGTCATTACAATGTCACCCACCCAAGCCCAAAGGAAATGCAGAGCTCTGCCTGAGCTGGATGGCAGAATTCTAGTGGTTCCTGGAAACCTGGGAAGAGTCAGAGGTTCAAAATATTTCCATTTTTGGATGGCAGCTCCCAGAATGCATGGCCAGCATGGCCAGTGGAGGTTGGCAGCTCCATGTTGCTGAGGTGTGAATCCAGGCTCAGTTTTAGACCAGACTGTTACAGAACTAGCCAAGGTACAGAAACTGTTACGGGGACAGGGATTAGCGCCATTTTAAGTTCAGACTAAAACCCAGAGCAGATTCACTATTCCACTAGTAGAGGAGCCACCTTTTCCATGCTCTGAAATGCCTATGTGCCATGGGACTAGACCACTGAATATTACCACTGGCAAGGGGACCATGTGCTCCAAAGCCCACAAGTGGAGCAGGCTAATTAAGGGGTACAAGAGACACATAGAACTCAACTCCTCTCCTTCAACAGAGAGGAGTATCCAGAAGGGACTGAGGAATAATTTTGGGTTGGAGGGGAAGCTGTCACTTTTTCTCCCAGCATGTTTCCCGAGGTGGTTGCCTTACTCTGCCTAATAGTAGTGCTGGCCCTGAGCAAAGGAGAGAAGGGCAACAGCCAAGAGAGCCCCCCAAGAGACAAAAACTGTCTATCAGATGATACCAAGCTGTGTTGCAGAGATAATAAATTCATGCAGGCTGTAAGGAGGAAGTTGGCCTGGTTTTAAATACAAGTTTCCTTCTACTAGAGTAAATTAAAACTTAAGAGCAGAGGCTGGGCCTAGTGTTTGCACTTGAATTCACTGTGTCAATAGCCAGCTGCCAGAGAATGAACCTCTGGAGACCATAACAGACAGGAAAAGCCTGGCCTTGCTTTTTCTTCCCTCAGACTGGGATGGCAGCTTTCCCCTCAGTCTGTCAAGGCCCTTTGCCACTCCACACACAACTCTGGCTTCCCTCACACAAACACCACCATTGTGTAATCAGGGCAAAGCTTTCAGTTATTAATTAAATTCCCTGTAGAGATGTATGGTAGTGTGGTTCGGAACATTATAACGACTGAGAATCATTCAGCTGAGACCAACTTCATAAGAAAATATAATCTTTATTAAAATAATGAACTGAATAAAGTACTGTTTTTAGAAATGTGTCCAAGGTTCTTGTCTCTTTATAACAGCATAAATTCTCTCTCTCTCTCTCTCTCTCTGTCACACACACACACACACACACACACACACACACACACACACACGGAGCCCTCTGCTTCCCTCTTCACTAAATGCTATGTTCCCAAATCTTGGACACACTCTCTCTGACCAGATTTAACAGTAGGGTTTCTCTTCTGCTCCTTCTCTAGGTCTTTTCTAAGAAAACTCCCTCTTCCTCCACCCCTGCTTGGTTGACTGGAAAAATCTTTTAATGCATAACTGGTTCTTAAGCCCTCTCCTTGAACTCCCTCTCTCCCCAGTGTGCCTGCTATATATGTATATATACATTTATATTTAGGCCTCTCCCTCTCCTTCCCAGTAAAAGGGGCTGGGCTTTGTTCTTGAGTGGCCATTGCTAGCTGTTTAGCAAGGATACTCCGTCACAGAACCATCACTTAAAGATCAGTGAGAAGTCACAGTTTGTTATAAAAAGGAGGAAGGAAGAGGGAGGAAAAAATGTTGCAGTCCTTTCAAGACTTACTAGTTTTTATTTTTGCATGAGATTTCATGGATATAAACCCACTTCTTCAGATGCAGTACAGAGTGATATTGAAGCCTGAGGCATATTTGTACAGTTGTGGGAATGAGATAGAATGTAACAGTATCCAGAAAGATGCACAGCATGACGCTTGCCCTAAATTTTCAAAGCGCTACATAAGGTGATTACAGGTCTTTCAGCTCTTTACTGTGCTCAATTAGTATTGAGGTGGGAATGCAATAAATCCACATATCAAAAGTCAGTTTTCCTGGCTTCAAAATGCTCTCTGAGAAGAGTCCTTTTGTTATATCTGTAGTAGTGAGAACCCTCATATTAATATATGTGTTGCCTTTGTTCATATCTCTGTTAGTGGATTGGAATTTGTGAATACAGTGTAATTCAATTTAGCAGTTTCTCTTTCTAGTTTTCCTTTTGTCATTTCCTTGTTCAAGGACCAAAATCTGTAAATCCCTTCCTGTGTGTCCAGGAAGGTTGAAAGATTCCCCAAATTATTTTCTGGGATATTGCTGTTGCCAGTCTTTGCCATTTCTAATGGCAGGTTTATATCTATTAATCCCCTCGCATAGAGACTGTCCTGTTTGTCCAATGTAGAGGGTAGGGGGCATCTCTGATATAAGATTTTGTTAGGAGCTATGAGATGCTCTAGTTTTGACTAAACTGTTGAATAGTGTTGTGATCCTGGTGCAGTGTTGCCAGGTTTTCAAAACAGCAATAAGGGACAAAGTTCATGATATAATCCATTTGACAATAGGAAAATAGCTATTAACTGGTTTGCATTCTGCCCAAATACCAAATACCAAACTTAACTTGACTATGTGTTTTTCTGTAAAATTACCATATTGTCCACATTCATAAATTACATGACACAAGCATTTCTGCCTTTATGAAGGGCCCAGCCACCCCCAAAATGGGACTGTTGGCATTTTGTTCAATCTATGCATAAAAGGAAATGTTTTCCAATCTTCAAATAGCAGACATGCCTTATAACAAGGGCTACCTGGCAGCCCCCTCCTTTTGGGATGCATAAGTGACTCTCTTTTCAGTGGAACCACTAATGCATTTTAAGTCAGGGCATAGTCACCCCGGTGCTTTCTAGATGTTTTGAGCTACAGTTCCCACAATTCCTTGCCTAATGGCTAGTCTAGCTGGGACAGATGATAGTTGTAGTCCAAACCAGACTGCTTCTTTTACTCTAAATCATCAGGCCCCATCCCATTACAGTGTCTTTCTACATGGATCTTGTCTGTCTGTTTCTCTGTCTCTGTGTCTCTCCCCCACCTCCTCATACAGAATCAAATCAATGGTCTGCCCAGCCTAGTAGTATCTGTTTTGATTGGCAGCAGTTCTTCAGTTTCTGTGATGGAAGATCTCTAACAGCATCTCCTACCCCCAACTGTGATCTTTGAGATGGGCAAAGTGCAGCTCCAATGAGTCTTTCCTAACAGAGATAGTGATGAGGAATGCCGAGAGTTGTAGTCTAAGAACACCTGGAAGGCCACACTGCCCACCCTAGTTTAAAGCTATTGTGTTGGGACTGAACCTAGGACTTTCTGTATGAAATTAACATGTTTTGCCACTGAACTATGGAGTGTCTTCAGTTCAGTGAGCCTTGGAATTGGGAAAAATATAAGCCAGTATCAGAATTTTCATGGCAGGCTGACTGTGGAAGGGAGTGCCATGTCCAGGGAACTGCCATTGAGAAGGCTCTCTCCCTTAGCAATGTTGTTGGGACCAAGAGAAAACTCCCAGTTGAACTTTTGGCAAGAGTTATAGAAAAGGGTAGCAGGACTCAGGAAGCAAGAAGACTTTGGAGGAGACAAGTAAGCTGGTCTTTTGACAAAGCCATGACCAGAAGGAAGACTTCAAGGGAAGCTAACGCAAGCCTGCTGTTGAAAGATTATGTGTTACAAAAATATGGGACTCTCCAGTGAGGAATTTTATTCAACCCTCTCTCCTTCCTGTGAGTGCTAAACAGCGAGAGAACATTGATTCTATAGATCTGGGTCATTCTGGTAAAACATTGTGGAGAAAGTAGAATAGGCAAGTGGCAACAAGTTTTTGAACTGAAGCACAAAGTAGAATAGGACACAGTTGCAAAACACAAGGAAAGAAATGAGAAATGTTGACTATGACCTTGTATATTTTTAGTGTATCAATGAACGTACACCAGAACAGTTATGCAGGGTCCCACAGTTCCACAATTAAATCTTGAGACATCTAGCCCAATGTCCCATTGAGTTACATTTGCCACAGAAACACAGATATTTTCTTTTATTATTATAGATAAGCTTTTGTAGACTCTAGCATACTTTATCAGAAATGCTGTAGAGTCTCCACAAGCTTAAACCAAGTAAAACTTGTTAGATTTGAGATGATATCAGACTGGGGTGGGGAATGTGTCAGACTCTTTGTTGTTTCTGATGTGACAGACAAAAACATTTCACTGCTCCCCAAAATGCTACCAATTAAGTGGTGCATTTCCAGAAAGTGGTGTTCACTCCCTCCAATGTTGAGGTCTTCAGCTCCCCTTTGGGAACCTACGATGGGTGTGGGTCTAAAGCACAGGTAATGGGTTGAAAATGCTAAACAACCCATGAATGTCCTCAGGCAGATGAAGCCAGTTATCTCTAACATGGATCTCATGATAACTGTAGTATCTAATTTACTATGAATACAAGCAATGTTTTCCAGCAGCCTGCAATATAGACTCATCACAATGTAGTTGTTTGACAGCCTGGGGTGGGGAATGTGTGGCTCTCCAGATTAGCTGAACTGTGACTCCCAGCATTCCCTGTCTTCGGCTATGCTGTCTAAAACTTATGGGAGTTGCAGTCCAGTAACATCTGCAGGGCGGCAAAATTCCTACCCTGCTTTAAAGAGTAACACACACAAAGTAATACAACAAATGTGCATAGTAAATAAACAAATCACGGTCTCTCAGGATGGTGAATGGGGAGGCAAACTGTACTGCAGATGGAATTGCACATCCCCATCAAGAACTTCCAGCAGCCCTGAAACAAATGTCAGTCTACGTACCTATGCATATCACAGTGAGGACACTTTGTCTGGATGCATCTTGGCCTTCAGTCACAATCCGTGTCAACGCTTTTGGCTCCAGCAAGGAACATATGTCCAAAACTTGCTGTTGTATACACACTATGTACAACTTTGGCTTTACGTCTTGTGTTTTTCTCCTTATCCAAACATGTGTAATATATTCACATTACTGAAATGGGACAGTAGAAAAACTCACTTTTGTTGCCTGATGGTCTTTCAGCAACGATCGGAGATTCTAACTGACTTTTTACTTCGTCTAAAGCCCAAGAATCTAGTAAAAGGGGGCAGGGGACGGGGGAACCATTGCAGAAACAAGTGATCCAAATAGATATTTGTCACAGCAATACTGAAAATACAGAATCTAGCCTTCCAGCACAGAATCTTGTTCACTTCTGTTTTGCAGAAATATGGAAAGCACAACTTCAAAAGTTCCGCATAGTTTTAATTTACAATTAAAATGATATAATTGGGAAATAGTGTTGTCACTTTGTAGTTATAACAGTGAGAAATTCACTTCCATCTTTTTCTAACATTAAGATGTCATGGGAGTGGGAACTGCTATAGAACAAGGATGTCTTTTGAAACAGACTTTAAGACTTTTGTAGAAAGCCCAATGAATGTCTTGATTGTTTCCAGGCTATCTTGAGAGCTGGAGATCTACTGCAAATCTTTCAAATAACTAAATAAATAATAAATGTCAAATTTGCATAATTTGCCCATCTGGAATGGGTGAAAAACAAAGCAGAACTCATGGATATGTCTATGCAAGGTTCCTGACACCTCAGTTACTACTGATGCCTCAGTCAGCATCCCTTTGTTTAGGAATTAGACACTGACTGTATATTCAGATATTCAGTTTATAGCTTTAAATTCCTTCAGTCTTTTGGCAACTGCATTGTTTTCCCTAGTCAAAGAAGTAAGCCTGTCTTCCAGTTGTGAAAAAATTGCCATTGCTTCTCGAAGATTTCTTTGCTTGAACCTGGAAAGAAGGAAAAATGAGTACATTTGCACACTAACCAGGCAACTGCAAGCAATTATGAGCTTCAGGGCACAGCTTTACAGGGCAAATTTTTTGGACTACCACTTCTCACTGGCCACATTGGCTTTGGGATTTTTGGATTTGTAGTCCAAAAGAGTAATTTCTTTTCAAGCCATGGATCCACAGGACTGGACCTGCCCACATGGCTCTGACAATCAGGGGCTGAATTACCAAAGAAGGCATATGTGGCTCTCACAACAGGGAAAGAGCTTCCATGTCACTAGGACTAAGTGTGAGCATAGTCCAATACTTCATATTACTGAGAAAGAACACAAGGTCCTCTCTGATCTTTAACTACATCTTTCACCTAGACCTTTCCCGTACAGGGTAGCATGGTAGAGGGAAGAAGGGAACTACCTTGTCAAGGTGGTCTTCATTTCCTAGAAAAGAGAAAAGAAAAGAGAAGACAGTTCAACATTTTGTGGCACAGGTAGGACCCACATGAAAATGTCACAGTGCATTGTGTTTCTATTCAGGGTTCCAGCATGCCAGGCCCTCTTCCATGTAACCGCACTTGTTTCTTTTCCCCCAATTTTCCACTTCCCTCAAAAAGACCCTTGCTTTCTATGGTCATGGAGTCTCCTGTCTTCACTAACCTATTCTGGAGGGTATAGACCCATTATGAAGAAACTGTTTTTGTACATCTTGAAATCTTATGTTTTACTTCCAAGCCTGTTCAGATCACCCCTCTTGTTTATGGATGATTCCATTTTGGCTACATTAAGGTCTGCTCTTTCAAAGCTCAGCTTCTGTTTCTGACCAATTTCATGAGGTGACCCTAACTGCTAGTATGATGGGAGAAGGAGCCAGACCTTTTCAACGCAGGGTATCATTTTACAAACCATGTATCCAAGCAGCACGGGAACAAACTGCCTCCACGTCCATCCAATATCATTTATTGCATAACCAGCACATGGGAAAGTGGTCATACTGGTTGGAGAGTTTTGGAAATGTGTTACCACCGTGTACTGGCCTGGCCTTTGGTGAACCAAAGATATCATTTTGATATCATAATCCGGCCCTGCTCTGCCACCAGCCAAGTGTTTGTGAGGCCCGCTAAACAAGCGCAAAGCTAGGCATGGCTACTATTTGTTGCTCACACCAAACCAAGCCAGAGATTGCCAGAACTGCTTTAGGGCACCTCCCGAAAAAAAACACCCTCATTACCAATGTGCGATAAACAAAGAGACCCTTTGCCCTGAGAGGGCACCCTGGCGAGCTAAGTGCTTAACTGCCAAGCTAGCCGCATTTACATACCTGCCATACTATTGTCAATTCGGAACATAATTCAATCATGTAAATTCTGACTTTTTGGAGGCATTGTCTCCAACCCAAAACTTATTGTTTTCACCCAAGACCAGACTAGCCTACGGTCGTTCTTTCCCTGATAAAAACCCCCAGTTCCGAGAGCTCTTTGGAACTCTCGCCAGATCGCTCTGGACTTCTACTCTGCCTTGCTGCCGCTCGGTTCAGCAGATTCCCCTTGGCCGCCACGCTGGGTTTCCTCTTCTACAGTCGGCTTCCCAGGACTGCAGGAAAGGTGGCGTATCACCCATTCCCCTTGAACTCTATTTTCCTTTTGTAGTTAGGAGTGTGTTCGTGTTTTCTTTAATAATTGTCTAATAAATCTTAATTGTTATTTGAACTGTTTGCCTACTCACTGACCTGATGCTGTAGACATAGGGTAAAAGATCCCCGCTAAGTTACCCTGCCTCTCGTTAGCCAAGAGAGTGCTCCAGCTAATTTCCCCATCTTTGTTTGTTTTGGTTTGTTGTTTGGGTGCCCCTCTTGGGACCCCCAATTATCAGGGTAACAAATGGTAGACCAAAAAATTATTTTCCAATTTGTACTCATAACGATTATGCTGTGCCATTACCCACACTCTCTCCCTCATACCTAGCTTTCAGGGGCCACTCTCAACGCCTTCTCCCCTGGCAGATGGTAGCATCCGTGTCAGTGGGAAACTGAATACATTCCAGTCTACGTTTGAATTTTAAAGGAGCTCCCCAAGGAGCTTAACCTATTTTGTGGGTAATTCCTTAAAATTTCAAGCTAAAAGTCAGAGTGGATTATCTGAGTCCCTTCCCAGTCATGGTAGTCACCAGCTTCCCTTTCTGCTGCCAAGATTTTCATCTGCCACTGATTCATTGCAGCATGAGCTTTTATGGCACACACAAACCTCATGTTGAAATAAACCTATTAGTCTCCATGTGCTTCTGGATTCCTTCACTTTTCCTCCCCTTCTCCATTTTATGCTAATTCAGAGCAACACAGTTATCTCTTGGAAAACTACATGAGAAATTACAGTATCTCAAAGTTCTGACTTGCAAAAATGATGGATCTGGCTGCCATTGTGGTCTTTGTGCCTTCTCAATGAGGCTCTCCAGGCAGGCAATGTCCTCTGAAAGACTGGCAGCATGTTCTTCGTGTCTCTCTTCAGCTGCCATCTGCAGTGATTGCCACAGGCCTAGGAATAATTGTTCTTGTTCTTCAAGATACTGGCGAGCCTCTTTAAAGGCATACACCACTCTCTGTATCTCAGATGTTATTATTTCCTGCAACAGACAAGATTCCAAAAGGACAAAATGTTTGCTTACGATTACACTTTGCAATTATTTATTTATTGAATTTGTACTGTGCTTTTCTCTTGGGAACCATGGCAGTTTACCGTAACTTGAAACAAAATTGAGTTAAAATCTTATTCTTCAAAAATTAAAAAAGAATTAAATACTAATGCTATTTTTTTAAAGAAATGTTTAAAACAGTTAAAATACATTTAAAACTAAACTACTAATATAAGAAATAGAGCACAGTACACTACTTCACACACACTATGTACTTCTATATAATTTAAACCTCAAAGGTCTGTTAGCATAAATAGGTCTCCACCTGCCAGCAGAAAGAGAGCAGGGAGGAAGCCAGCCTTTTTATGGGAGGGAGTTCCACAACCTGAAAGAAACTACGGAGAAGCCTTTCTGCAGTATCCTGACGAAACATGCCTGTGAAGGAGATGGGTCTGTGAAGCCCCCTCCTGCAGATCTCAGCTGGCTGGTATAGGAGAAATGTTACTTTTGAGACTATCGTTCCACAATCCCCCCACCAACATCACTGTGCTGGCAGGGATTTTCTGGAAGTTGTACTCCAAAATTTAACTCATCCTAACTTTGATTACTAAAGATAAAGAGGTGAATTTTGCCCCTCTAGACCCGGCCTCTGTCTAGAAATTACCTACCAGAGACTCTTTGTGCTTTGCTGTACTCATTGCTTTCAATACAAAGACTCTTTCTTTTTCCTTCGTCAGAGGCTCCAGCAGATCTTGGATTTCTTTCTAAACAGAGATAAAGCAGTTTTGTGTTGAATTATCACTAGAGCTCAGCCGAGTTACTTTTTGGACTACAACTCTGATCCAAAAAATAATATTTCCTTTCTTGTGACTCTGTCAGGCAGGAATGCTAGAATGGCCCTCACAAAAATAGAGCTTTGAAAAGTAACTTTCTTGTATTTCTATGAGCTGTAGTTCCAAAACCTAACTTTTCCAATCCCTGTCACACCACAAAGATGGCACAGAGAGGAAAGGCAGAACACAGAAAACTCACACTCTTTCTTCCATGAATGAATATATATGTTCTATTTATAAGTTCAAATATATAAGTTCTATTTATGAAAATATATGTTCTTTTTTTCTTGCTTGCATACATAGGAAACACACAAATTGGATTCAAGATAAATACTATGTTCAGAAATTAAAGGAAATTTACATCTCACAGGTGAAAATACTCCATGTTTTAATGACAGAATGCAAATATCAAACCATCAGCCCATGCAGGAAATCTTACAAATACTGCAGTATCCCTACTGTGTGTTCAATAAACAGACATCTTTATAAGCCTAGAAACAAAGCATTCAGATGGTATGCCTGCATACACAAAACGTGGACTGCTCTTATTTGCTGTATTATGCCCTTAAATAATCTCTGACTTATGGTGACCCTTTCATGGAGTTTTCTTGGTAAAATTTATTTAGAGGGAGTTTTCCATTGCCCTCCCTATATGCACTCTGAGGCACCGTATTCCACTGTTGAACAGCTCTTACTGTTAAAAAAGCCTGTCTGTAGCTTGAATTCATTGTTCTGTGTCCTATTCTCTTGAGCAGCTGAAAATAAGCTTGCCCCATTTTCCAAATGACATCCTTTCAAATATTTAAACATGGTTATCCTGTTTCATTTTATTTTAGGCCCCAATACTTTCCGGGGGGGGCATATTTTATCCATCCTAGTACTAGCCACAGACCATGCATTAGAGGAGAATCATGATTCCTGGAGGCTTCCAGGTGTGGCACTTCTCCTGCTTCACCACCACAGGCCAGATGTTGCCCACCCCTGCGTTAGGGGATCCCACCTTTCCTCTTACATTGTAATCCTGGGTGGCCTCCTCCATGGGAAGCACCTTGTGGCCCTGGTGCTTTCTGGATTTGTCACACACCACACAGATGGGGGTTTGGTCATCTTTGCAGAAGAGTTTCAAGGGTTCCTGGTGCCTCTGGCAAATTCTCTCCTCTCCCCCTTCTTCCTCTTCAACCTTTATCCTCTTTGCTGGGCCTGTTCCACCAGCGTTGTTCAGATCCATGCGTGGTTTCAGATTTTCCTCGGGCTATTTTCCCCACAGGAGTAGGTTTTTCTCCTTCCTAGCTCACAATGTTTGGTGATGGAAGACCGGCAAAAGCTGTGCCCACAGCATTGAGGGTCTGGGTCCCAGAAACACTCCAAACAGTTGCCTCCTCTGGGGATGATGATGAATCTCAGCCGTGAAGGTGCTGTTTCCTTCTCCGGAGTGTTCTTGCGTACCCAAGGGAAAGGGCGTTGCCTCTTCTAAATAAACACAACTTTTTTTCCCTTATTCTCCAAACTGACACAAGCAGAAACTGATATATTTTCAATTTGGAAATAAAGAATGAGGCTTTTAAGTGAAGGCACAAAAATGCTTGTCTCCACATGCAGGAAATTCGTCAGGAGCCTGATAACTTCTTTCTTTTTCAAAGGGTTACTCTCAGGAAATAAGTCCTGATTTGCAAGCGTGTGTCTGCGTGTATTTCAAGTCAAGTCAAAGTGGCTTTTGAAACCAAGCCAAACAAACAAACAAAGCCATTGCTAGGAATACGAAGTAACAATTAACAATGGCAGGTGAAGAGAAAAAGAGCTGGTGATTCATACTTTCACCAGTAGCGACACACCCAGACTCAAAGGAAATGCAGAGCTCTGCCTCAGCTGCATGGCTGCATGGCTGCAGGAAACCTGGAAAGAGTCCGAGCTTCAAAAGATTCCCATTTTTTGGACAGCAGCTCTCAGAATTCATAGCCAGCGTGGCCAGTGGAGGTTGGTAGTTCCATGTTCCTGGGGTGTGAATCCAGGCTCAGTGTCAGACCAGACTGTTACAGAACCAGCCAAAGTGCAGAAATGGTTAGGGGAATAGGGATTAGGACCATTTAAAGTTCAGACTAAAACCCAGAGCAGATAGAGGAGCCACTGGAGGAACTTTCCCATGCTCAGAAGTGCCTAAATGCCATGGGATGAGACCACTGAATATTAACACTGGCAAGCAGACCATGTGCTCCAAAGCCCATGAGTAGAGCAGGATAATTAAAGGGGCGCAGACAACACATAGAACTCCTCTCCTACAATGGAGAAGGGTAGCCATAAGGAACTCAAGGGGAATTTTGTGTTGGAGGGGAAGGTGCCATCCTTTCTCCCAGCATGTTTCCTGAGGTGGTTGCCTTGCTCTGCCTAACAATAGTGCTGCACCTGAGTAAAGGAGAGAAGGGCAATGGTCAAGAGAGCCCTGAAGGGATAAATAAAAACAGTCTATCTCATTAGCAGAACAAAATGCAGGGAGGTGGAAGGATTCATTTTCACTCAGGACAGTAAACAGCTTAAGCCACCCACGGTAGAAACTGGTGAGAGAAGGGGCAAGGGGAAGCACATGGATAAAACACTGTTGTGGGTCACAGAGTGTTGCTCTCTGATTGCTGTGGTGGATGCATATAGCCATAGGAATGGTTAAACAGTGTTCCTTCCTCCACACTGAACCTTTTGTGCTTTTTCTCAGGTTTGAGCCTACTATAGGTTTGAGGGGCCCCCAGACAATGTGTCTTTTCAATATAGCAATATAGCAATAGCATTTATTTCTATACCACCTATCAACTAAGTGTTATCTAAGCCGTTTACAATGTATTTTTAGCTAATTGCCCCCAACAAGCTGGGTACTCATTTTACCGACCTACGAAAGGATGGAAGGCTAAGTCAACCTTGGCGACTGGCAGGGTCGAACTCACAACCTTGTGGTTGCAGTACTGGCATTTGACCGCTGCACCACCAGGCCTCTCCCATCTCAGTGCCTCTCCTCTGCAGCAATTTGGTAGTTCTGGTGGAGGGCAGCAACCATTCCAAGGGTAAACCATCACTTAGATATCACACAATACATGCCTAAAAATGCAGGGGTATCTAACATTGAAGTCAATATTCTGCAGACCACATTTTGGAAATATCATGGACCCTGCATATCTGGAATTCCCAGTGACCATAGAGTGTCACATCCTATACATAAAATGGCAGCGATATGAACACAGATATGCTGAAACGTCTGTGCACAGGTTGCCACCATTTAATGATATGGAATGCAATCATTCATGTTTTTTTTGTCATTCACAGGAGGTCCTGGAACCTAAGTTCTACAGATATGGAGGGTCTACTGTACCTTTCAGGTCAACGAAAAAGGATTAAAAAAACTGTTTAAGTTTTCAAAATTCAAAGTGGCCTCATCAGACAAAGATGCTTTTTGGAAAGGAAAAAAAACCATGTAGGGGACAAGGGGGAGCGACAGATTCACACAGTCTGCTTCTTGTTTTCAGTTGGTACATGAGGAACAATCTGCAGATTATTAAATTAGGTTCATCAGGCCAAATTCCCAGTGGTCCTGAGGCCCCCTGGGAGCAACAAAGTTTATAAAAGAAGAGCCATTAACTTTGCCTCAGGTGAGAATACAAAGAAACTCCTCGATATTTCAGCTCAGCTGCAGCCCTTTCACAGAACCCAATTACTGTCTAGCACTATGACTCTATTTTAACAGCCATGGCAATATCCCATGGAATCCTGGGATTTGCATTTTATGTGATTTATTCAAACTCTGCTTTGCAGAGCCGACCCATTTTTGGGTCATCTAAAGCCAGGGATTCACATGGTGTACTATATATTAAACATCACTGAGGAATGCCATGTTACCCTGGACTTCTGAGCACCTTCTTCTATAGGAATCATGGTGTGAAGCTGATACTCCTTGGAGAGACCACACACCAGGCAGATAAGGATTTTATCGTCTTCACAGAAGACCTTCAGAAATTCCAGATGGCTCTCACACATTCATCCACCCTCTTCTCCCCTGGTGAGATTTAGGCATTTGATGATTTCTACGATTCTTGCAAGCTGCTGGTTCTCAATGGAGCTCTTTTGTGGGCTGCTTTTCTCACAAAGGGGGCAGCACACATTGGCTTCCAGTTCCCCCAGCACTGAGCAAGGCAGGCTTGGCAGAAATTGTGCCCACAGTGTATGGCCACTGGGTCTTTGAATACTCCTGGCAGAGAGAGCATGAAGCTTCCTTGCTCAGTTGTTCTATCAGGATCCTTCTTACAGAAACCAGAAGCTGAGGCCTTTTTCACATGTTCAGTAAAATTCGCACTGCAACGTTTCCGGGTGTTTTTTTTTTATCCGTGCTACCACGGACATTATTTTACAATGATTCATACGTCTGCAGCCTGAAACATTGTAGTGTGATCTCACAATTACACGCGTTGTAATGGCCACCCCTCCCAAGTCTCCTCACGTCGCCTCCTACAGCTGTGATTGACAGTTCATTTTTTTCAAAATGGCCCCATACGTCATGACGTGCGTGTTCACGTGTGCACGCACGTCCTGCCCCGCAGTTCCTCCCATGGTGACTCCCTCCTCCCGTTCTTCATGCGGGCCGATTTTGATTTCCGCGCCCTATCTCGGGGGAGTGGTTTCTTGCGCCATAGCTGGCTGGAGTGCATTTTTGCTCCCTATCTCTAGTGGTTTTCCATGCCCGTTTTCTGCTTTTATCTTTCCCTGTGAACGATGGAGAAAGAGGTGCTTGTTGAAGTTGCAAGTTTCATTTTAGCTGTAGTCTCGCTTCTTGGAGTTGTGGTGGCTGAACTGGGACATCGATGGGCTACAGATCGCCTCTCTCTAGCGGTGCCACCGGTTCCCTCCCCCCTCCCTGCCTCCCTCCCTGCCTCAGGATCCCTCATTGAGGCTCCCGGCTGTCCCAAACTCCCAAGTTAATCCTTCGTGTGGCAGTGGAGGGGGGGTCTGGCGCAGAAGAGGCAGGGGGGAGAATGTGCAGTCTTCCTGGCCGCGCCATTCATCGCTCTGACCAGTGGGCAGTGTTTCCCTTGCCGCTCACGCCTTTACTTTGCCACCCCACCCCCCCGTCACTAACACTGTTCGCTTGCTCACGCAAACCCTCGCCTCTCTCCGAGCGCCACCGGTTCCCTTCCTCCTTCCTCCCCCGGCCTCAGGTTCCCTTTGGCTGACACTCTCTCAGCCTCACTGAGGCAGCCTTTCCTGTTTCGAGGAAACGGGCTGGAAAACTGACAAGCAAAGGTGTAGGAACATTTTCTCTTCACTATCTTTTTGACTTCAGATACCAGCAGCTCAAGCTAATGTGGGCAAGACAACTATATGGATTTTGGGTGGTGTTGTCCACAACATCTTGAGGGCCAAAGGTTTCTCACCTATTTCTATATTGCCACCCCTGCTATTAGACAAAGCATTAAGGATGGCAAAAAATGAGATTGACAGCAAGTCAGTCTGGGACACAATTCACATGGAAATTATAGCTTGATTGATGTTTTACCTCACTCCTCATCAAGGACATTCAAGATGGGGTATATAGTATGTATCTTTATCCACAGAACAAACCTCTGAGTAAGTTAGGTGGCATTTCTTATGATATGCACTAGGAGTGCCCATTATAATTTTCTCCAGAAATCACCAGTTAAGAGGTTGGTGGCTAATTTGAATCAGTGCAGTGGCGTGGGAGAGGGGAGAGTTAACCCAAATCCACAAGCCAGTTCTCCAGCTTTAATTGAACTCTCCCCACTCCATGTGTTTATTAGCAATAGAAGTAAGATATTGGGGTGTGTGATGTGCCGGGGGTGCTCCACTAGGAAGCTTGCATGAAGGCTGAAGAAGACCAAGGCCCATCGTCCCAGTAACTCCTTGCTTAATGGCACCAGTTAAAGAGAAACCAACCCCCGTAGTTGTGTTAAAGTTCTGTATATATTCTGTATATATTCTTTAAATACATATTTAATAATAAGTCACGCAAAAGTCTCTTGACTGTTACCACATTTTATTTTATTTTTCTGGGGGTCTAGCAGCTCCATTTCACCAAACCAAGGGATAATAGATATGTTGAAATCAATACCTAACTTGATACTTCTTCCTCTACCGCAGTAGAACTACCTTAATCCATGGCCCGTGTATTCTTCGAGCCCGGTTGCATCACCTCTGTTGCCCCTGAAGAGTCAAGGACGCGGTTAATTGACCCCAAACTCCAGGAAAGCAGTCTAAACGTGGAGGGCAGAACGAAAACACACAGCAACCTGCTTGCATTTTATGTCCTTTGTGGTGTAAAGGAGAGCATAACGATTATAGTTTGCCATCCACCAATTAGCTCTGGGGTGCCTGGCAGTTTCAAGGGGAGGTGTTGCTGAATATGGTGAAGAATGGGGGGAGTTAGTTCAAACTATCCACGGCCACCCTGCTATTGGCCCACTGACCTTGTTACTGCCATGCGCTGGCCATTTCATGCCCTCCCTTTTTTAAAAATACTCATTTCACCAACCACCATTTTCCGTCGTATGGGTGGAAAGGTGGAAAGGCTGTTAATGGTCATGCATACTTTAAAATTCCTACTTCAACGTGGATATTCGGTTCTGCTCCCTGCAGCAAGGCCCCCCGGCCCGCTTCCCCCCCCATGCTCCACGCATTGCCCCACAGCGTTTTTCCCGAGCGGAAGCGCTATTAATTATAAGAAATTGAATGGAGAGGCTTCCCGTGGGGGCCTCGGCCAGCATCCACACTGCCCCTTGCCAAGCCCCCCCCCGCGGCCCCTGCCACGGCCCCCCTGGCTCCCACATGCAGCATCCTGTCCTGCGGTTTTGCTGTGACGCGCAGAAAGCCACAGCCATGGGCCCCCCAAACGCTACGCCCCAGCCTCCTGAAATGGCAGAGGCCCAAAGCGCACATACAGTAATCCTCAAATCGAGGGAAAACCCCATTCTTTGGATCCTAAGCATGTACCAGCAAGCTTTTCCCCTTTTCTGGCTGCAGAAAGCCACTCTCCGAGACTCAAAAAATGGCGCCGTCCTGCTCTCTGTGGGGCGGGCCAACCGCAGAAGCGGTGCACGCCCACAGCCCGCCCTCCGATTACATCATGCACGAATGTAGCGTGGTATGAGGGGAAAAAAACCACCTCTTCCCCCGGTTTTTAAAAAGCCTGCGCGCTGACTGTTGGAGACGTCTCCGGGCGGATTAAGGTGTGGCTGCTTGCCAATTATGTACGACCCAGCGCACTCGAAGGTGTGAAAGACGTCCGTCAGAAGTCGCGCTGCCACATTTTTTTTACCCCCTGTGAAAAGGGCCTGAGTTTCACTTTCCTCTCTCTGAGTGGACCTGGTTGACTCATTCCCCCCTCTTTCTTTCCCTCTCCCTTCGACTGGCAGAGAAGGTGAAACCAAGCTGAGTTCTGGAGACAATAAATTCCTACAGGCTGTAAGGAGAAAATTTGCCTGGTTTTAAGTACAAATTTCCTTCTACTAGGGTAAAGAGGCTGAGCTAGCCTTTGAACTTGATTTTGCTGTGTCCTTAGGCAGCAGCCAGAGAGTGAATCCTCACTCAAAGATCAGTGAGAAGCCACATTGTTTTGTTATAAAAAGGAGGAAAGAAAGGGGAGGAAAAAATAGGGCAGCACTTTTAAGACTATCGGGTTTTTATTTTTGCATGAGCTTTCATGGATGTAAACCCACTTCTTCAAACACAGTACAGAGTAATATTAAATCCTCAGACATATTTATACAGTTGTGGGAATGAGATAGAATGTAACAGAATCCAGAAAGATGCACAGCATGATGATTGCTGTAAATTTTCAAAGCCCTGCATAAGGTGATACAGGTCTTTCAGCTCTTTACTGTGCTCAGTTAGTGTTGAGGTGTGAACGCAATAAATCTACATGTACAAAGTCAGTTTCCCTCAGTTCAAAATGCTCTCACTCTTTATTATATGAGTATTAGCAAAAACTCTTGTATTAATATATATAGAGAGAGTCATGAAGTCATTGTTTTTGTTCATACCTCTGTTAATGGATTGGAATTTGTGAATACAGTATAATTCAATTTAGCAGCTTCTCTTCCTCGTCTTCCTTTTGTCTTTTCCTTGTTCAAGGACCACAACCTGTAAATTCTTTACTGTGTGTCCAGGAAGGTTGAACAGTTCCCCAAAGGTTTTTTGGGGGGTATTGCTGTTGCCAGTCTTTGCCATTTCTAAGGTCAGATTTGTGTCCATTAGTCCCTTTGCATAGAAACTGCACAGTTTATCCAATGTAAAGGGTAGAGGGGCATCCCTGGCATAGGATTTTGTTCGGAGCTGTGAGATGCTCTGGTTTTGACTAAACCGATGGATGGTGATGTGATCCTGGTGCAGTGTTGCCAGGTTTTCAAAACAGCAATAAGGGACAATAAAAGTTCATGATATGACCCATTTGACAATAAGAAGGTAGCTATTAACTAGTTGACATTCTGCCCAAATACCAAACTTAACTTAGCTATGTATTTTTATGTAAAACTAGCTTATTTACCTGGTGTTGCCTGAGATTTTATTTTCTCAAAGGTAACGTTTGTTAGAAATACCTTGGGAATTACCTTACCTTACCTTACTTTAGGAATTAGATGTGGTTGAAATACACAGGTCTGAGATCCTGTGTCTCTAATTCCCCTAACTGTGTTATCCAGTACCTGTAACTTTTCCCCATATTCCCCCATCCAATCTGTATTCAGAGTTGTCAACATACAGGGGTTTGGTTTCTGAGGGAATACATTGTCCTCCTTTTGCTCCTAGGCCTCATCTCCATAGCAACCAGCCTGAGCCCCAAGAGCTCTCTGGCTGAGAATTCTAAAGGCCCCTCCCTAAACTGCCATCCCCAGGATTCCATAGAATCTTCACAGGCAGCCAATCATATGAGTTCTTCACCTGCCTGACACAGACAAACTCACAAACTTTGACATTTATATATTAGATCAGCATATTGTCCACATTCAGAAATTACATGACACACACCTTTCTGTCTTTATGAAGGGCCCAGCCACCCCCAAAATGGGACTGTTGGCATCTTGTTCAGTCTATGCATAAAAGGAAATGCTTTCCAATCTTCAAATAGTGGACATGCCTTATAACAAGGGATGCCTGAGAACCCTCTCCTATTGGGATGCGTGAGTGGCTTTCTTTCAGGGGAATCACTAATGCATTCTAAGTCAGAGCATAGTCACTGCAGTGCCTTCTAGACGTTTTGGACTCCAGTTCCCACAATTCCTTGCCTATTGGCTAGTCTAGCTGAGACAGATGATAATTGTAGCCCAAACCAGACTGCTTCCTTTATTCTAAATCATCAGCCCTGCCCCACTACAGTATCTCTCTAAGTGGATCTTGTCTGTTTGTTTCGCTGTCTCTGTGTCTCTCCCCCCACCTCCCCATACAGAATCAAATCAATGGTCTATCTAGCCTAGCAGTATCTGTTTTGATTGGCAGCAGTTCTTCAGTTTCTGTGGTGGAAGATCTCTAGCATCATCTCCTACCTGTGATCTCTGAGATGGGCAAAATGCAGCTCCCATGCGTCTTTCCTAACAGAGATAGTGCTAAGGAATGCTGGGAGTTACAGTCCAAGAGCACCTGGAAGGCCGCACTACCCACTCCTCTTTAAAGCAATTGTGTTGGAACTAAACCTAGGACTTTCTGTCTGCAATTAACATGTTCTGCCACTGAACTTCAGTTTAGTGAGTCCTAGAATGGGGAAAAATATAACCCAGTTGCTACCCCCAAAACGTGGGTGACATAGGAGTCCACCCGCAATGCCAGTACCTCCATGTGATAGTGGGGGAATTAATTAGCTCAATTAGGATGCCTAACGAGACCTTCCACCTATGTTTCTGGGGTTTCTAAGGAAAAGGCCAGCCAGAGATTCTAAAATATGCTAAAATGTGTTTTATGAAAGAGGGTTCAACCACTCAAGTACAAGCACTCACACGGTTGCACAAGGCTAACCAAAGGAAAAGGGAGGAAAGTCGTTGATAACGAAGTTTAGGGAATGGGCGATAATTACTGATTTGGAGAGCAGCAAAGAAAGCAGCGATCTGGCTTAGACTTACGCCTAAGGACAGTACTTCTCCAGGAATCAGTGTGACAGCATAGTGTGGAGCAAGCTAGATATTGCATCTGAATGTCCACATCCGAGGAGTTTTATACCCAAAATCTGTCTGAAGGGCAATGGTGTGAATGACTCTTCTGGTTGAGTGAACAATGGAGGTTGCAGCATGGACAATAGGGTCCAGATTGTGCTAAAAATCTTAGTGTTAGGTGACAAAGAGTTAATATTGTCATAATAGTTCTGTAACAGTGGACAGTTGTGGGGACAATAAGGGGAAATGCCTAGGTTCATGAGGAGAAGAACTGAAACAATCAGTAGTTTGGTAAGAACTTCCTGTTGCTATTGTCTGACAGCAAATATCTTACAGCTCAGTTTAAGCCTATTATCTCCAAAGTTACTTAGTGATTATCCTGACAATGACCTTGGCTATGCCTAGAGGAGATCTCTGACCTACACTGCGGCACACATGTTCAGCCAGGGTTTTCCTCTGCCCAGCCAGGCCTTACAGTCACCTCAGGATCCATTTTATATCAATGTCGATTAATACATTTGCCAATTAAATTATATTTCACCAATTAAGCCATATCAAATCTGGGGTGTGTGCAGGCCAGTAACACAGTATCAGAATCTTCACAGGAGGCTGGTTGTGGAAGAGAGTTCCATATCCTGGGAACAGCCACTGAGAAGGCTGTCTCCTGTGCAATGATAGAAGCTAAGTAAAGTCCAGCCATGAGGTTATTTTAATCTTTGTAGTTAAAAAGAAGGATGAATGCTTCCGGTCGAATGGCAGATACGAGCAGCAGCTCGGAAGGAAGCTGCGCTATGGCGCAGCTCCGGGCTGCCTCCCGCTGGAATCCAGCAGCCTCTTTTGTGATCCAGAGGTGGCCAAACACCCGCCTGGTACAGGGGGTGCGGAAGCGGTCCGTAGGGGACCCCATAACTGGTGTGTGGTTCTGCCCTGATGGGAGAGCCGAAAGCACCAGGGGGTTGAAGGACTTTGACGGATCCAGTGGGACGCCGCAGGAGCAGCACAAGCGCCACCGAACGACTTTTTTAACAAAGAAGTAAGAAGAAGCAACTAGAGAAAATAAGCATGTAACCTGTCTTGATTCCCCGCTTTTGAAATACCACAGCGGATTTTGGCTTGCTACGGTGCACAGGAGCGAAGCAAGAAGGGCCCGGAGAATCTATGTGAGCTACGTGAGTTTTGACTGCGAGTTTTCTTAAAGGGGAGGCTAATATTAAGGAAAGGGAAAAGAGAGGCTTTGAGGTTAAGGTTAAGGGGGGGGAGTCTCTTTAATTGGATCTACAATCGCTAATTGGGCATATATATCAAGTTACTGAATAATTTAGATGGCTGAGGAATAAGACTGGATTTGATAAGATTTAATAACCTCCATGTGAGCAGTGAACTTTTTTCTGGTGGATCTGAGGTGCTGGATTTGGAATGCTGATTCTGGATTTTTGAAGATACAAGAATTTGTCCCTGCTTCTCCCCTTTGGATTTTGGATTGTTGGGTGTGTTTGTGACTGTGACTCAGTGCTGGAAAGTCAAGCAAGCAGTTTCACTCCCTTGGATTTTGCTGCATCGGAAATTGACTATGAGAAACAGAAGAAGTTTTGGAAGAAGTTTAAGAAGAATCAGTTGCAGCGAATCTGGGAAGGGAGGGGTCTTTAAGAGGCGGTCTTTGGCAGAGATTTGTTAAATACAATGATGTTTGGCAATGGCAAATATGCTTCTGAGAATGATATACTGACATCTGTATGTTTATTGAGATATTGTAACAGTTGAGGGTGTTGAAGAGACTGGAGAGCTTGTGTTGGATATCATTAACAATCCCGCCCCTGGTGACGGAACGGCTCAGAACCTTAAAGTGACAATAAGCATACATTGAAATATTTGAGATGAGTTCTGGGTTGCAAAGTCACAGATGGGAGTGGGGAAGATGTGCTGCAGTGTGTATTTTAACAAGCTCAAATTTACACTTGATTGATATCTGCTAGGTTGGTAGGTTGATATTAACATAAATAGCGTGATAATGTATAAGGGTTAAAGGGGCTAAAAAGAACATTGATATAAGTGGGAAGCAAGAAGATAGCAGTTACTGAGCAGTGTGGTTTGTTTTTTTTGTTTTTTTTGGTATGTGAATTGTTTCCTGGCTTTTCCTGTTCGAGTCTGGGCTCCTGTGATTGTCGTGGCTACAACTCTGTGACAGAAGGTCAACTAAGCAAAATAATCTCTCTCCCTGAATAATTGCCCAGATTCAAAGCGACTATGAGAAGACAAAGGAAATTCAGAAATGAACTCTGGGTAGTTAAGCAGCGATGGGAAGGGTGTAAAGAAGGTGGATTTTGGAACAGATTTGAAAATGTAATGTACTTTGGCACAGTTAAAGAAGTTTATGTATTGGAATGTTATACTGGAATTAATATGGTCATTGATGTTGTTAAGGGGATGAAGGGGCTAGTGTGATTGGGGAGCCGGGTCAGATGTCGTTTGTGCTTTTTCCCCGCTTTCTGGGGTGTAACGGCCTGAAATTCTTAAGCGACAATAAGCAACATAGAATCTTTTGACATGAGTTCAGCCGTGAAATCCCAGATGGGGAGGGGAAGGAGTGATGAGTCATGACACAGTGTCCTGATTTAAATGAAGCAGTAGGTACTTTAACAAACATAAGGGGAAGCAGGATAGGCACATAATAATAATCCGGGGTGGATGATGTTGCTATAACAGCTCAGAATGCTAGATAATATATCGTTAATGTTTGGAGGATCCAATAAGATGAAGCAGAAAGGCCAACAGCTGGGAACTATCATTGGATAGGACTGTTTTGGAACTGTGATGGTCAGTGGGATAACTTTAACATAACAGGGAAAGGGGAAAGGAGAAGCTTGTTCAAGCATGGAAACAGCAATGTATTGTGGTACATGATTGTTACTGTGGGCTTCGAGAGGTGGGGATCAAGACAGGGTGGAAGATCAGAAATATTACGTTAAAATACGAACTAAAAATTGTTTTTATTTTTGTGAAACTTAATAAAATTGTTACAAAAAAAAAAAAGAAGGATGAATGTTCCATTGTTTGTCCTAAATCTGGGAACTCAGCTGAAAAATGCATCTGCCTAAGACAAGAGATAAAAAGGTGTAACATATAGAACACAATAGGAATAGCATGTGTATTTCTATACTGTTTATCAGCTAAGTACTCTCTAAGTGGTTTACAATGTGTTAGCTAATTGCCCCCAACAAGCTGGGTACTCATTTTACCGACCTGTGCAGCAGTGGAAGGCTGAGTCAACCTGGAGCCCAGCAGGATCGAACTCACAACCATGTGGCTGCAGTACCGGCATTTAACCACTGTGCCACCAGATATCCTACAGCCTGGAAAGCTTAAGGTCCAAGGCTATTTTAAAATAGAAAGATACTAACTGAGAAGCTTTAGCACGCTTGCGGTGACTTTTTAATAAATGAAAAATTGCTAACCTGTGTCTTTGTTTTTGAACATTGAACATCTGTGTTTTTTAACATTGGCAGAAACTACAGTAAAATTTAGGCCGTGTGATAGACTTGCTCCCTTCTCTTGAGAGTATCTCAAATTAATAATGAAGACCATCATTAAATGGATGACAAATTTGCATAGAAAATTCTTTTTTAATTGTTGAATTGCATATCATACTACAATCGAAAAAAATGGTGAATTCTGTACTTATTGTTGTGTGCCTTCAAGTCATTTCTGACTTGTGGCAAACCTAAGGTGAAACTGTTACCTGTTCTTGGCAAGATTTGTTCAGAGGGAGTTTGCCTTTGCCTTCTCCTGATGCAGAGGGAGGGTGACTTGCCCAGTTACAGTATTTCTTATATTGAAAACTTTTTATCAATACACTATTTAAATGAATAGCAACAAACAGATTAGAAAGAAAATCCAGAATCTCAGTATCTGTTCTGGTGGATCGAATGCAGAGTCTTCTACTTATTGTATAAAAGTCAATGTTTGTCTGTGTGTTTGTCTGTTTTTCTGCGTCAGCATATGATTGGCTGTGTGAAGCGAGAAAACCTCATATGATTGGCTGGCTGTGAAGATTCCATGGAATCCTGAGGTTGACAGTTTAGGGAGGGCCCTTTAGAATTCTCAGCCAGAGAGTTCTTGGGGCTTAGGCTGGTTGCTATGGAGATGAGGCCTAGCAGCAAAAACGAGGCCTGAATACTTTTGGGAGGCATATGTGAGGAAAAGTAAAGTGACATATAGAACATAGCCCATTTCCACACTACACTGTCACAGTGCTATTATTCCACTTTCAACATCCTAAGGAATCCTGGGATTTGTAGTTTAAGAAGGGGTATTTAAGAATTCTCAGCCAGAGAATTCTTTGGCCTCAGTAAACTACAAACCTCAGAATTCCACAGGATGTTGAAAGTGGAATAATAACACTATTACAGTATAGTGCAGAAATGGCCATAGTTACAAGGTCTTCTCACCTCACACAGTAGATTGTATGGGTTCCATGTGTGAGGAATCTTGAAGGTGAAATTCAAAACAAAAAATGCTTCCAGAAAAATGTAAAGCCATTGCACATATTCAACAAAAAGGGGGAAAAAAGGCCAGTAAGTGTCACCAGACAGCACAGATTGGACTGGGGACTATGGGGAAAAGTTATAGGTACTAGTTGCTAGGCCAGTTGCTATGGAGATGATGCCTAACAGCAAGGAGGAAGACAGTGTATTCCTGCAGGAACTCAACCTCTGTATGTTAACAACTACGAATACAGATTAGATTGAAGAATATGGAGAAAATTTACAGGTACAGAAATAGACCGGTTGCTATTGACATGAGGCCTAGCAACAAGGAGGAGGACAGTGTACTCCCTCAGGAACCCAAACTGTGTATGTAAATAACTCTGAACACAGATTGCATTGGGAAATATGGAGCAAAGTTACAGGAAATGGAGAAGATAGTTTGGTGAGTTCTTAAGAGGAAAATAAAAACCTCGGGCAATGCCAGGTAAATACGCTAGTATTGGAATAAAAAAATAAATGGATGCCAGATTTCCTCAAAAGTTGTATCATGAGTAAGTCCTCTGGTTAATTTCATTAGGAGTGTTGACTTCTCAGAGAAGAATACTCCAAACGTTGCCTAGCCAAGTTCTAAAAGGCAGTCCCTTCAAAGTCTGCTAATGCCATCCTTTCTCTGGTCTGGCAGGACCAAGCATTATGGAAATTAAGTATTTGTTTTTAAATTTTTACATTACCTCCAAAAGGACAATATGGATAGCAACATAAGTGCCTCACAATAATTGCTGGTTTGTCCTGTCATACCTGAAATGAATTTAGAAGTGTTTCACCAAACTGAGCAATTTTGGCGCATCTAGACTACATGTGTGCATTTATCTATTTTATCTATTTCATTTCTATGTCACCTTTCTCCCAGAGTGAGACGCGAGGCAGCTCTCTCCCTCTCTGTCTCTCTGTCTCTCTGTCTCTCTCACACACAAAATCAGCTAAAAAACAGTAAAATTTTAGACACAATTAAAATCTTCACATTAAAACAATAAATTATAAACAGTATAAAATAATTTAAAAAGCATATAAAAGTTAAAAATAAAGCACATTCTCCATAATAAGCCTCTGTGAAAGTAATTACATACTAAAAGTCTACTTGAAGAAAAAGCTCTTTGCCTGCTAGTGAAAGGAGGACAGAGAAGGAGCAGCCCAGCATCCTGCAGAAGAGAATTCCACAGGGTGGGAGCAGCCACTGAGAAGATTCTCTCCTGTGTCCTCGCCTAATAAGCCTGTTATGGTGGAAGGACCAAGAGAAAGCTCTCCCTTGTGGATCTTAAGACTTTAGCAGCTTTGTATAAGGAGATATGGCTTTCACTATAGTCTCGACCTAAGCTGAATAGGGCTTTATAGGTCATAACCAGCACTTTGAACTGGAAACAAACTTCAAGCCAGTGAAACTGTTCTATCAAGGGAGTTATATGCTCCCTGGAAATGGCCCCAATCAGCATTCTGGCTGAGCATTTTGGACCTGCTGAAGTTTCTGACCAGTTTCCAAGGGCAGCCCCATGTCGAGTGTGTTACAGCAGTCCAAATGGGATGTAATCAACGCATGTGTTACCATAGCCAGATCTGGCTTCTCAATTAATAGCTGCAGCTGGTGCATTAGTCTTAGCTGTGCAAATGCACTCCTGGCAGCTGATGAAATGTGGAAATCCACCCCAAGATTTCAGGGAAATTGTAACCCCATTCAGTACAGGCAGAATCCCTATTCCCCAATCTGATTTTTGATTGACCAGCAGCTCTATCTTGTCTGAATTACATTTTAATTTGTTTGCCCTCATTCAGTTTGTTACTGACAGAAGACATTGGTTCAATACTGAGACAGCTTCCTTGTAATCAGATGCAATGGAGAGAAAGAGTTGGGTATCATCCCCATATTGGTGACACCAAATCCTGAAAGTTCAGGTGATCTTACTCAGAAGTTTCCTGTATATTAAACAGCTTGAGGGACAATACTGAAACCTGAGGGACACCACAGTCCAATGGTTAGGGTGTCAAATAAGAATCTCTCAGCACCATCTTCTGAGTTTGCCCCTCCAGAAAGGACCAGAATCACTGCAGAGCAGTGTCCTCAAGTCCCGTACCAGAGAGGTGGCCCAGAGGGATATCGTGATCAATGATACTGAAAGCTGCTGACAGGTCCAGCAAAACTAACAGGGGCACACGCAGCCTATCCAGATCCATGCATAGGCCATCCACCAAGGTGACAAAAGCTGTCTCTGTCCCATGACTACCTCTGAAGACAAATTGAAATGGATCTAGATAATTTGTTTCATCCAGGAATCCCTGGAGCTGGGAAGCCACCTCACATTCTAGGATCTTGCTCAGGAAAGGCATAGTTGAGACTGGCCTATCATTCTCAAGCATGGTGGGATTCAGGGATGGCATTTTTTAGTAGTGGTCTGACCACAGCCTCTTTAGGCAGGATGGAAGTTCTCCTTGCTCCAGTGGGGTATTCACCACTGTCCTTAACCACTTGGCCAGCCCCCTCTAGCTCCTTTCAGGAGTGAGGATGAACAACGGCCCAGTATGCATGCAGTAGCTCTCTCCCCTCCAAGGATCTTGTCCACATCCTCAGGCTGCACAAACCGAAATGTATCCAATAATACAGGACAAGCAGATGCCAAGATTACATCCACAGGACCTGTATAAACTATGGCATCAACATCAGAGCAGATCCAAGCAATTTTGTCTGTAAAGTGTCTTGCAGCTTCTTCATAGTGGTCTGCCAAGTGATCTGTGTTTTCTTCTTGTGGGCCAGAGTGTAAAAGGCCCCAACCACTGAAGACAGCTCTGCTGGACAACAGCGTGCAGATGGTGGCAGAGAAATAGAATTTCTTCACAGCCATAGGCTTTCCAATAAACTCTAACCTGTGTTCAGTTGGTCTTACTTTGAGTCTTCTGCTGTCAATGCTCTAGTCTCTGTCCATTTGTTCTACTGCCAGCAGCTACCTAGTAAACCAGGGGACTTGCTTGCCTTCATCCCATGAGAGGTGATGGTTAGAAGCAATACTGTTCACTTACCTGGACTATTCCAGAGATCAGCCAGGGCTTCAACAAGATCCACTTGCCAAGACAGCAGGAGACTCATCAAGAACTGTCCATCTGGATTCATAGGCCGCCTGCGGTAGAACATTTTAAATCAACTCCCCCATCCCTGCAGAATCTCCAAGTCCCAGTGAATCTAAAACCTACCAGGTAGTGACAATAGAACCATAGAACGATATAATTCTACACCCAGATCATGATCTCACCCAGCATAGGTCCAGAGCGTGTCCTGGTGAGAGGCTGCGTGCTATAAAGACAATTTAGCCAGTATAAGATGCCATTAATAGATAACTTTCAGAACATTTTCCTTAGTTCTAGACAATGTGGCCTCATAATAGAATTACAGTATTTTTGCTGCACTTGAAGTGTAAGCTTCTGGTTTCGAAGCAGAGGCTGAAGGAAACATTGGGGAAACGTACTTTCTGGACAACATAGTTCCTTCCATTTAGAATAGCAGACACTGAAAAGAAGACTTCTTTTGATGATGCTTCTCCACATCTTCTAGACAAAGGGGAAAGAAAAGAAAGGATGCATTAGAGACTGAGCATGGCATTGAGATCTCTGCTTCCCAGCAGCCACACTCTGATTCAGACACTGCTACTATCTATCAGTCTATTGATCTATCTCAGTCTGATCTGGGGCCACAGGAAACAGCTTGTTACTGTGATTTGGAAAATAGTTTGCTACAGCTTCTTTCTTGTACCTGTCGATGCACTGCTCTTGGTAGCTGGGGAAGTGAATATGGACATTTTTCTCTATTTGTCTTTTGAGTTATATTAACCTCTAGAGCAGGGATAAGTAACTGCAATAGATCCCAGGGGCCAAATTTCTGCCCTAGGATGCTCCAGAGGCAACACTGACAGTAAAAATACTCTTCCAAACCTAGAAGTAGCCTGAGGGCTATTGAATTTCTTTCTTTTAAGTTAAACAGTGTAGGGGGGAGACCTGCAACTGATTTAAAAAGTGAATTCTTGCTCCTGAAGGCTTTCAGGCCAGCCAATTCACTTTTCCCCCCAGAAAAGTGGCAGTCTAGAGAATGTGAAGAAGTCACGGACTGGGGAAAGCAGGGAACCAGAAGCTCTTTTTCCTATTGAAAAGTGATTGTCTGGTTCTTGTGACTGGCCAGAAAAACTTGCGAAGATTTTAGAAGCACTTGCTTCTAAACAATGCATTTTCATTGTTTACCAACTGTAGTGTGAACTGTGAAGATTTTATCTTTCCAAATTAAAGCTGAGAAATATGGAAAGAGGCCTCCAAAACTCTGCAGCATCCATCAGACCCCTGCAGCCTCCCTTTTCACATACACACACACACACACACACACACAGTGGCCTTGGCAAAGTTCTTCTTCCTGGACTTACCGTCATTCACTGAAAGCATTTCAGAGGGTGAAGGAGGAGGAGAGGGCATTCTGCTCTCTGAGCTTCCAACAAAAGGTTTAAGAGACCACTCCTGTCCCCTCCATGGTTGCTGCAATTTCATATTTCTTTCTGGGGCAATCACCTGCTTGATCTTTCTTCTCTTCGCAGCTGGAGAACTGGCCTCTTCTTTCTTCACTTGAAATGGCAAAGCACCTGGACAGATGCAGAGAGTGGGATGTGGAATTGCACAGAGGCAGGGTTGACATCTTTGTCAAAAGTGAGACTGCCCCCCATTTACGAACCCTCTGGTCTGTTCTCATGTTGGAGGAGAGCTTGGAAAAAGGTTGTTCTATTTGACTCTCAGGGTCCCCTAGCTACCTAGTGGTGATTCTGAAAGTTATAGCCTTAAAAAGTAACCTTTCCCCAAAAAAGTAATTGGCCATGTTACCTGGGTGATACTGAGAGTTGTAATCCCAGCAGGTAACTTTCCAAAGGTCTGTGTTACAATTACCAATGCTCTTTTTGTCCCCCAAACATGTCTGGAATCCAAAATGAAATGGACCCAAATTATCAATTTCTTCCAAATCTGTCTGGAATTGAAAAGACACACCAGCTTCTCTAGAACTTTGCATTAAAAAATGCAAACATAACCATCAAACCTAAGCTAGATTTTCTCACAGCTTGCACAATTGTGCCCTTGAAGACAGAAGGTACCTTCCCTTCCCACAAAGTCGCATTCACCCCTTCTAGGGTTGAAGTCTTCAGCTCCCTTTTGGGAACCTATGATGGACCTGGGTCTAGAGCGCAGGTAATGGTTTGAAAATGCCAAACAATCCATGAATGTCCTCAGGCTGATGAGGCCAGTTATCTCTAACATGGATCTGGTGATAACAGTAGTATCTAACTCATTGTAAATACAAGCAATGTTTTCCTACACCCGTAATGTAGACTGATCACAGTGTAGTTCTCTGATAGCTGGGGTGGGGATTGTGAAGCTCTCCAGATGTAGTGGAACTGTGACTCCTAGCATTCCTTATCTTTGGCTATGTTGCCTTCTGGGAGTTGTAGTCCAGTAACATTGGCAGGGCGGCAAAATTCCTGCCCTGCTTTAAAGAGTAACACACCCAAAGTAACATTACAGATGTGCATAGTAAATAAACAAATCATGGTCTCTCAGGATGCTGAATGGGGAGGCAGACTGTACTGCAGATTGTACTGCACATCCCCATCACTAAATTCCATCAGAAAGACAGCCTTAAAACAAATGTCAGTACCTACGCATATCACAGTGGGGACACTTCGGCCATTTCCGCACTACACTGTTATAGTGCTATTATTCACTTTCAACATCCTGTGGAATCCTGAGGTTCGCAGTTTAGGGAGGGGCATTTAGGATTCTCAGCCAGAGAGCTCTTTGGCCATAGTAAACTACATACTCCAGAATTCCACAGGATGTTGAATGTGGAATAATAGCCCTATAGTGCAGAAATGGCCTTCATCTGGATGCACATCATTCTTAAAGCACAATCTGTGTCAACGCTTCAGGCTCCAGCAAGGAATGCATATGTAAAACCTGCTGCTAAATACACACCATGCACAACTTGGGCTGCACATCTTCTGTTTTTCTCCTTATCCAAACATGTTTAGCACATTCGCATTATTGAAATGAGGCAGTAGAAAAACTCACTTTTGCTGCCTGATGATCTTTCAGCAATGACTGGAAAATCCATCTGACTTTTTACTTCTTCTAAAGGCCAAGAATCTATAAAAAGCAGGAGTGGGGGGAACAGTTGCAGAAGCAAGAGGCCCAAATAAGTATCTGTCACAATTGCACTTAAAGTACAGAATCTAGCTTTCCAGCACAGAATCTTCTTCACTTCTGTTTTCCAGAAATATGGAAAGCACAACTTCAAAAGTTCCACATAGTTTTAATTTAAAATTAAAATGAAATACTTGGGAAATAGTGTTGTCACTTCATAGCTATAATAGTGAGAAATTCACTCCCACTTTTTCTAACATTGAGATGTCATGGGGGTGGGAACTGCTATTGAACAGGAGTGTCTTTTGAAACAAACTTTAAGACTTTTGTAGAAAGCCCAACAAATGTCCTGATTGTAATTTGGAGTTTCCAGGCAGTCCTGTGGGCTGGAGATTTGATGCAAGTTTTTCAAACAAACAAACAAATGTCCATTACAAATACATCTGGAACAGGTGAAAAACAAAGCAGAACTGATGGATATGTTTATGAAAGGTTCCTGATGCCTTTGTCACCATCCCTTTGTTTAGAAATTAAAATACTGACTATATATTCAGATGTTCAATTTATACCTTCAAATTCCTTCAGCCTTTTGGCAACTGCTATGTTTTCCCTAGTCAAAGAAGTAAGCCTGTCTTCCAGTTGTGAAAAAATCCCCATTGATACTGGAAGCTTCCTTTTCTTGAACCTGGAAAGAAGGAAAAATGACTTATATTTGCACACCAATTATGAGCTTCAATGCACAGCTTGACAAGCTTACTTTTTTGGACTACCATTTCCCACTGCCAACATGGGCTGGGGGTTTTTTTGGATTCATAGTCCAAAAGAGTAATTTTTTTCAAGCTGTGGATTCACAGGACTGGACCTGCCCACATGGCTCTGACATTCAGGTGCTGAATTAGCATAGAATGCATATGGGGCTCTCACAACAGGAAAAGAGCTTCTATGTCACTAGAACCAAGTGTGAGTGTAGTCCAGATCTTCCTAAACTTTTCATGTTGGTGACACAATTTTTAGAAATGCATCATTTTGCAACACAGTAATTCAGTAAGTAGTTCAGTAAGTAGAGGCAGCCCCTCCACCCGAGCCTGGCCTTCTACTGCCGCCGCCTTTGGCGGGGTCTTCCTCGGCCCAGGGAGACGGTGGCAGGAGAGGCAGCCCCTCCACTCATTGCACTCTCACAACACACCTACAAACTGCAGCCAACACACTAACATATCATGACACACAATTTGGAAAGCTCTTAATACTTCACATGACTTCACTGAGAAAGAACACAAGGTCCTCCCTTGATCTTTGATTACGCCTTTCACTTAGACCTTTCCCATACAGGGTAACATGGTAGGAAGAGGAAGGGAAATACCTTGTCAAAGTGGTTTTCATTTCCTAGAAAGGAAAAGAGAAGATACTTCAGCATTTCATGGTACAGGTAGGATCCACAAGAAAATTTCACAGTGCAGTGTGTTCCTATTCAGGGTTCCAGCATGTCAGACCCTCTTTCTCCTTTCCCCCAATCTTCCTCTTCTCTAAAAAAGACACTTGTGTTTTATGGTCATGGAGTCTGCTGTCTTCACTAAACTGTTCTGGAAGATCTAGGCCCATTACATACACCCCAAAAAAGTGTTTTTGTACATCTGAAATCTTATGTCTCACCTCCAGATCACTCTTCTTGTTTGTGGATGGTTCCAATTTGGCTACATTGGTCCCTGCTCTTTCAAGACCCAGCTTCTGTTTCTGACCAATTTCATGGGATGATCCTAACTGCTAGTACAATGGAAGAAGGAGTCAGACTTCTCCAATGCAGAGCAACATTTTACAAACCACGTATTCAAGCAGCTTGGGATGCAAACTGCATCCGCGTCTGTCCAATATCATTGGTTGCATAACCAGAATTTGGGAAAGTGGTCGTAATGGTTGGGGAATTCTGGGAATGGTAGTCCAAAAATCCCTTTCCCAAGCTGTGCTCATAACAATTATGCTTTGCCGTTACGCATGCTCTCTCCCTCATACCTAGCTTTCAGGAGCTACTCTCAGAGCCTCCTCCCCTGGCAGATGGTAGCATTCATGTCAGTGGGAGACTGAATCCACTCCAGGTCTACGTTTGAACTTTAACAGAGTTCTCCAAGGAGCTTAACAACATACTTTGTAGGTAATTCCTTAAAAGTTCAAGCTAAAACTCAGAGTGGATTATCTGGGTCCTTTCCCAGTCACGATAGATACCAGCTTCTCTTTCTCCTGCCTCCTAGCCTCATTGCAGGATTTTCATCCACCACTGGTTCGTATCAGCATAAGCTTTTACGGCAGACACAAAACTTCATGCTGAAATAAACCAATGTCTCAAAAGTGCTGCTGGATTCCTTCACACACACCCCCCTTCCCATTCTGTTTAATGCTGAATCAGACCTACACAGCTATCTCTTTGAAAACTACATGAGAGACTATGATATCTCAAAGTTCTGACTTGCAAAAATGGTGAATCTGGCTGCCACCATCTTCCTCGTGCTGTCTCAATGAGGCTCTCCAGGTGGCCAATGTCCTCGGAAAGGCTGGCAGCATGTTGCTTCTGTCTCTCTTCAGTCGCCTGCTGCAGGAACTGCCACTGGCCCAGCAGTAATTGCATGTGGTCCTCAAGAAATCTGTGAGCCTCTTTAAAGAGATATGCCACTCTGTCCAGCTCAAATGTTATATTTTTCTGCAATAGACAAGATTCCAAAAGGGCAAAATGTTTGCTTGCTATTATACCACGCATTGATTGATTGATTGAATTTGTACCCTGCCTTTCTCCTGGGATGGGAACTATGGCAGGTTACCATAATTTAAAACAAGATTAAGTTAAAAATCTTATTTTTCAAAAATTAAAAAAAAAACGCTATTATTTAAAAAAAAATAAAAATACATTAAAAATTAAGTTGCTAATAAAAAATAACTAAAGCACAGCACACCACTTTCCACACACTACTTCTACATAATTTAAACCTCAAAGGTCTGTTTGCATAAAAAGGTCTCCACCTACCAGCAGAAAGAGAGCAGGGAGGAGGCCAGCCTTCTTATGGGAGGGAGTTCCACAACCTGGGAGAAACCGCAGAGATGGCTTTCTGCAATCTCCTCACGAAACATGCCTGTGCAGGGGATGGGACTGTGAAGCCCCTTCCTGCAGATCTTAGCTGGCTGGTATAGGAGAAAAGTTACTTTTGGGACTATAGTTCCCACAATCCCCCCATCAACATCACTATGCTGGCATGGAGATTCTGGAAGTTGTACTCCAAAATTTAACTCATTCTAACTTTGATTACTAAAGATGAAGCCCATTTCTGTACTACACTGTTACGGTGCTATTATTCCACTTTCAGCATCTTATGGAATCCTGGGGTTTGTAGTTTTAGGGAGGGGCCTTTAGAATTCTCCGCCAGAGAGCTCTTTGGCCTCAGTAAACTACAAACCCCAGAATTCCACAGGAGGTTGAAAGTGGAATAATGGCACTATCACAGTGTAGTGTCAAAATGGCCAAAGAGGTGAATTCTGCCCCTCTGTACTCTGCTTCTGCCTAGAAATTACCTACCAGAGACTCGTTGCTCCTTGCTGCACCCATTGCTCTCAGTGCAAGGATGCTTTCCTTTTCCTTCTTCAGAGACTCCAGGAGATGTTGGATTTCTTTCTAAACAGAGAGAAAGTAGTTTTGCATTGAATTATTGCTAGAGCTCAGACAAATTACTTTTTGGATTACACCTTCAATCCAAAAAAATAACATTCCCTTTCTAGACAGAAAAACTAGAATGCCCTCTCTATCCCACAAAACCTGAAGACAGAGCTTGGAAAAGTAACTTTCTTGGAATTCTGGGAGCTGTAGTCTCAAAACCTAACTGTTCCAATTTCTGTCACACCACAAAGATGGCACAGGGAGAAAAGGCAGAACACAGAACATTCACACTCTTTCTTCTGTGAACACATATGTAAGTTCTATTTCCAAAATGATACGTATAATTGTGTTCAACATAAATACTATGCTCAGAGATTAAAGGAAATTTATGTCTCACAGGTGAAAACGCTCCACATTTTAATGACAGAATGCAAACGTCAAACCATCTGGCAATGCAGGAAATCTTACAAATACTGCACTATCCCTACTAGGTGTCCAATAAACAGACATCTTTGAAAGCCTACAAGCAAGGCATTCGGATAGTGTGCCTCCACACACAAAGGCTGTACTGCTCTCATTTGCTGTATTGTGCATGCAAATCCTCTCTGACTTACGGTGGCCCTTTCATGAGATTTAATCAGAGGAGATTTGCCATTGCCCTCCTCATAGGCTGAGAAGGTGTGACTCACCCAAGATCACCCAGTGGTTTTCTGTGGCTGAGTGGTGATTCAGAGCTGGTCTCTCAGAGTCCTAGTTCAATGCTGAAGATAAAAATGGAAGGTCTTTGGGTGAAGCTATTACTTTAATTTCAAAAGAAGCAAGAGACCCTCTAGATATGAAGAAATATAGACCAATCTCCCTACTCAGAATGGGCTACAAATTATTTGCTTCAATCCTAGTGAAAAGTTTGAAAAAAATCTTATAGAAGTGGATACAGGAGGACCAATGTGGTTTTTCCCCCTAAAAGGTTTCTAAAAGCTAATATGAGGATCATTTTAGATGTAATTAAGTACTTTCAAAAACATGATGAAAAAAGCTAGGAATGATCTTCTTGGATACAGAGAAGGTATGTGGCTACGGTGCCGGGATAGTATTTGCTAGATATTGGAGAATGACTGCTATCCCAACAGTAGAAGAGTGGGTGAAGAAGCTGAAATGGATAAACTCATTTACATTCTGGATGGTAAACCAAATAGTAAATTTTGTAGAGATTGGGCACCACTTAAAAGATTTCTTACAGATAAAGACTTGGACTGATAATGTATCTGGATTTGATTGCTAACTACTCTGCGTTTAAATTATTTTGTGATTTTCTGTTAGGAGGAATCGCAAGGCATTTGATGCCTTGGAGATGACTTTTATAGAAAGTGCTCGATGGCAAATGGTGACCATTAACAGAGCTTACATGTTTAAACTTGCAATGTTGTATTTTGTTTCTTTGTTTCTAGAAAGATGTGAAGATCTGCGTATATTTATCATGTGTTCGTGTCTTTTAAGCTTAATGGTGTAGTTAGGTTAAAGGGACTGAGTTGAGAGTTATTAGATCACATTTATACTACATTTATATTTACATTACATTACATTTATATTTAGTTTTCTCCCTTTTTGAATGCAGAAGAGGTATGAATTCAGAGATAGGAAGCCAAATTGAAGTTTACAATAGTTTAAAAAGTTTAAAATTTAGGTGTTTATATAACCAAAAACAATTCTGATTTGTTTGACAATAATTAAAAGAGGACTTGGCATAAAATAAAAGAAGATCTACAAAGGTGGTCTACACTCAATCTATCCCTACTTGGAAGAATCGCTACAATAAAGATGAAATGATCTTCCTATTTCAGAACTTACCAGTAATAATAAATGAAATTTCATTTAAGCAATGGAAGAAGGACTTATTAAAAATTATTTGGAATGGGAAAAAATGGAAGGTATTAAAAGATATAAAATAAAGAGGAGGAGTCGGTTTTCTGGACTTGAAACTCCATTATTGTGCAAGCTGTTTTTGCTGGCTTATAGGCTGGATTAAACTTGGAAATACATGTCTATTACAACTGGAAGGTGCAGATCTAGTCCCAGTAAGCTGGCATGTTTACAGTAAAGCTAAAGTGAACAAAGAATTCAATAATCATTTTATGAGAAAATCTCTCTTGAAAGTAATCCAAAAATTCCATTATAAACTTTAATATACAAAGCTTTTTATGGAAGAGAAAAACCCCAACTTGATAAATGGATTTCCTACAAAGATTTATTAATTATACAAAGAGATAATACCAGATTGAAAACAAAAGATGAATTCATCAAATACAGTTTCACCACTCATTGGCTTTTCCAGAGACAGCTGGTGGAGAAATATAAATTGGATATGAAAACAGGAGAAACAGAAACAAAAGAGAGAGAATTTGGTAAGTTTTTAAGACCAGAGACTCACCACTTGATTGGTAAAATATAAGAAATGTAATTAAATTTTGAATTAGGACAAGAGGTTGTTAAAAGAAATTATGACCAAGTGGGTTCAAAATATAGGACATCTCATTTTACTAGAAAGTTGGGTAAAGTCTTGGAAAGAGACATCAAGCTTTACTAAGAGTACAAATTTGGATGAAAATTATTATGATTTTTTTTACAGATGGTACCTTACACCTGTACAAATTTTTAAAATGAGCAACAATGCAAGCAACCTCTTTTGGAAATGTGACCAAAAAGGGACATGCTATCATGTTTGGTGGAGCTGTGTAGAAGTGAAGAAATTTTGGAAACAAGTCCATGAAAAAATTACTAACATATTCAAAATCTCCTTCCCACTGAAGTCTGAATAGATCTACTGAATATGTTAGACTACATTCAACAAGTGATGAAGAAAAGACATTGTAAAATCTTATTATATATTATCACTATAGCCAGGATGACCTTTGCACATAGATGGAAATAAGGGACAATACCAACCACTGATGATTGGTTATT
Source organism: Iguana delicatissima (assembly GCA_948472985.1). NCBI lineage: Eukaryota > Metazoa > Chordata > Lepidosauria > Squamata > Iguanidae > Iguana > Iguana delicatissima. Next base: position 254,490 of record CAOKZL010001170.1, on the reverse strand, counting down.
GAAACGGTATGAGATGGTGAAGTAGATAAACTAACAACTTTATTATCTGACAACACTCTCAGACAATTTACAGAAGCCTGGAAAATAATATCCCTTCTTTGGGAAACCAAATGGAGGAGATTAGCGACAGCTGGAACTGAGAGTTGAATTTAGATCTTCAAAAGTACATAATAATAAATGATGTAAAAAACAAGTTAGAGGTATTATAGATATGAACCAAAAGGAAAAATTAATAAATCACACAGGGTCAATAACATTATAACAATTAACTGAATTTACTAAGATACATTACGATTAGTAAATTTACATTAATATATTGTGGTGGAATTCTATCGAAATTACAATTTTATTATATTTATTTGTTGGTAACTGATATATAACGATGCATTAATTCTTTCATTAGATGAAAGTTTAAGGAAGCACTTTTGTTTTATTTTGGTATATATATTCCTATGTACATACCTATTATATATACAGTCAGCACCCCACATTTTTGGGTTTCACTTTTGCTGCCACCTCTGCTGCCTCTCTATGCCATTTTTAAGAGGGACTGCAAGCCTTGTGAGACTGAGAAACTGTGAACAAGGTTAGTAAGTCCCTATTAAAAATGGTGTGGGGCAACAGTGGAGGTGGCAGTAAGCCCACCAGCCAGCCACTTCTGCCTTGTGGAGGAACCCCGATGCCTCAAAGGAATCCGCAGTGAGTTGAATATGCTGATAATACTTTTTGTGTGTTAAATATAGTTTGGGAGGGTCTAGAGGTATTCAAGGCTTTTTCACTTTTACGGGGGTCCTGTGCCCCTAACCCTAGCAAATGTGGAGGGATTACTGTAGTATACAGTGTTGCATCATATAAATTACGTTACTATCCTTTTGATGTAATGTAACCCTGACATTATTTTTATTATTAATTTTAATAACTTTTAAATTTTTTTTAAATAAAAATGTTTTTAAAAAATGGAACACAGCTTTGACCATCAAGAAAGTACTTCCTAAAGTTTAGTTGAAATCCTCTTTCCAGAAATTTAAACCCATTAATTTGGTTCCTACTCTCTGGAGTAGTGGAGAACTTAATCTACCAACACTCTCGTCAGAGAAGGAAATTAAGAATGGTAGCACATGTGATGTCCTAAAGGAATACCAAACCACAACGCATTTGGGAAGCAGTGGGTCCAAGGGCTATTTTGCCCTCCCAGGGTCTTAGCACAGGCAACACTCCCTCCTGAAGTTCACTTCAGTTTGAAGACCTCCCTTCCTACACACCAAAGTGGGACTGGCAAACTACACCAGGTTCTGGAGCCCATTTTCTGTCCGTGGGCCCTGTAAAGGCAACGTTGACAAAAGAGGAGAAAAGTTTGGAAACACCCTGAATGTCATGAGAAGTCCACTTCTTGTTTAGAAAAAAACAAACGTACTGTATTTTTTAACGTTAATCAGTACAGGGGCCCTGTACCTATTTAAAAATTGAACTGCCACTCAAGGAGCCCTTTCCAGAAGAGGTAATTCACCTAGAATCATAGAATCACAGAGCTGGAAGAGACCATGAGGGCCATCCAGTCCAACCCCCTGCCCTGCAGGAACACCCATCAAAGCATTCCCAACAAATGGCCATCCAGCCTCTGCTTAAAAACCTCCAAAGAAGGAGACTCCACCACACTCAGAGGCAGCATATTCCACCGATGGACAGCTCTGACCATCAAGAAGTTCTTCCTGAGGTTCAAGTGGAATCTCCTTTCCTGCAGCTTGAATCCATTGCTCCTTGTCCTAGTCTCTGGAGCAGGGGAAAACAAGCCCGCTCCCTCCTCAACATCACATCCCTTCAAATATTTAAACATGGCTATCATGTCCCTTCTTAACCTTCTCTTCTGCAGACTAAACATCCCCAGCTAAACTGCAATCAAAGCAGTCCCGACAGATGGATATCCAGCCTCTGTTTAAAAAGGCACCACACTCTGAGGTACCATATTTCACCGCTGAACAGCACTTATCATCAGGAAGTTCTTTTGTAGTTTGAATTGTTTCTCTGTATCCTAGTCTCTGGAGCAGTTGAAAACAAGCTTGCCCCATTTTCCACATGACATCCTTTCCAATATTTAAAAATGGCTATCATGTCACTTCTGAACCTCTTTCACTTTATTTTAGGCCCAAAAAGAGATAGTCCCCACCACTGCCACCCCCCCAGTAGCCCATGTGGTCCAAGGGTGGCAAAAAATGGGTGAGGAGAGGGATCATGCACTCGCAGGTCTGATGCTGCCCACCCCTGCGTTAGGGGATCCCACCTTTCCTCTTACATTGTAATCCTGGGTGGCCTCCTCCATGGGAAGCACCTTGTGGCCCTGGTGCTTTCTGGATTTGTCACACACCACACAGATGGGGGTTTGGTCATCTTTGCAGAAGAGTTTCAAGGGTTCTTGGTGACTTTGGCAAATTCTTTCCTCTCTTCCTTCTTCCTCTTCAGTCTTTATCCTCTTTGCTGGGACTGTTCCACCAGCGTTGTTCAGATCCATGCCTGGTTTCAGATTTTCCTCTGGCTACTTTCCTCACAGGTTTTCTCCTTCCTAGCTCACAGTGTTTGGTGATGGAAGACCGGCAAAAGCTGTGCCCACAGCATTGAGGGTCTGGGTCCCTGAAACACTCCAAACAGTTGCCTCCTCTGGAGATGATGATGAATCGCAGCCGGGAAGGTGCTGTTTCCTTTTCTGGTGTGTTTTTACATGCCTAAAAGAAAGGGCGTTGCCTCTTCTAGCTTCCTTTTCTAAATAAACACAACTTTTTCCCCCTTACTGACACAAGCAGAAACTGATATATTTTCAATTTTGAAAGAATGAGACTTTGAACAGAATGCACAAAAATGCTTGTCTCCACATGCAGGAAATTTGTCAAGAGCCTGGTTTCCTTGTTCTTTCCCAAATGGGCAATCTCAGGAAATAAGTCCTGATTTGCAAGTATGTGAGAGTGTGTGTGTGTGTGTGGGGGGCCTTCAAGTCAAAAGTGGGTTTTGAAACCAAGCCAAACAAACAAAGCCATTGCTAGGAGAACACAAAGTAAAAGCTAAATATTAACAATGACAGGAGAATAGAAAAAGAGCTGGTGATTCATACTTTCACCAGTGTTACCACGGCATTCTGGTCTGGGTTTTGGTGAACTAAGATATCATTTTGATATCATAATTTGGCCCTCTTTCCCCATCAGCCGACTGTTTGTTGGGTGCCGCTGAACAAGTGCAACGCTAGGCATGGGCGATAGTTGTAAAGTACCAGATATAGCCAGTTCCGCTCCAGGGGGTAGCCACCCGAAACAAACACCTTGATTGTAAGACAAAGAGGACTCTTTGCCTGTAAAAGCACCTTGGCCAGCCAGGCACTTAACGGCCGAGCTAGCCACATTTGCATACCAGCTATACCACTGTCAATTCGGTTCATAACTCAATCATGCAAATTCCGACCTTTCGGAGCCTTTGTCTCCAGTTTAAAACTTATTGTTCTCTTGCAAAAATCAGACTAGCCTGCGGTTGTTCTTTCCCTATAAAAGATGCCCCACTTTGAGAGCTCCTTGGAACTCTCGCTGGTCCTTGCTGGAACTCTTGCTGAAATCACTGGAACTCTCGGACCAAGCTGAAATCACTAAGCTGAAATCACTTGAAGCTCCTTTTGGATCTTCTTCCCGCCTTGCTGCCGCTTGGCTCAGCAGATTCCCCTCGGTCTCCACACTGGGTTTCCTTCTTCCCAGTTGGTGTCTACAGGACTTCGGACAGGTGGCGTATTATTTCTCTAAAACTCTCTTCCTTTCCTCTCTAGTTAGGTGTGTTTGAGTTTTATTATTTTCTTTGCTTAATAAAAACTGTTAGCCTTTTAAACTGCTTGACTCCTCACTGACCTGAACCGGTATACATAGGATAAAAGATCTCGCTGCGTTGCCCTGCCTCTCGTTAGCCAAGAGAGTGCTCCAGCTAATTTTCCCCATTTTTGCTTGTTTGGGTTTGGTTATTTGGGCGCCCCTCCCAGGACCCCCAGTTTACAGGGTAACACCAGTAGTAGCGAGGTGACCCACCCAAGTCCAAAGGAAATGCAGAGCTTTGCCTGAGCTGGATGGCAAAATTCTAGCATCTCCAGGAAACCTGGGAAGAGTCAGAGGCTCAAAACATTTGCATTTTTGGATGGCAGCTCCCAGAATCCACAGCCAGCATGGCCAGTGGAGATTGGCAACTCCATGTTGCTGGGGTGTGAATCCAGGCTCAGTTTTAGATCAGATGGTTAAAGAGCCAGCCAAAGTGCAGAAACTGTTAGGGGAGCAAGGATAAACACCATTTAAAGTTCAGAATAAAATCCAGAGTAGATTTCCTATTCCACTGATAGGTGAGCCACCAAAGGAACTTTTCCATGCTCTGAAGTACCTAAGTGTGACTAGATGAGACCACTGAATATTAATTAACACTGGCAATAGGACCATGTGTTCCAAAATCCATGACTGGAGCCTGTTACCCCAAAACATGAGTGCCACAAGGGCCAACTCACAATGCCAGTACCTCTGTTTGGAAGTGGGTAATAATTAGCTCAAAATAGGAGGTCTGTGAGAGGGGGGTAACCTAACGCGATCTTTTCTACCAATGTTTATGAGGCTGCATAGGAAAGCACAAGCTGCAGAGTTGAAGTATAAACTAAAAATGTGTTTTATTGAAATAGACTCACACATGCATGCAAAACTTCAAACACTCACTCACACAAGGACTAACTGAAGGAAAGGGAAGAAAATTGTGACAGAGGACTATAAGGGATTCAGGTGATAATTACTGGTCCAGAGAGCAGCAAAGTGAAGCAGCGATGTGGCTTAGGTAGGCACCAAAGGACAGTTCTCATTCAGGAATTGGATGGACAGTGTGGCATTCAGAATGGTGAGATACTGCACCGAACAGTCTGAAATCAAGGGTTTTTATACCCCAAAAATATCCTGCAGGTATGTGAAGGTGTGAATTGCTCTCCCAGTCAAGCAGTACAGGTGTGAATTGCTCTTCCAGTCAAGCGAACAATGGGAGTTGCAACACCAACAATGAAGTTTGGATGACGCTAATGGTCTTAGTCTTTAGGTGACAAAAGAGTAATGGCTGTTATAATAGCTGAGTATTGTGAAGAGGTGGGGAAACGATAGAGAAACATTAATGTGTTCAGGGACTAGGGTTGAGACAATTACAATTTGGTGGAAATTTGCTCTTTCAGCTCTGAGAGTCCAGCTTAGTGTTTTAAGCTTATTGTCTCGAGAGCAGCTGAAAATTTATCCTGAAAATGACTGAGTTTTTGCCTAAGAGGTGGATGTGGCTGACTTGCCTTGCTATGTCATATTTACAGTCAGTAACCTGCTTCTTCCGGCATTACCCTGCCATCACCTCAGGTATCGTTTATATCAATGCCAATTAACATAGTGCCAATTAAGTGATATTTTGCCAATTAAACCATTCGAATTGTTGGGGGTGCATGGTGCTGTAACAAGCTGGTTAATTACGAGGGTCCAGGAGACACACCGAACTCCGCCCTTCAAGAGAGAGGAGTAGCCAGAATGGACTCAGGAGGAATTTTGGGTTGGAGGGGAAGCTGTCACTTTTTCTCCCAGTATGTTTCCTGAGGTGGTTGCCTTGCTCTGCCTATTAGTAGTGCTGCCCCTGAGGAAAGGAGAGAAGGGCAACAGTCAAAAGAGCCCCCAAAGGACAAATAAAAACAATCTATCTCATTAGCGGAACAAAATGCAGGGAGATGGCAAAATTCATTTTCATTCAGGACAGCAAAACAGCTTGAGCCAGCCGTGAAACTGGTGAGAGAAGGGGCAAGGGGAAGCACCTGAACAAAACACTGTTGTGGGTCACAGAGTATTGCTCTCTCATTGCTGTGGTGGATGCATATAACCGTATGAATGGTTAAACAATGTTCCTTCCTCCACCTTGAGCCTTCTGTGCTTTTTCTCAGGTTTGAGCCTACTGCAGGTTTGAGGGGGCCCCAGACAATAAATGTGTCTTTCCAAAACCTCTTCCGTCTCAGCACCTTTCCTCTGAAAGGATTTGGCAATTCTGGTGGAAGGCAGCAACCATTCCAAAGGTAAACCATCACTTAAATATTGCACAATACATGTATAAAAATGCAGGGGTATCCAACACTGAAGTCTGTATTCTGCAGACCATATTTTGGAAATACAGTGGGCCCTCCATATCTGCAATTTCCAGTGACTACCGACTGTTGTACACGTCACCGCCATTTAATGATACGGGACGTGATCATTCTTTTCTTTTTTTTTGGCCATTCACAGGGGGTCCTGGAACCCAGCTTCCATAGATATGGAACGTCCACGGTACCCATCATGCCAGCTAAAAAGGATACAAAGCTGTGTATTTCATAACTTGAAATGGCCTCATCAAAGATGCTTCTTCAAAAAAAAAAATATAGAGGACACAGGGGACATATTCACCCAATCTGCTTCTTGTTTTTGGTTGGTATGAGAGGAATGGTCTGCAGATTATTAAATTAGGTTCATCAGGCCAAAATTCCCAATGGTCCTGAGGCACCCTGAGAGCAAAGAAGGCTATGAAAGAAGAGCAATTAAATTTGTCTTCTCATCTGAGAACATCAAGAAACTCATTTCAGCTGAGCAGCAATCCTTCCACACAATCCAATTATAGCACTATGACTCCCACAACAATGGCAACATCCTATGGATTCCTGGGATTTGCAGTTTTGGTATAAGCATATGGCAGTGGCTCCCAAAGTTTGGTCTTCCACATATTTTGGACCTCCAGAAGCTGCAGTCAGCTTTGCCAAGTCAGGAACTCTGGGAAGTTAATTACAAAACATCTGGAGGACCAAAGTTTGGGAACCATTGGCATACAGAATTCTCAGTGAGAATGTGTTAGGACCTCCCCAGGCTACAAATCCCAAGATTCGACAGGATGCAGGCATGGCAGCTACTCAGTTCCATAACTATTCAGTGTGAAAGGACCCATGCTCTATCTTGAAATGTACAGATAATCCCTGACCATGTCTGCACTACACTGTTATAGCGCTATTATTCCACTTTCATCATCCTGTGGAATCCTGGGGTTTGTAGTTTAGGGAGGGGCATTCAGAATTCTCATCTAGAGAGCTCTTTGGCCTCAATAAACTACAAACTCCAGAATTTCACAGGATGCTGAAAGTGGAATAATCACACTATACAGTGTAGGGCGAAAAGGCCCCTTGTCTCAGTGGTAGGAATCATGTGGGCCTCCAAAAGTTGTTGGACCACAAGTCCCATCTTCCCCATCCAAAACGGCCAATTTTGAAAAATGCTCGGAATTGCAGTTCCACAAATTTCGAGACACCCCCCCCCATGCTTCTCACCTATGTTTTGGTTTAGCAGGAGATGAATTTAGGTGTTGGATGAGGCAAAGGAAGTCAACAGAAACCAATTTCACAGTTAACTTCTGTTTTTGAAATAAAGTCTGGTTTAATTACATGTTAACTTTTATATAAATAAGATTTATTTTTTTTTAGTTGTTGCTTTTAAACGGTTTAATGCCTTGAATCTCCTCCTGGGAGAAAGGTGGGATACAAAATAAATAAATAAATGAAATTGGGACCCGCTTTACCTTTGATTGAGAAAAGGAATTGTCTAGAAAATAAAGTCCCAACGTAGTATAGACAATTGTCTAGAAAATAAAGTCCCAATATAGTATAGGGAGAGAACAGTTTCCCTTCTGCCAGGGGAAGGAGCTACGGCTGAGCAGCTCGGGTGTGGGTGTGCTCAGTGTTAAGGGGTGCGGGGGAAACCCCAAGTTTGTTCAGCACGCAGACCAACTCCTTCCTCATCAGCCGGCGCAGCGCAGGAGCCTAAGTCCCCCGGCCGCCTCTGAGCCAACCGGCCGCAGCTACGCAACAAAATCGCTGGGCGGGGAAGGGAGGGACGGAGGGACGCCCGCCGGCGGCTGGAGCCTCGGCTGCCGCTGCTGCCATGGACAACCCGGTGGAGCGGCTCCATAAAGAAGCCACTTGCTCCATCTGCCTGGAGTATTTCCGAGACCCGGTCTCCATCCCCTGCGGCCACAGCTTCTGCCGGGTCTGCATCGCCCAGTGCTGGAAAGAGCGGAGCACCAATTTCTCCTGCCCTCAGTGCCGGGAGGTGGCCCTGCAGAGGAATTTCAGGCCCAACAGGGAGCTGGGGAACGTGGTGGAGATCACCAAGCGGCTGAGCCTGCACGCCTTGGAGGGGGCCGGTGGCAGCGACGGAGGAGGAGCGGCAGGCGGAGGCGCGGGAGGGGGAGAAGGGCCCCGGGTGTGCGGGAGGCACCTGGAGGCGCTGAAGCTCTTCTGCAGCGAGGAGGAGGAGCTCATCTGCTGCATCTGCAGGGAGTCCCGAGCCCACCGGAGCCACGCCGTCTTTCCCGTCGAGGAAGCCGCCCAGGATTATAAGGTAAAGGGTGCAGCGCCCGCGGACCGCTGGTTTGGCGGCAGAGCTTTCTGGGGGGACTCCATCCCCCAGCATCCCCCAGCGACCGTGGCTGGGGATGCTGGAAGCCGCAGTCCTCAAGCGAGTTGTTCAAGCTCTGCTTTGCAGGGCCGACCCATTTTTTTTTTTTTTGGTCACCTGAACCAGGGACTCGCATGGTGCTTTATAGATCTCCCATCAGTGGATGCAAGGTCACTGCAGACCGTTCCTGCTCCGTTTTGTCTTAAAACATCCCAAAGATGACACGACTTGAAGGACAAGTCCCGTATTTAAGGGCCTTATCGCACTACCCTGTTATAATGCTATTATTCCACTTTCAGCATCCGGTGGACTCCTGGGGTTTGCAGTTTGGGGGGGGGCTCTAGAATTCTCAGCCAGAGAGCTGTTTGGCCTCAGTGAATGGCAAACACCACAATTCCACAGGAGGTTGAAAGTGGAATAATAGCAATATAACAGTGTAGTGCAGAAGGGCCCTAAGATTTTTTTTCCTTCCCCACAGTCTTTTCTTGTAATAGCTCCCCTGATGAAGAAATGTGAAGCTTGTGCACATATTGTACTGTTTTGATTGGCCTAATAATATCATCCTAATGGGAAACGCAGGAGGGTGTGTTATACACCGTGTCAGACCATTGGACTATCAAACTCAGTGTCCTGTAAATTGTGGACTAGCAGGAATGGCTCTCCCAGATTTCAGACAGGATTCTTTCCTAGCCCTGTGTGGAGATCCCTGGTATTTCCTGGTGGTTTTCTAATATCTCACAAGGTCAGATATGTTCACTATAGGATGCTGATAGCAGGCTGGACACCTGAGGTGGAACATCTCATAAGCACCTCTTTCTCCTTCTTGGCAGGAGAACGGCAATCATGATAGATTGAATACCTCTCAAACTGCCCCTCAAAATGGCTTCCTGGGGCAGCTGCTTCACTCTTCCTCATGGTAGGACTGGCCTTGCCTTTTGGAGTATGGCTTTCCCCTCTTGGCATCCTCTTTCACAGAACAGTGGGAAAGTGAAATACACCCCTTATTGAGTGATTTTTTTTCTTGGAGTGTGTTGGGCAAACTTGAGGGAAACTGTTCCACATTGTTGTTTTCCAAAAAACTGGGGTCTTTTAGCCAGAGCATGATCTGAAACTATTTACTTAAAATTAAAGAATTATGAGTCCAAGAATTTCTTTTGAGCACCAGGAATGAATGGAGCTTGCAGTCCAGGCAAGAAAAACCAGTGCCTAATTGCACCCCCCAACTTTCTACCTTTCAGCATACAGTTGCAGGGAAATCTGTTGACATTTTGTTGGTACTGTTGTTAAATAATTGGTAATCAGAAATTCGTGCTGATCCTCTGCAAATCACCCAGAGATCTAGAGGTAGATCCTTGTGCCCACCTCTGCATTGGAGGACATAGAGATAAGAAACATTGCTGCCAAGCAATTACTACATCAAGAGATTTAAATTTCCCACGTCTGGAAACTTTCAGACTTTTGATGCAATGAGAGGCTGCAGGCCAAGTAGCTTCAGCTTTCCGCCCCCCTCACTGAAGGAGGGATGAGTAGAACCAGACTCAGACACAGTTTGTCATATTGAACTGAGGACTCATAGATCCATAGCACAGCAGAAATCTATACAGGTATACACTATCCTGATATGTTAGGATTAATCCCATAATCTGAAATATGGGCCATTTCCTCACTACACTCTTATAGCGCAATTATTCCACTTTCAACATCCTATGGAATCCTGGGGTTTGCATTTTAGGGAGGGGCCACAGTGGAGTGGATGCAGGTTTAGTTGTTCCTGGACACCTTGAACTCAATGGGTTTAAGGCAGCCATGACAAACTTAAGTCACATTGAGTGGTGCGACAATGGAACTTCTTCTAGCACCTTAAAGGAATATAGCTTCTGCCTCTATATATGTGGGTGTGTGTGGGTGTGTCAGTGAGAGAGAGAGAGAGAGAGAGAGAAAGCGAGAATCAGACAGACAGACAGACAGACAGACAGAATTTAACTGCATCCTTCTGAGACCCAGGATGGACTTGGGAGACGTGTTGGTTTGCTTTTTAATCAAACACATACACACACGTAGAGTCACAAGTGTTCAAGGACCTACAAACCACTTCAACATATGCATGTTCCCTTGCCTTGCTTTCCCATATTGATTTTTAAAATTTTTATTTATCTTTATTTATTTTGTGCATCATGTCTTCCACAAAAGAGTTGACAGGCAGTAACCATTTCTTATTTTTAAGATCTGGCACTTAAAAAAAAGCTTTTTATTGCTCAGAGAACAATCTTATGTGTGTATATTTGACAATGAAAGAGGGCTAAGTTTTCATCATAGTTTGGTATGAACTCTTATTATTTTCCCAAATGGACGTGATGAAATGACAGGCAAGCAAGCAAGCAAGCAAATCTATCCTTAAAACTAAATAAATAAAAAGGAAGGATGTTTTTGATAATTCTTTTGTTCTATGAATTAATAAAAAAGATCCATCTTTCAGTAAATTGGTTACTGTGCTGATACTTGTTTATGCTAAGTAAATTTAAAAGATCAGACACTTTTAGAAGACATGAGTTGGACTTCATGTGTTTTAACAACTGAAGATCTGTTCAGATTCTGGTTACTCCCTGAATCCAACTATTCATTTTCAAGTGTTTCTGTGGCAACCCCTGCCAACCAGTACTTGTGCTGTGTATCATGCCAGGCAGCAAATAAAAAGAGTCTCTGCCTGTCAGAGCTGCTCATCCCGCCATCATATACTTCTCTCCCTTCCTGTCTCCCCATGCCATGCTGGATACTCTCACTTGGGCACTCCAGCCACCCACAAAGCCTTCTCTAAATGCATCCTACTTCTTCTTTTGCTCCACTTGACTCACTTTTGTATGTGTAGCGCCATCCTCTTAATATGAAATATATGATACACACACACACACATATGAAATATGAAAGCTGAAGAATGAAGAAGTATCCGGGACTTGGAGTATTTAAATGCCTTCACAAGCATGCCTGATGTACAAAATGGTATATTTTTGTCCCTAGGAGATTACCATTGAAAAGTTAAAGACAAAGTTAGCCTTATTTGGAGCACTGTTGTTTCTTTGTGGCTTCAAGCCAACCCTGACTTATGGTGGTCCTACCATGGAGTTTTTCGGCAGTATTTATTCAGAGGCGGTTTGCCATTCCCTTCCTCTGAGTCTGAGACAGTGTGATTTGCTCAAGGCCATCCAGTGGGTTTCCATGACTGAGTGGGGATTTGAATCATGGTCTCCTTGTGTCCTAGACCAACACTAAAGCCATCATACCACACTGGCTCTTATCTGCAACACTCCAACGGAAATGGATGGGACTTGTGAATTACAACTAAGTCCTATTAATTTCCGTGGGTTTTCACTAATGTTGGATGTAGCCAGGAATGGAGAACTTGCAGGCTATCAGCTTCTTGGAGGACCACTACTTCCATTATACCTCACCATTGGCAGTGCTGGGTGGGGCTAATGAGCATTGCAGCCCTCCGGACAGTGGTGTATCTAGCTTAAGTTGTGGTGGAAGTTGTGCCCCTATCTTCTTACCCCACCTCCACCCCTACATGCGTGGCTTTTTTGGGCCCTCCTGGCATTGGTGCCCAGGACACGTACCCTACTTGCCACACCCTGGATACGCTTCTGCCTTCCAGATGTTGGACCACCTTTTGAGCATTTTAGGCAAGGCCTTTGGCCAGTTGTCTACTCTATGATTTCAACATAAAAGTCTACATAGGAAGAATAACAAGACTGGAATTAGGAATGAAACGTGAGTAATCTGTGGTTGCTCTAGTGTTCAGTTAGGGGGGCAAATGAGGCATTGCCCTACAATAAGAATTCTGCTACCCCAAATGAAATGTTAATTCAATCCCCAAATTATTAGCATTAGAAAAACCTAAAACTTCAGTTGACAGGCATCCTCAGAAAAGTGGCAGCCAAGTTATCAAGGGGATGCAAATACAATAAAAATATAAGAGTTTTGGGCATGTCTCACTCTCTGCAGTGGTAGAAATTTGGGAAGTGAAAGAGACATTGAAAGAGAGGAAGAATTTTCATTTGGAGAGGTTGTGGCTTCACCCCCTCACCCCATATCAACACCCCTGGGCTTGGTTGTTATTTATTTATTTTCTACATTTTCCTCCCAGATTGTGACCCAAGGCAGCTTCCAAAGAGTTATGGGCTAAATTCCAGAGGAATACAGGAACTAGGGGGTCTGCCAAAGACTTCATGGAAAAAAAGAGCAGATGGGTCAGGAGGATTTTAAAGGAAGTAAGAAAAGTGGGGAAAGTTAGTACGGTGTAGGGAGTTTTGACTACAGCCCTGCAGACCAAGGTTTGGTTCCCTGTTAAGCCATGGAAACCCACCATAACTTGGGAATGACTTGAAGGCACACAACAACAACAACGACAACAGAGGTGGTATCACATCTTTTGGGAAGCAAGGGAGAAAAAGTGGAGTCTTTTGCAAGAACCGTACTGGACGATGACTGAATATTGTAATAAATGTTATGCCCTTTGGTGAGAAAGTGTTATAAATAAATGGTGGTGGTTGTGATCTGAGCTGTCAAGCTATAGAGGCCACAAACCATAGTTGTTGGACTGGGCCTCTGAAGATTCCACGGGCTGCTTTGAAACTCACTAAGTGATGTTGGGCCTGTCACTCTCTTCCCAGCCTGACCTATCTCACAGGATTGTTGTGAGCATAAAGTAGGGAGGAGAAGAACCACTAAAGAAAAGGGTGAGTTAGAAATCTAACAAAATAATTCTTGTCTGTAAGTATTCTTTTCCTGCAGGTTACCTGAGGTGAGCAAAGTGTGATTGTTGGAGTGAATTGTATTTTTGATTTTAAAAATCTCAGAGCCTTTTCACACTGCACTGTTACAGTACTATTACTCTACCTTCACCATACCATGGAATCCTGGGATTTGCAGCTTAGGGAGAGGCATTTAGAATTCTCAGCCAGAGACCTCTTTGGCCTCAGTAAACTACAAGCCCCAGAATTCCACAGGATGTAGAAAGTGAAATAATAGTGCTATAACAGTGTACTATGGAAGGCCCTCAGAGTTTGTTCCTTCTCTTCAGAGGAATCATCTTGGTTTCTTATAATATATTTTAGCTAGTTGCCCCCAACAAGCTGGGTACTCATTTTACCGATCTGCGAAAGGATGGAAGGCTGAGTCAACCTTGGAGCCTGGCAGGATCAAACTCACAACCTTGTGGTTGCAGTACTGGCGTTTAACCGCTGCGCTACCAGGGCTCCACATCTTGGTTTCAGACTTTTGTTGTCTCCTGTGTAGAGAATGTTAGGTACTAGGTATTATAAAGGGAATTAATAAGAGTTTAAGAGGGCATTTTGTTATAATCTTGTAATCCAAATGTGCTGTGAGTTGAGCAGGCTTTGGTTCACCTGTTATGAGATAACAGTAGAATTTTTCAGTATGCCTCTTTTTGCTGAATTGAGTGTCCCACTGGGGAGCAGGGAATAAAATTAATAACAATAAAATATTTTAAATTCAGTTTCTTTGTTTAGAAATTTCAGTTTCTTTGTTTAGAAAGAAATCCAGACCCGGCTGCAGAGCTTGAAGGAGGAGAGAGAAACTCTCTTGGGATTAAATCTGGCTGGAGAACTTAGACACCAGGAATATCTGGTCAGTATAGAATCTGCTAATAAAACCTAGCAAGGAATGTTGTCATTGGTGTATCTTACTTGTATGATATGCTTATTTGTATGAAGTGTGCTTGCAACATGAACCTTGGCTGCATGCATTCAGCAGATATGAGCTTTCCCTTAATCATGCAGTCTGTACTAATCCTCTGATCAGCCTTATGGGGGACCATATAAATTGCAAACTGATTGTGGGTGGCACACTAATACAATTTTGCCAAATTCTGCTCCATATGATACCTTGTCACCCTGTTAATGTTTCCTGTATTTCTAGTTTCCCTTAATTATGTGAACAAACTACAAGCAAGTCTACATTAACATAGGTAATTTCTGGTTTTTGATTTTATTACAATGATGGTAAACCTTGAATCTCAGCTATCATTTGACTACAGTGCCCGAAGCCCTTCAGCATTGGCTGTGTTGGTGGGAAGATAAAGTCCAAGCAGGACTGCATCTGCCCTCATCCCTTGCTGATGGGTCTACACTGAGCCTGAATAAGTCTAGATGCAACCTGTTATAATTTATAGTGGAGTTGCAGAGTCATAATGAGATTTCTAATTTTGTTAAGGCATTAAATGAAAAGGTTGAAAGAGCATGGGAGAAACATTCACTTTTTAAATATAAAATATAGCCTGAATTGTGTTGCCAGTGTGAAACTATAATATTGGCTATTTTTTACTTTTTCTTGTGTTCACCTTGGTCTGTATATTAGGAAGAAGATGGGATATAAAGTACATGAATTCCAGTTATTTCCTATCCATGTGTATTAATTTAGGAGGGTGTCATACAGAATCTAGGTATTAAAAATCTGATTATCTTCCCAGGGCCCTAATGTTTGTGTCTCCTATTTTTATGTCTGTATTACAGAGGCAAACAGAAGTTGAGAGGCAGAAGGCCACATCTGAATTTGAGCAAATGCATCACTTTCTAGAAGAGCAAGAAAAGCTCCTGCTGACTCAGCTGAATGAACTGGAGAGGGAGATTGTGAAGTGTCAGAAGGAACGTAGCACAAAAATTTCTGATGAGGTTTTCTCTCTCAGTTTGGTGATTGATGATGTAGAAGAGAAGTGTGAACAGCCAGACAGTGAATTCCTTCAGGTGAGACCATGTGGTTTTTGAAGGAAAATTTGAAAAAGAGATAAATGAAATATGTTGACATTATGTATATTTATTTACTTAACAATTTTTTAGCCTCCTCTTTACCCCCCAGATGTCTGCCAGTATGCTTTTCAGATATCAGAAATGAGGTTTGTGGAGGAAAAGGGTTTGAGAGGAAGAACAAAAAAACTAAACTGAAGCCTTTGATTCTTGGGCACAAAATTAGTTTTTTCAAAGAAGTCATATTGTCTTATAATGTGTCCGAAGTACAGTAGCCTCAGATTTGGATTCTAGGGAAGATTTAAGCTTGATTTCTTCCTGGAACCATTTGTTTGTCTTTTTGGTAATCCATTATATTTGCAGAGCTCTCCTCCAACACCACATTTCAAATTAGTTGATTCTCTTCATGTCAACTTTTATTGTCCAGCTTCCACAACCAAGCATAGAAATTGGAAATGTTATAGCATTGCTGATTCTGACGTTGGCACTTAATGTTACATCTTTACACTTGAGGATCTTTACTAGTTCCTGTATAGCTGCTTTCCTAAGCCCTGCTCTTCTGATTTCTTCACTATGGTCTCCATTTTAATTAGTGACTGAGTAAAATCTTGGATGGTTTTTGTTGCTGTGGCCAGCTTAATAAAAGATTCCTTGGGACTAGAGTGATCCTGCTTTCTCTCACTGGCCACTGGCTGTCATCCCCGGGAAGGCTTTCCTTTTTAGACTGGGTCTTTGATTGAGTTAAGGCATTGCTTACTGGCTTCTGATTAGGACGGGTGTGGTAAAGAAATATTATTGTTAAATGCTGCTTTCCGCAGCATTTGGGTTGACTTACTCTGTGGTGTCAGCTCCTTCCTGCTCATGGAAAATGTGGATATTTTTGCATACTTTCATTCCAAGTGATGCGCTTTCCCACAGGTGTATTTCACCAGCCCTCATGTCCCATAATTAGGAGGTATTGTTGTTATTGTGTACTTTCCACTCATTTCTGACTTGCAGTGACCCTAAGGTGAATCTATCACAGGGTTTTCTGGGGCTGAGAGTCTGTGATGCACCCGGGGTCATCCAGTGGGTTTCCATGGCTGAGCAGGGAACCAAACGCTGATTTCCAGGATTGTAGTCCAATGCGCAAGCCACTATACTACTTTGACTCTCAGTTAGGAGGTATACAGTGATTAAAAGCATTTACTCCTGTCTCTCTCTTTCTCAGATAAAAGTGCCTCCAATGAGAATCTTTTTTTTTTCTTTCCCTCTTCTCTAGGATGTCAGAAACACACTGTGCAGGTAAGGGGTTCCATCACCTTCCCACCTGAGATGTCATTTCCCTGATGTTTGCCCTGATTCCTTCTGGTGTCCATGTTTTGTCTATAGAAATACAGAACAGATTCAGAACATGGGTCCATCTTACCTAAAGGTGGGCATCCACCAAGAACCCAGAGGGCTGTGCCCGCCCTTTTTCACTCATACCCATAACCTCATGCCAACCCACCAGTGGTTGAAAACAACTGCAAAATGCAGTGGGTTTGTCTCCCACCCCCTAGCCCCCCATATATTGTAAATTTCCAAGAAACAACCAAAAAATGGAAGAGAAAAGAGAGAGATTTTTTTTAAAGAGCCCCAACAGAAACAGGAAGTAAATGATGTCACTTCTGATTTCAGTTTCACCTGATTTTTTTGGTGGGGCTTCTGGGTTCTTTTCAAGGTATAGACAGTGCTGGCAGGGCATGGTTTTGTGCCCTTGGTGGGGGGTGAAAAATTGCACAGGGAGTTTTTAAAAAATCTGAGGGAGGGGCCTCAAAAACCAAAATTTGGTATATGAGCCACAGTTTGCCCACCCCTGTTTTAAAGAGTCAGCGGGTCTCCGCTCTTACTAGCTGTACAAGTGACAGAAAATCCAGAGACTTTTCTGGCTTAAAAATTAAAAGCAAAGCTGGGAAGTCAATCATTAAGGCTTTTGTATTATTGTGTTTCCCAGAACAGTCACACTGAAGGATAGTACTTTCCTGGATATAAACAAAGAGAGTAAGGAAGTGTGATTCCTCTGTAGGAAAAAAAGACTATCAGAATTTTTTGAGAGAGAGTGCTAAATACGACATTTCAGACAGTCTAATTTGTGGGAGGGGAAAGGGACATTTTACTTGGGTTTTGAGATACAGGGATGATAATGAAGAGGTAGAGAAACTAAACTGTAGATCATATTTGAGGTTATTGATGAAAATAGATTTCCCTGTGTCGTTATACCTGTTGCTTAGACCTTGTGAGATTTGCTGGGGCCAACTAAAGGAGGAATGCTTAGAGCAGAACAGGTGACACTTTAGAGTGAGTTTCTAGCCCAGGCACTCCTCTGAAACAGACAGCATACTTGTGCAGATGAATTTATAGTGAAGGAGGGAGGGAGGTGTTTTCCTATGAGGTATGTATCTGCTTAATATACCAGCTGTTCTAAGACAGAATCTGTAGAATTTTGATCAGTCCTGGCTCCATTTAAGCACTGGTTTCTTTTTTCAGGGCCAGAACTCACGCAGCTTTTAGTAACAACACTAAACATAACTGTTTGATACCAGTGAAATGGTCAGAAATGGACATGGTTGTTCTCCCTCTAGGTTTGATAAGGAGCCATTTCAGCCACCAAAAGAAATGCCAAGCAAGATAGAAAAGAGACTAAGTGAATTCTCTGAAAAGAACAGTGCGCTTACAGAAATCATGAAGAACCTCAAAGGTACTGACAATCTCCTTGTGAAGTTACAAGTGACACCTAAAACAAAAAGTTGCAGGATGGATGAGCTAATCAGCTTCTCAGAGTACTCTGGAGAAGTTGGATCTGGCCACAGTTGTACTTCAGTTGGCCCAAAGAGCTGCAGCTAGGTTATTAACTAGGGCTGGCTACAGGGAGCACACAATTCCCATGTTGCAACAGCTATCCTGACTGCCTGTCTATTTCTGGAAACAATTCATAGTACTGGTATTGACTTATAAAGCCCTACATAACTTAGGGAGTTTTCTCCACTGAGACAAAACAGGAGGGAGGGAGGGTGTGTGGGTGGGTGGGTAGGGGAATCCTCACATGAGTGCTTCTTTCACTCCCTTCTTTTCTTATGCATTTTGCTTTGGCAGGATACAAATATTTTTTCTCCTGAAAAATAACCCTTGGAAAAATGAGGTGCGTCTTATATGCTGGTGTGTCTAATATGCCGGCAAATACAGTAGTTAAATCAATGGTTCTACTGTCAAGTGAATTTGTGTTATGGAGCACAGTATACAGTGAATAAAATGAGTATATTGGGTACTAGCGTATTTACCTGTCGTTGCCTAGGATTTTATTTTCTGATAGGTAATATTTGTTAGAAATACCTTAGGAATTAGATGCAGTTGAAATATACAGATTTGAGCTGTATTGTCCAGTACCTGTAACTTTTCCCCATATTCCCCAATCCAATCTGTATTCAGAGTTGTTAACATACAGAGGTTTGGTTTCTGAGGGAATGCACTGGCCTCCTTCTTGCTGCTAGGCCTCATCTCCATAGTTACCGGCCAGGCCAAGAGCTCTCTGGCTAAGAATTGTAAAGCCACCCCCCTAAACTGTTAACTCAAGGATTCCATAGAATCTTCACAGGCAGCCAGTCATACGAGGCCTTCTCACCTGACGCAGCCAATCATATGAGGTCTTTGCCTGCCTGACACAGACAAACTCACAAACTTTTATATATTACATTGGCATATCTCACAGATGCCTTCCATCTCTGAAAAGTTGGATTTTTTTAAAAAAATGAGAAATGTTAGTGAAACATTTATTTCAAGAAGCCAAGGTAGGGTAGAAACAAGTGTTCTAAAAAATGTTGTCATCTATAATTGTCATAGTAAATGCCATTAAATTTATCCATTCTTTACTTTTATGGTGACTTAAAATAGAATTGGAAACAAGAATATACACTTGATCTGTTGGGAGAGGCGGGATATAAATAAATTTTATTATTATTTTTTACTATTATTATTATTATCATCTTTTTCTTCATTCTTATGTTCTTTCAATTTTTTTCTTTTGTAAACCATCTTCTAAAAGCACTCTAGAGTCAGATTTCAATATTCAAACTTGATAAAAATGAAATATTTCTGAATCTTTATGTTAGGTATATGGACAGTAGGGAAGCTAGAGTTACATATATTTTTCCAACCTTTTTCCAGTATTTTTTTCCAAATATCATTTTTTTTATTATTATCCTCCAGTGTTAGTGGAGAATTCTGGGAATTGTAGTCCAAAAAAGTAATTTTTCCAAGCCCTGCTTTTTCTTGTCATGTTATCATAGTTTGCGTCACACATATCTGGAATTCAAAAGATTTAGCTTGCAGACATTTGTGAGGTCTAACAGTTCTATTTCTTTTTAATCCATTTCCCTTATTGTCTTATCTTTTAGATACTCTGCCATCAGAACTAGGAACAGAATGGGGTAAGCATCTAGTGAAAAAAGTGGGAAAAATAATAATATCTATATAGTTCCATAAGGAAATAATTCTGTAGGTGCAGAAAGATGTGACCCAGACTGGGCCAGCTTAATGTGACAGAGCAAGGTTAGTGTTTCTGTCTTGTTTCTGTTTTGTTTGTTTTCTCTAAGCTGCATTTAGAAGTAGTAATAGAGCTTTCTCCAGTAGATAAGGGCAGAACATCTTCTAAGTTGGGAGTATCTCCTTCCACTTGCTCCAGTAGGCAGGAAGAAAACAAAAGACCTTTCTGAGCATCTTTCAGAAATGATTTAGCTGTGTTTTTGTGTCCAGCAGGGGTTAAACTAGATGACCCTTGTAGTCCCTTCCAACTCTGAGATCTTATTATTCTGTGTAGCAGGGTTTTATAATATATGGCCCTTCACATGTTGTTTGACTGCAGCTCCCATCAGCCATTGCTGAGAGATCATGGGCGCTGCAATATCTGAGGGATTCTCCATATTCTCCATTTCTGCTACATAGATTCTCAAGGAAGTAAATGAGAGATCTGACAATGTTATTGAATCATATGTGTTTTTACTATTGCAAAAAGACTGATACTCCAAGCTAGGAAAGATGAACATTCGCCATTTATTGTTTAATGGTAGGAAGAGCTTAGTACTTGTAAATATGCATGAGCTTATGGATGTCAATTTAAAGAAAATGTATTTCTGGAAATACGATCAGTATATGCAAGTCCTTGTTTATACGCTAGATCAGTGGTTCTCAACCTGCGGGTCCCCAAATGTTCGTGGACTTCAGCTCCCAGAAGCCCTGAGCATTGACCATAGTGGCTGGGGCTTCTGGGAGCTGAAGTCCATGAACATCTGGGGACCCACAGGTTGAGAACCACTGCACTAGATATTCTGTTGTTGTTGTTATGTGACTTCAAGTCATTTCCAACTTATAGCGACCCTCAGATGAACCTATCATGGGGTTTTCTGAGGCCGAGAGTATGTGAAGCGCCCAAGGTTTCCGTGGGTGAGTGGGGAATCAAACCTTGGTCTCCAGGGTGATAATCTTAATGTTCAAACCACTGTACCACATTTTCCCTGGGTATTCCCTTACCCCACCTTTTTTCTGTTTATTTTAATTTAACCTTTTGTTAGCATGTTTAAAAAAAATAATGAGAGATCTGACAAATATATTGTGTGTCTTCCTCCCAGTGTTCTCATCCCCTTCTTCTCTCTTCCTCTCTTCAGTTAATGTAACCCTTGACACAGACACAGCAAACCCTCAAGTCATAATCTCTGAGGATCGAAAAAGTGCCAGATGGGATGTAACCAGGACGGACCTGCCACATAACCCAAAGAGATTTAAGTCCTCTTGCTGTGTGCTGGGCTGTGAAGGGTTTGATTCTGGGAGGCATTACTGGGAAGTCAGCGTGGAGGATGGGGGCATCTGGGCAGTAGGTGTTGCCCGAGGCTCTGTGAAGAGGAAAATAGAGCTGAAACTTACCCCTGAGGAAGGGATTTGGGCCCTGCAAGGTGATTTTGGCCAATACCAAGCTCTCACTAGCCCTGTGACACCTCTGCCTCTCAGTTCCACTCCCAGAAGGATCCGGGTTTCTCTGGACTATGAAAGGGGGCAGGTAGAATTTTTCAATGCTGAAACCAAGGACTCCATCTTCATTTTCTCCTCAGCTTCATTCTCTGGGGAGAGGGTGTACCCTTTTTTTAAAGTCTTGCTTGCCCAGCTGACACTTGATGGCTAAGAGGTTATCTTCACAAGATCAGACCTTCATCTCAGCATGACTGGCCATTCTGGGTGGGGGATTCTGGAAACTGCATTTCAAAAGAAAAGTAACTTTTCCAAGCTGTGCTGAAGAATCCCTTAGGGCAGATTAGCCACCCCTTAAACACCTTTAACCACTCTATATGGTACTCGAAAGCAGAAGAGTTTTTTTTTTTAAACACCCTTTTAATGCATGTTGTGAGAAATTAAGAGGGAGTCCTGATCTGTCTTAGTGGGTGCAAGCACAGAACAAAATAGTGATTCTGCTCTAGATTTTTTTGTAATGAAAGTCAAGATAGTGCAATTGTGTGCATGCAGCATTGGCTGTAGATGGTGCCAAAGTGGTCATGTGGCTTGAATGGACCTAGACCACCTGGTTTAGTCAAATGGCAGTTCATGCAGGACGAGGCCTGTCTTGTCAGATCACTCAACCCAGTATCAGTTCTGATCTAGAAGCCAGGGTTGTAGCAAAGTCCTTGGGGTTTGTCAGGCAAGGCTGAGCACTTGATCATCACCAAAGGTAGTTTACATGGAGCTGACTTTTGTTTTTCATATGCTGAAGTCTTAAACCACTTTTTCATCTTTAGTAGTGACTAAAACTCTTCCTGTCTTAATGCATGTTTGTGTTTTTAAAATATTGTAAGTCACAATGTCTTCATTGGCTTGAGAGTGGAATAAAGATAGTAAGGTCAGATCACATGGTAAACACAGCCTGCTTAAGAATGTAAGACCCATGTTTGATCACACCTAAATGACAATCTAGTCTAGCTTTGTGTTTCCATAGTGGCCAAAGTATGGGAAGTCTATAAGCAAGACTTGAATGCAACAGTATTTTCCTGCTTCACAGTAACTGAATATTTTTATCCCCTTTTGAGCTATCCAACTTGCTAGCCATCACTACAATTTGTGGCAGCCAATTTCACAGTTGACATAGTGTAAGGATGTACTTCCTGTTGTCTGTTCCTATCTGAATCTTCTGTAATTCAATTGCAGCGGGTGGCCTCGGGGCTCTAGAAGATTCTTTGTCTCCATTTATCCACACCATGCATAATAGTATACACATCTGCCATTATCTCCTGCATTTGCCCCTTTCTTCTGAGCTAAACAGCCCCAAACATTGTAAGTTTTCCTCATAGAGGACTTGTTCCAGCCCTTTGACCATTGTAGCTGTCGGTTTTTTCCCCCTCAGCGTTCCTATCCTGATTGGATGTCAGGTGACTTGTGACATGTGGAAGAGATCAGAAGGGCCCCACTTTCTGTGCAAAAACATATGTTACTATGGCCCTGGTGGGAAATCCTCTGAAGCCAATTTTATCTTTGTATTGATGTGTAAAATTGTTTCTGTGTCAATGTGTAAAATGACTGTAAGGTTGATTTTCATGGAGGGATGTGAGGATTATAGGCACTTTGGACATAAATAAAAGATGTGGTTTATGAAAGTCTGCTTTTAAATATTCCATTTATGATATTGAAGGTACAGAAAAAGGTCAGTAATAGGGGAGTTCTATGGTGTTGTGGTTTGGGTGTTGGACTATGTGGACATGGGACATTTTTATTTTCTTCCATGACAACCATGAGTTTGTCCAAAATGGTATCTGGTCCCATTCATGCTGGTGGGCACACCTTGGACTCTGTTTTCTGTGCTGGATGGGACGGCCTGGGAACCTTTTCCTTTTCCAGATAGCTTTGCCTATCATGGGCTACTAATTATTGTGTTGTTTTGTTAATATTTTGTCTTTTAATGAATTCTTGTTTTAATTCTATAGATTGCTTAATTTAGAATAATCTCCATATATATTTTACTGAGGTTTTTGTATTTTTTTAATCTGTTCTGTTTTTAATATTTCGTAAGCCACCTTGAATCCTGATAGTGGAAAAAAGGTTGGACGTACATAAAAGAATAAAAACAATAATCATTAAATACATTGGAATTCCCACATGTCAGAAAATACAGAGAACTGATTCAACACATCTTTCTTTATCCTTACAGATGGGGTTGAACAAGATACAATACAATTTACTTTAATATAAAAATATTAATATAAAAATATAATAGTATATACAATCAGCCCTTTCTACATTTGTGGGTTTCACTTTTGAGGATTTGATTATTCACAGATTATTTGCTGTCAGCTCTGTTGCTGCCCTATGCCATTTTTAATAGGGACTTCAAGCCTTGTGAGACTGAGAAACTGTGAATCTGAGGTGTGATAGTGGGAAAATAGCCCCTTTGAAGTTGCCAGAGGCCACACTGGCAGGAGGATTCTAGCAGCTTTAGTCCAAAAAGGATAACTTTTCCAAGTTCTCTTCCCAGTATCTTTCCAGTCAATCTTGGACCAACAGATCAGCTGTGATCTACTGGATTGCCTGTGAGGACTGACCACCCGTCCCTCCACTGACACCCAGTGTGAGAACTTTCTCCTGTCCCATTGCTATGATATCAAATGTGGGGACCTTCTAGATGCCTGCATGATTCCTGTCTGAGGTGTCACCAGTCCCACCACTGGACACCACCACCCTTGAATAACTGCTGCCACCACAAATACTGTTTGCCTGAAGTGAAGCATTCCAGTAACCCTTTCCTAGTGTTCTCAGAGAGGGCCAGCATAGGGTACCAGTTTGAGCACTGGACTACGACCTTGGAGACCAGGGCTGGATTCCCTGCTTGGCCATTGAAACCCACTGGGTGACCTTGGGCACATCACACACACTCAGCC
Source organism: Iguana delicatissima (assembly GCA_948472985.1). Lineage (NCBI taxonomy): Eukaryota > Metazoa > Chordata > Lepidosauria > Squamata > Iguanidae > Iguana > Iguana delicatissima. The sequence goes on along the minus strand of CAOKZL010001170.1, from coordinate 230,322 downwards.
CCCAGAAAACCCTGTGATAGGTTTGCCCTAGGGTTGCCATAAGTTACAAACAAAGGCACACTGCAACAACAGTATGTTCAGAGGCCTAAGCATGTTACACAAAAATAATTTAACTGTAATTTAATTGTAAACATAAAAGTTTACAATTACTCATTTAACACATCTAATCCCTAACTGATTTTAACAAACAAATTGCCCTCTCTCATTCATATCCCTAATTCCCATCTTTCACTCTTAATCCTAACTGACCCAAATCTCCTTAATCTCTGACCGTGACTCTCCTAACATCTCCCACTCATATTCCTAACTTAAAACAGTCATATCTCTTTGTCTCACATCTACCTAGCCTTTTCAATGTCCCTTTAAACATTCAGCCAATCACCAGTCGCTCCTTGAACAAACAACAACAAACCCTTCAGAGGGGGGCTGGAAAGAGAAATAGCGGATTTGGGATATATCCACAAACTTTAGTCCACCGACGGTGGATTTAACAGAAGCAATGGTTTCCTGGCACATAGGGCTCTCTTGCCCATTTAATCTCAGCTCCTTTCTGGTTCCCAGCCAATATCATGTTACATTCCAAGAACTCCCTCCACCGCTCATCTTGGCTTTAGGGCATTATCTTTTCTCCCAACTTTGTCCCCTAAGGATCATCGTTAAAGTTGAACTTATCACTTCATCACAAAACCCACAAGGTGTGCATTTCCTTTATTATTCACACACCCCCTGCTCATTCATGGGTATAAACGTCTGTCCATAGCCCCTTCATTCCGTGCATCTCATGAAGCTGACTGTCTACAAACTTTTCTTCTCAATCTCAAAAGGTGCTACAATATCCCTTCGCATAGGTAGTCATATTTACCTTGTCGCTGGGTGTGCCTTCAGGCGAACATGTCAGAGAGGGGGGATTTTTTTTGGCAAGATTTGTTCAGAGGGGCTTGCCTCTGAGGCTGAGAGAGTGTGACTTGCCCGAGGTCACCCATGGTCAAGCGGGGATTCGAACTCTCGTCTCCAGAGTAACAGTCGAGCGCTCAAACCGCTACATGACGCTGCCTCTCGTATTTTCTTTAACTTCCCTAATAAGCGCAACATTTCCTCTCAAATCTCCTTTCCGTACTACGCTCTTATAGCGCGACTATTCCACTTTCAACGTCCTATGGAATCCTGGGGTTTGCAGTTTCGGGAGGGGCCTGAGGGCCCCTCCCGAAACTGCAAACCCCAGAATTCCATAGGACGTTGAAAGTGGAATAGTCGCGCTGTAAGAGTGTAGTGCGGATATGGCCCATGATAGCACACCACGCATCGGTGCTACCGGCGGATTCTGGAAGCTGCAGTTCAAAACAGTAACGTTTCCAGGTTCTGCTCCTGGTACCCTTCCCACCCAGGCCTACCAAGAAATCGATCAAGACCCGTCAAACAGATTGCAAGCTCTGCTGCAAAAAGACTCACATGGATCATTGCCGTTCTCAAAGGATCCTGTACAAGGAGAAAGGCGGGATGTAAAACAAATAAATATCCGGGGATTCTGGAAGTTGTAGTCCAAAGGATTAACTTTTTCGGCCTCCGTCCCCCCCGGCACCTTTCCCATTCCAGTCTATGAAGGAAGCTGTCAAAACCTGGCAAATAGGTCGCTACCTCTTCCACAAACAGATCTTTGTCGGTCTTAAAGGATCCTCTACATGCAAGGAGAAAGGAAGGATATTAAACAAATAAATGTCCGGGGATTCTGGAAACTGTAGTCCAAAAGGATTAACTTTTTCGGGCTCTGCCCCCCCCTTCTTCCCACCCCAGACTACCAAGTAAGCTGTCAACACCGAGCCAATAGGTCGCCAGCTCTTCCACAAACAGATCCAAACAGATCTTCGTCGGTCTCAAAGGCGCGACTAGTTTCCTCCTTCTCCGTCAGGCCCCGTCTTCCCCTTGTTAAGCCCGCAGCGGACTGGCACAGCCACCTCCTGGGAAAGGACCAAGAGATCCCGCAGCGACCCGCTTCCCCGCCCACCTCCGGTGCCGCCGCCTGCGCTGCGAACGGCTTTCTTTGAGGGGAGGGGGTCCGCGTTCATTGGCTCCCGCTCTCGCTCGCTCTCCCCGACCCAGCCAATCGGAGTCGGGCAGGCAACCACGCGGGGCGAGGAGGCCCCGCCCCCCGCCCCCGCCCCTCCTCCCGCTCGCCCGCCCCCCCGCCCGCCCGTCATGGCCACCGAGAGCCCGCTGGAAACTCTGCAGCGGGAGATCACCTGCTCCATCTGCCTGAGCTACTTCAAGGAGCCCGTCTCCATCGACTGCGGGCACAACTTCTGCCAGTCGTGCATCACGCAGTGCTGGGGCCGCTCGGACGACGAGAACACCTCCTGCCCGCAGTGCCGGCGGTGGTCTCGCAAGCGGAGCTTTAGGCCCAACCGGGAGCTGGGCAATGTGGTGGAGGTGGCCAAGAGGCTCCGGCTGGAGGCGTCCACCTCGCTGGCCGGCCAGCGCCTCTGCGAGAAGCACCAGGAGCCGCTGAAACTTTTCTGCGAGGAGGACGAGACGCCCGTCTGCGTCATCTGCAGGGAGTCCCGGGCCCACAAAGCCCACCCCATGCTCCCCATCGAGGAGGCGGCCCAGGACTACAAGGTGAGGGGGGAGGCCGGGGCGGAGGGGGCAGGCTGGCCTGCGGCTCCCAGCATCCTTCGCCCTTGGTTGGGTTGGCGGAGGGTGCTGGGGCTTTGGGTTCAACAGCATCTCGCGGTGGCTCTCAACCTGTGGATCCCCAGGTGTTTTGGGCTTCAGCTCCCAGAAGCCCCGAGCATTGACCATAGTGGCTGGGGCTTCTGGGAGCTGAAGTCCACAAACATCTGGGGACCCACAGGTTGAGAGCCACTGAAAGAGGGTCACACGCTTCTCACCCTGATCCACTTTGCCCTCCACATTCGCTAGGGTTAGGGACACAGGATCCTTGCAAAAGTGAAAAATTAGCAAATACCAAACTGCGTGTGTCTGCGGGAAGGGGGCGGAGGTGGGGAAAGTGGGCATCCAGGGTCTAAACCAGGTCAGGGAGAGGAGATGGTGGTGGCCCTGTACTTCCTCTCTCTTGCCCGTCTCCTTCCTTGGGTGTGTGGGGCCCGGGTACAGGGTTTGTGGTGCTGAGAATTTGGGCAGAGAGCCATCCTTAGCTGGCCAGCCAGAGACCGGTAGAAGAAAAGGGGAGCCAGAGGTGGGTGTTTAAAGGGCTGTGCGGCCTAATTGGAGCCACCAAGAGAGAAGGTTCCCCCCAAAAAAGAAGCAGCTGAGGTGGGAGGGCAGGGGTTGGAGAAACTCGCAAATAATCAAATCCGTGAATGTCAAACCTGCAAATGTGGAGGGCTGACTGTAGTTCTCTGCCTCTATCCCTTCCTGGTATTGTTGGGCATCATATCTCAGAATCTCCCAACCAGCAGGGAGAGTGGTTAGGGATTCAAAGTATTTGCGGGACCAAAGGTTGAAAAATACTTACTGTTTATGACTTATGACAACCGCTAGGTAGCCTTCTCATAGGGTTTTCTCTGCAAGATTTGTTCCGGGCGTGTGTGTTGTTGCTGTCCTATGAGGCTGAGAGAGTGTGACTTGCCCAAGGCCTCCCAGTGGGTTTCCATGGCTGAGCAGGAATTGGAAACTAGGCTTCCCAAAGCCTTAGTCTAAGGCTCAGGCCATACTGTTAGGGTTTTCCCTGGTTTCACTTATTGCTAGAACAAACCAATCTGGTGTCCCAGTTTGCGGGGAAACACAGCTGAGCTCAAAAATTAGCTCAAGACATACTGCCTAAAATGGGTCAACATACGGGTAATCCCTATTCACCTTACTTAGAGCTGGGGAATTTCTAGCTCTCCCTTCATCTCCCATCATCCTTTACCATTCACAATACAAGGTGGGGCTGATGGGCGAGGAAGCAGCAAAACATATGGAAGACAAACTTTCTCAACCTCTAGCTTAAGTCAAGGTGCATAAAATCAGTCAAAGAACAAAGATGGCAGTGGCACCTTTAAGAGTAACAGATTTATTTTTGTGTGAGTTTCTGTGGAGTACAATCCATTTGCTCAGATGCACAGCATATATAATATTAACATATATGTGTATGTACTTTGTCTCCTGGCCTACAGCCACCAGATCCCATCTGATGTTTGAAGCTAAGCAAGGTTAGCTGTGGTTAGTGCTTGGATGGGAGACTGCCAACAAATACCAGATGCTGTAGGCTATATTTCAAAGGAAGAAACTAGCAAAACTACCTCTGAGTATTCCTTGCATAAAAAACTCCTATGAAATTCATGGGGTCACCATAAATCTACAGGTGACTTGAAGGCATATATACACATAGCATACACATTGTACATGGTAAGGGATGGAAGGAAATTTAAAACAGAAGATGGGAATTATATTATTGACACTGACCATAAGCGGACAAGTTATTTTGGCCCCAAAGGCCAAATCCCAGAAGAGTCTCTCCCTGTCCTGTCCAATAAAAGTACAATAATAAAATAAAATTAAAAATACAATACTTTTTGCTTGCCTTTTTCATGATATCCAAGATCTGCAGCCTCACGTAGCTGCCTGACTCTGCCTCATGCTAGGGCTGGCTCTGCAGAGCACGTCCCTCCCCCATGACTGTATTTTGTTCTCACTGTTACCTCTGTGAAAAAAATAATAAACCATGGCTTAGTCATCTACAGAGTATGAATTTGACATATCTTCTGTCCCTTGTCGTGCCCCCTCCCATATGAGAGAAAATGGGAGGAAATAAGGGGAAAATGTTGTTTCTAAGGATCATAGAAAAAAAAACTTTCACCCTCAACTCCTGTTTTTGTTACAGTCCGTGTGGTCTGCATTACAGGGTTGTTGCAAGGATGGTTGAGCAGTTATGTGTGTGGAGTGGGGGCTAAATTAGAATTGTGATTATTTTAACTTGCTCTTGTGATTGCCAGTTTTAATTTTGTTAAGTTGTCTAGAAAACATTTATTGTGTGGCCCATACATAACATAAATAAGGTAATAGAAAACAGTGTAATCGCACTAATTATGCTCTTTGCATTACCATTTATTATTTTTCTGCTGCTTTTAGTTCTGTGGGGTTTTGGAAAGGTTCTTTTTGTTTTGTGCATGTGTGGTGTTGCTGCTTTTGTTGCTATTGGTTTTAGATCACTAGACTACTTGGACTTTATTTTTCAAAGGACGAGAGTGATGAAAATGTTTCAAGCAGTGCCATAATCTCATTCCCACCTACCTGTAAGTGAACTCAGTGGGGCTTATTTCTGACCAGGATTATACAGAATGGTGGTGTACTCAATCTCTTGGAATGTATCCGTTGAGCTGCAGGAAACCATCACCTGACTGGTCGATGGAGGCCCTTGTCCAGGTTTTGGAGTCTGGGCAAATGACTGCTGAAAATGGCAGGAGGCTATTTCTGTGTTGGTTTGCTGCTTGAGGAAATCACTTCCTACATATGTTCTCTTAGTGCTGACCCAATGACCTTTTAGGTTGCAGCAGCAGTGTAGTTATGAAGTAAAATAAGGACAGTCCCCTTCCTTCAAATCCTCAGATTTCTAGCATCACCAAGTGAGCCACTGAAAATCATTCACACCTAGAACTCTTACGTTTGCTGTTCGTGCATGCCCTTAGTAACTTTTCCTGCACCTTTTCTTGGGATGCCTAAACTGTTTTCCTAAGGGTTCGATTCCCTGTTCACCCACAGAAACCCACTGGGTGACCTTGGGTACTTCACACACCGTCACCCCCAGAAAACCCCTTGACAGGTTTGCCTTAGGGTTGGCATAAGTCAGAAATGACTTGAAAGCATGCAACAACAATTTCTAAGTGCTCTACAGAAGCTTTAATTTTCTGCAGTGCTAGAAATTTGGGGACTGAAGCAAAGTTTCTTTGGGGTGGGAGAATTTTTACTTGAAGGGCAGTGCACTCATTTTGCCATGCTAATACCTACATCCATGGGTACCAGGTGAAGTGTGTCCTATTTGCCTCAGACTTTACAGATGAGAGTTTTGGGGGTTGTTACTTCTCCTGTTTTATCCTGAGGCTTGTTTAGTTGGATGGGCCTTAGGATGTCTCAAAAATTCTTCCTCCTGGATTGTATTGATGCCTCTGTTGCTTTTAACTGTTGATTAGGTTCTGTCTGTTTTTCTTGTGCTGTCATTCTTGTTGTGTGTTTTGTACAAATCTGTCAGCTGCCCTCTAGGGTCTGAGTTTGGTGGAACAGATGGGTGGGTTTGTTAAGAAGAAAAAAAGACATGAAATTGGAGTTTGGAGTTAGGAACACATCAGTAAAAGTCAGAAAATCATGGCTAAAAGTCATTTGTACAACTTAGTTTACCATCTTTAGTATACCATCTTTGTAACTTGGGTAACACAGATACTATTGTAGTATTTTGTTTAGAACCGTGTTCTAAAATGATATAGGGAGTAGTAAGAGGCTCCAAGTAAAGTTTTACATTCTGGATTCTGTTGAGAAACTACAGCTAGTCCTGTTGAACCCATGAATAGGTTAACACAATGGTTCTTAACCTGGGGTCTGCAGACCCTTGGGGGCCTGTAATGTCCTCACAGGGAATCTGTGAAGCCTTGAAGGCTGCTCAGCTTGTCTCCTCCCGACGTGACACAAACCAAGTGCAGGCAGGTAGGCTGGCTTGCCGGGACTGTGCGTTGCTGTTCCATCCACCCCAGCCAAAAACTGGTAGGAAAAAGCAGGAGAAAAGTCTTCCCTCCCTGCTCAGAGCCTCTGAATGAAGTGTGTATTTCCTTATTTCTCCCTTCTCTCTCAATTTGAAAACCTTGGATGAGAAATCTACTAATATATAAAAGTCAAAGTTTGTTTTTCTGTGTCAGGCAAGAAGACCGCATATGATTGACTGCCTAAGAAGATTCTGTGGAATCCTGAGGCTTGCAGTTTAGGGAAGTGCCTTTAGAATTCTCAACCAGAGAGCTCTAGGGTCTGTCTTGAATAGGCCAGTTGCACCTAACAGCAAGGAGGAGGGCAGTGTATTCCCTCAGGAACCCAACTTCTCTATGTTAATAACTTTGAATACAGATTGGATTGAGGAATATGGGGAAAAGTTACAGGTACTGGACAAGACAGTTTGGGGAATTAGAGATAGAGGATCTCAAATCTTTCTAACAAGTTTTACTTATGAGAAAATAAAATCCCAGGCAATGCTGGGTATATATGCTAATTTTAAGGAAATATTTGATGCATTTTAGGGTTTTAAATCTTGAGTTTTCTTGGGGGTCCATGGCAACAAAAAATATTTAAAGGAGGCCCCTGGTAAAGAAAAGATTAGGAACCACTGGGTTACAGTACAGGATAGGGTTTAAAGCTATCTAACTGGCAGGTGACTTGAAGGCACACTTACACACACAGCTGGAAACTGGGCCTCACAAAATATCTAAGGGGAAAATATACCCTGTTTCATTACCTCTCAGTGATAACCTTTTTCTGTCTTCAGAAACAAGTTGCCAGCCACGTGAAAGCTCTGAAGGAAAGGAGAGAGAAGCTGAAGGAGTCAAAAGAAGATTTGGAGTGCAGAAGCCAGGCTGATCAGGTAGGGACTTGCTTCTACTACAAGGGAAGAACATGGAGGTAAGAGATACCTGTTCCTTTTATTATTGGAGTGAGGGAATGTTTTTACCTTAATAAACCTCAGTCTGTCAGTTCTTAGGCTATAGATATACCCCACTCAGTCATCTCCAGTCTGGTGCCCTCCAGATGTACCCCCCGCATCCCCAACTGGTATGCACAAGTGGGAAGTTGGAATGCATTGCATTTGGAGGATGCCAGGTTAGGGAAAGCTGCCTTCTTTCTTTTAGGGTTACTGTGGATGAAGGAAAGGGACAGGGAAACTATGACCATCAAATTGAGTTCCCTTTAAGCAAGGAGGAATACTAATTATCCTGTAAGTACAATTAGGTAGTGCTGTTGACAGTGTGATTGCTTTACACAAGGATTGTGTAAAATAATCTAGATGTTGGGTTGTGATTCTCATCAGTCCAGAGGTTTTCTTGCATTTTGGATATGAGTAGAGAATTTGCTATGCTGCCTCATTGCAACTCTCATAACTGTTAGCAATAACTGGTCCAATCAATGATCTGATGGCATACCGCTGCTAAAACTAAATAGATACAAACTTGGTGAGAAACTATAAGATGTCCTATGCAGGAGAGGGTTAGGTGGGCAAAATAGATTAATGTGAATGTTACCGTTAGTATTAATTTAAATTATAGTATTAATTTAATAAAAATTTAATAAAAATTAATTTAATAAAAATTACCAGATTTATTTAAATAGTATTCAGGGAGATGTCCATGCTGGTCAGTTGGAGCATTAAAAAAATATAAGAGGCTTCTGTAGCATCTTTGAGATTAACTGAGAAGAAGAGATTTCTAGTATAAGCATTCCTCATTTGATGAAGGAGATGAAGTCCTCAGAAGTTTATGCCAGAAATTTCTTCTTTCCAGTTAGTCTCAGAGGTGCTATTGGATTCTTTTATGCATTTAAAATTAATTACATGTTGCTGTTTCTACTATATATATCATAGTTGCTCACAGATTTAATTATAGTGGCTTACAAATCTACTGAGCACAGTGGCTTATAATTTTACTTTGCTGCTTACACTTAAAAAGAAATACATGTGCCATTATCCTAAGTTCTCAAGGGACCACTGCAGTGTGCCTTGCTTCTTCAGCATCGTGAGCAGATGCCTGACGTTGTCTAGGGCATGACCAACATGAGAACATCAGGACTGTCTCAACCGTGTGTGTGTTTTTCCATCCGGGCTGGCCCTGCCCTTCTGCTCTTTGTTACAGGATGATGTTCAGACTGAGAAGCAGAAGGTAGAAGCTGAATTTAACCAAATCCACGAGTTTCTGGAAAAGATTGAGCGATTTCTGATTATCATGTTGAAGAAATTCGACAAGGAGATTGTTCAGAAAAGAGACGGAGTAGCTACAAAACTGTCAGAGGAAATTGATCGCCTGGATGCCTTGATCACTGAAGTGGAGGAAAAGTGTCAACAGCCTGCGAGTGAATTCCTGCAGGTGAGACTGTCTCAGGCTTTCCTGGGTTTTGTGCTTTAGGGAGGGATATCTGTATGGAAATCCAACATGGTGTAGTGGTTAGAATGTTGAATTGGGACTTGGGAGTTCCAGGTTCAAGTCCACACTAAACTGCAAAGTTCATCATCACCACTTCATTTGTATGCCACCTTTCTATGATAAACCTTGCTCAAAGTGGCTCACAACATCAGAAAAGGTGTATAATGTTTTAAGGCATGCAACTAGGGTTTCTCAGCCAGGATTCCCTGGAACCTTAGGTTCTGTAAGAGGTTGCTAAGGGTTCTATGAGAAATTGTGCTTGAAAAAAATAAACTTTTTTTGAGCTGTAATAATTTTTATGCAGTGGTTCCCTGGGACCTGAAAATTATTTCAGGGGTTACTACAGGGTAAAAAAGTTGAAAAGGGACTCCAGGGCATACTTACACAGTTTCTTTCAAATCATACATATAATAATTATGCAATAAAATTAAGGTAGCTCTACCAGATTTGAAATTATACTACGACTCAAATTGTCTATACTGGCTTACAGAATGGATCCTGTTGAAAAAGAAAAGACTATTACAAGCGGAAGAATCAAACTTACCTTTCGGATGGCATGCTTATATTATATATCACAAAGCTAAGATTAACAAGAAATACAAATCATTCCGCTACTCCAAAATTATTCCATAATGGACATCAGTACATGAAGCTTTTTATAGATGAGAAATGCTGAACTGGAACAGATGGATAACCTATCAGGAAGTTCTAAAGATAAAAGGCGACTCAGCTAAACCTAAAACTAAAGAGGATCTGATAAAAGAAGGATACAACACACACTGGCTTCTCCATAGACAATTACTAGAAAAATTCAAGATAAGCAAAAAACTATATGGCATCGAATATAAAACCACAGAATTTGATAAAATCTTGTCAGATAATGTCAACAGCAAAACAGGGAAAATTTACAAATTGGTATTAAGATTCAACCAAGAAAAAGATTTAATAAAAAACAATATGATTAAATGGGCAAAAGACTTGAAATCCTCTATAGGCCTAAATGAATGGGAAAACTCTTGGAATAACACTCTGAAAATTGTGAAACCTGCCAAATTAAGGGAAAATTATTACAAACTACTATACAGATGGCACTTATCCCCGTTGCAGATTGCAAAAATGACAAATAATAAAAATCTTACTTGCTGGAAATGCAACAAACAGGAACTTTTTACCACACTTGGTGGAGATGCTCTTTGATAAAAAGATTCTGGAAGCAAAGATAACAGAAATCTTAAAAGTGCAATTCCCACTATACCCAAAAATATACTTGTTGAACATGGTAGATAGTTCCCCCATCTGAAACAATTGAAGAAAACAAAAAAAAAACAAAAACAAAATTATATATGATAACTACAGCCAGAATCACACTAGCACAGAGGTGGAAGGATGCAATGCCATCAATCGAGGACTGGCTAGTGAAATTATAGGACACTGCAGAATTAGATAGACTGACAGAAATCCTATCTCACAATTCAACTAATCAAAGCAACGAGATTTGGAATCTAATCTCACCTTTATGGGAAAAAACATGGAGTAAACTATCTACAACAGGTTTCACTATGTAGTGTACACACTACAGATGACCCAACAAATGTCTGGTAAAATACCCAGGAAAATTAGCTCCAATACAAACTAATTTGTGAAAGGTAAATAACAAACATGTATGAGCTAGAACATCTATTACAAGATTGAACGTATACAATTTTACACAGTAGGATTCTGTTTACAAATTGATAGGTATATCAAGATAAACATGTTATTACATAGACAAATATCAAAAAGTTTGAATAACATTAGACAACGTTGTGACAGATATTTTATCTTCCTCATTCTTGGTAAAGGAAGTTTAAAAGTGATACAGGACCCAAAACATGATCAACAACGATGTAACACTTAAAAGATACTTAAAACCCATATGATTGTAAATAAGTATAATTTTAATGTATAATGCTTTGTGAGTAATCCGTTGTTGATGTTGAAAGAACAGTATTTGGAAAAATCCTATTTATATTTCATTTACATTTGTTTAATAAATATAATTTTAAAAAAATCCACTTATGACTCTATGAGAGCCTAACAACAGATATATAAAAACACGGTTCAGATAGCAGGAAAAATAAAACTTCTTAACCCAGACTAAATATTGCCCTTTGCCACGAACTCTGCTGCTTCCAACACTAAGTGGGGACTGAATTCCACTGGTCGTCATGCACTGGGACCGGGACCCCTTGGGCCAGTCACTTTCTTTTAGCCTGATCTTCTTTGCAAGTTGGTTTTGAGGATAAAATGAGGGAGGAGACATTTATACCTTTGGCTCACTGGGAAAAAGAGAGACTATAAATAGAAATAATAAATTGGCACCTTTAAAAAAAAGCGGTGTCTAATCATATAGCCAGCATGGTGTAGTGGTTTGAGCATTGGGCTATGACTCTGGAGACCAGGGTTCATATCCCCACTTGACCACGAAAACCCACTGGGTGACCTTGGGCAGGTCACATTCTCTCAATCTCAGAGGAAGGCAATGGCAAACCCCTTTCTGAATAAATTTTGTCAAGGGAAAGAAAAAACATGATAGGCTTGCCTTAGGGTCATTGTAAGTCAAAAAATGACTTGAAGGTGCACATCAGCAAGAACAACAATCACATAGGCTGCTACGGTGCTTTGTTTAGATTGCTATCTGTCTTGATCTTATTGGTACCCAGACTTTTGTTTATAGGTCTCAAGTGAATTATGTCTGGCAAACCAACCCTATGCAGAGATGGGGGTACCTGAGAACATCGGAAGCAACATACGGTTTTAGCTGTTTTGTTTTGATTTATATTGTAAGCAGCCTTGAATCCCGTATTGGGAGAAAAGTGGGATATCAATCAAATAAGTAATCAAGTTGAAGCCCTCTTAATTCTAAGTGTGATGAGGACTCAAGTCCCCAAAAATCTTTAGCTGTGAAATACTTCAGGTCAGGGTAGGTAGACTTCAGGGATGTAAAAACTACTTTTGTTTATTTAGTAGAATACCAAGATAAAAGCATAAATTATACATAAATCATGCATTTATGAACAAAATGCATAAACTTGGAATTAGAATTTCAGGAATATGTCTTGAGTAAGAGAATGAATGGAACTTGCATTCCTTTTCCATAAAAATCCACTAGTGGTTACACTTAGCATTTTTCGTAGGGGGAGGTGTTGTTTTGACATTGCTGTTTTTAAACTATTGAGAATCAGAGATTCTCACTTGTTTAAAAACAGTCATTGCAAGTGATCCAGATCTGTCCACCCGTTTTAGATGCTCTTCTGGAGAGGCATCATGCAGCTCAGAAGCTGGCCTTTTAGTCAAGAATCCTGAGAACTACTTTTTTTGTTATTTAACACTTGTGAGAGTGCCAGTTTGCATTAGGACTGTATATTTCTGATACCTACAAACTGAAATCCTACAGATGCAAATTTCCAATATTTACAAATACGGATCTTGAAAACAATAGCTGACTTTGACTTGTATAACTTGCTGAATTGTGCAGGAAGACATGTGATACTTATCCATGACATTTTTAGTCAGAAGTTACATTCCCACTATGTTCAGAGGGATATTTCCAAGAAAATATGCATAAAATTCCAACCCCGATATGCTGATGCTATATGTCATGGAATAAAACTTAACTACAGAATCATGAGAACATGAGTTCAAAAACATCACTTTCTTCAATCAGTGCAAATCCCAAAAGCCTGCATAGTTGAGCAGCACATAAATACTTATCTGCTTTGTTCTCAGTACTTGCCTCATTCATCTTGTGTTGTGAATGCCCTTTTCATTCAGATAGAGGACTGAAGCTCAGAGGTTTTGACTAAAGTTATCCAGTGGCTTGTGACTGAGCTGGTATTTAAGCCCTGATTCTAGTCTCAATTGTTGCTAAGCCATGTGTTCTTATTTCCCACTTTTATTTCTGAGCCTTGCTTTAGGCATAATTTTACAGCATAACAAGTATAAGACTGATCTTCTGTCTCTTCTTCCCCTGCCTTTCCTCAGGACATCAGGACCATTTTGAGCCGGTAGGTAATTCTGCAGATATGGTCATTTTTATTGTACTGGGAATAGTCTAACAAAAGCAGGGAGTTTGACTAAAGATGTAAACCTGCCATCTCTCCTGACTCCTGTTGTCAAGGCTATTCCTTTGGATGATGAAATGAGCAGGAATATGCCTAGCAAGCTAGTGGCCTCCACCTACTTTGGATTATACCTCCCATAATCCATAATCATGCTGGTGGGGCAGTGGGTGCTACAGTCCAAAATAGCAAGAGAATGTCTGTCCTCTCAGCTCTGCTCCAGAGATGTTTTAAAGATGGCAAGAAAGATTGCCTCGTTCAATTTTGCAAAAAAATAGTTCAAACTACCTCTATCCACTAATTGTCAATATCTACAACTAAAACATTTGTTACAATCCAGATTTGGCTCTGCAACTTTAAGTGCATTCAAGGTTTCCTTAATGTTAGAGACATAAATTGAGGCCAATCAAGTGTCCAAACTAACAATTTTATTATATATATGTGTGTGTGTGTGTGTGTGTGTGTGCATGCGCATATATATATATATATATCTATATATCTATATCTGTTATCTATAAATAAATATGACATGTGAGGTTTACAGCAAAGATGGAATAGAGGATTAGAATATCAGGTATGGCTAATCAGTGGTCACCAGTTTTAACATCTATAATTAGTATGGCGATATTGCTCAGACTATGTCTTATAGAGCAGAAATTGTCCATTCAGGTATATTGATTGCCACAATGCGCGTTCAAGAAAGGACTTTCTAAATTAGCAAATTGTTAGAGATAATGTACTGGTAATGTTTCCTTTAACCCATAGGTTTTGGAGTTGTCCTACAGTAGTAACATTTTGAGAGGAAATAATGACACAAGTAAATTTGATTTTGGAAGGTTCCTTGATTCAGGGACATGCATGTTTTTTGAATTATTTATCTGTTTCTTGGAAATTAACAAATAGCCAATGAAAGTGGATTTTTCATACCCTTTTGAGCGCTAAAATATTGATGCTTCATTACTGGAAAGATAATTTTTCTGCACCTGTGATCCAATAGATAGAAGATACAGCCACTCTTTCAGCATTTGAAAGAATGGTGTGGTGATGAAATTTACAAATGGACTTACATGTGGACAGTTGGTCAACTTTTATAGAAACATATGACTAATGTGGTTATTTTTCCTCTTGTGTTTTTATTTTCCTGTTTTTGTTATGCTGGCATATTATTGTATGTAACTAAGATCCCTTTTGAATGTAAATAAAATATTAATAAAAATGTTGTTGGAGCTGCTACTTAGAAACAATTTGCTTTCCTTTTACATCTCAGGAGTGCAGAGGTGCAACCCTGGGATCTCAGTGCTGTTTCCACAGCCTTGTAAGAACCTGTACAAGAAGGATGAATTGTGTTACCTATATATTCTTCCCAGTATGAGGTCATGGGTTGTAGGGGGTAGCGGTAGAGTTAGAAATAGATGGCCTTCCTTAGGGATCATCAGAGAAAGAGAGACAGAGAGGTGGCTAAGGATTAGCTATATGGAACATGTGCTGGGTGGGAGATTCTGGGAACTATAATCCAAAAAGAACATTTGCAAGATTTCACATTAATTTAATTAAGGTGGTTTAAATATAGCCCTCTAGACATCTCAGCATGTGCTGTCCTCTTCCTCCTGCCTCTATGGAGACCACACCCTTAATCATCTGTCCTCCCAACACTGGTAAACCCATATTCTCTGCATTTGCTCTTATCTTCCTATCCTAAGACCTGATTCATATCTTTTCTTGCACTGGACTTTCCCATAAGAACATTCATGAATAGTCTGTGGCATCACATCATCTGTGGCCCTGGTTTAGGAAGGGGTGGGATTTCAGGTTGTAACGTTAAGCCCTTACCTTAATATACGGATTGCAAGATGTTGACTGCAGTGTCATGTTTACATGTTTTCCACTGTAGATGTAAGGATGGACAGCTGCCTCGATTGGTGGAAGTTTCTTCCTCACCAACTGAGCTGGAGAAGAAGCTTGGACATTTCAGTCTGAAAAATATAGTTATCAAGGAAGCCCTGGAGAAATGTCGAGGTACCAAGATAGGCAAACAAGACTTCCTGGCCCTTTAAAATATTCAGGAATTCCATTGTATGTGCTGTTTTTGAGGAAAGGGAAATGGAAGGTTTAGTTTCTGTTTTGTTCAAGATCTGATCTTGATAAATATGCTCTGAGCATTCCATTTTCTCCTTGAAAGAAAAACAGTGTTTGTTTCCAGAGCCAATTCAAGCAATGATCACTACAAAAACTGGAACAGAGGAAGAAAGATTTTAGCAATTGACAGAGAGAATGGGATGAATGGGTGGAGAAAACAAGGTAGACTTGGGGTAAGGGTGTTTAGAGCCATGAAGGATTGCAAAAGCTTTGTGGTACATTGGAGTGCTTGGTTGACTTCTCACTTCCTAGATTCCTAAGTCCACTATTTCCAGATGTTGTCCCTTGCAACAGATGTGGCAGATTCCTCTTACTCCTACGTGAGGTTTATTCCTCCTTGGCCAGATCAGTGGTCATTCTGCTCATAGTAATTAAATTGTATTATATATGTGTATACACACACATCTGTGTCCTCCATTACTTATTTTTATTTGTTCATTGAATTTATACCCCATCTTTCTCTTAGGGTGGGATCCAAGGCAACTTCTAGTAATTTTCTAGTGATTTTAAAGAAGATTTTAATTTAAAAATTTTAATTTAAAAAAAAATTTAAAATCTTATTTTACAAAGAGTAAAAAAGAAATAACAGTACTTAAAAATGGTTAAAAACATTTTAAACTCATTTAAAACATAATTACTAATAAGAGGTAAGAAATAAAACACAGCACATCACTTTACCCATACTATTGTTACGTAATTTAAATCTCAAAGGCCTGCCTGAATAAATGATACATCTTTCCCATCAGCTGGCAGAATGTTAAAATGCCCCAACGGTGCCCCATGCTAGTATATTTCTTCTAATTTACCTGCTCTGTGGTTTCAAAGCTTTCTCCAGTGAATGTTTGTATATTTTTCCAAGTTTGTCTTGCAGCCATGAGAGCTAGAAACTTGAAAGATGAGAGTTGACATCACTGACACTTTAATGCTGCTCTAACCATTAGATGCTGTAGCCAGTGAGATATTTCTCCTCTTTCTCGTTTCCCATTAAATTTCCCAGGGAAGCCTTTTTTAAAAAAAAACCGTTAAGTTGAAGTGTTGCTTACACTTCTATTCTTTCTTTGCAAACTGGATCAGCTTTAATGTGTTGTTTTTCTTTCTGTTCAACAGCATTGAATAGAGCTTTCTGACTCTTTCTCTTCTTTCCCTTTAGAGACGATGATATCAGAATTAGCAAAAGCAAGGTCAATGGAAACTTCAGCTAAGAAAGGTGAGTTCATTTTTTTCTGGAGTGATCTTCGCCTCAGAAAAATATTCCTTTGGGTCACTCTTTCAATTTCCAGAAACACTTTTCTACAGTGTAGAGCAAGGGGCAGTGAAAACAATGATTCCATCCTGTAAGGAAACAGTTGCACATGAAGATAGGAGGGCCATATGTGCTTCTGCCACCAGACTCTCACATCTGCCTTTTGTCCCTCAATACTTTACAAGAGTGGGGAAAAAGACAATCTCTGTGCCAACACAGGGAGCTAATTCTTCATGGTGATAGCAAATAAGCAGAAGAAGTCTTTGCTTTTGGTAAATTCCTCAGAACTTGGAGTCTGGGAAGGAGGTTATCTTATGCTTTTGGACCCCAAAGGTTTTTGCTGGCTCCCCTGAAGTTTTGGCATCTCCTTGTTGACGACCAAAGGAAACTGAGGCTGCTTACTCTCAGGTTTACTCACTATTGCTGCTGCCAGTTCAGAACTTTTAATCCCTGTATGCACATTGGCCATAATGAATATTCAGAATAAAGCCAGTCTCCACTCTGGTAGGTCAGCATTGGACTTCTATTAGGTTCTCATGTAGAATTGCAAGACTGGACGGTTGAAATGGGGACCTAGCCCATCAAATTTGGGTCAAATAACAAGCCTTTTCTCTAATTTTTAATTTCTTTTTAAAACTGTTTTTTTTTTAATTTTCATAACCAGGTACCATGGCCTCTCCACTTTCATGAGGGTTTGGGGTGCAGAACCCTTATGAAAGTGGAAAAACTGTAAATAACCCCCCTAACCCACCTCCCATTCCCTTCCAGGGCTCCCCACTCCCATTCCCTTGCCTTTTGCACACCAGGGCTGTACACAAGGGAATGGGGGGGATTGGAGCCTTTCCCTTTCACATTTCCTTTGCCTGTTGCTTCAGTGCAAGTTCTCAGTGTCAGGCCCAGAAGCATGGGAATGAGGGGAGGAGCTCCGGAAAGGAGAAGGAAGGCTTGCGCAAGGCTTCCCCCCACCATTCCTTTCCCTTTTGCCTTCATGTGGGTTCTCAGCATCAGGGCTACAGGCAAGGGAGTAGATGGAGGGAGAAGGAAGATGCACACATGCCTCCCTCCCAATTTCCTTGTTTTGTGTCTGGGCACTTGCCTTTCTTCTCCATGCCCAGCAAACTCAAGAGAATGCGAGGAGGAGGATGAAGGGGAT
The DNA here is from genome assembly GCA_948472985.1 of Iguana delicatissima. Lineage (NCBI taxonomy): Eukaryota > Metazoa > Chordata > Lepidosauria > Squamata > Iguanidae > Iguana > Iguana delicatissima. The sequence goes on along the minus strand of CAOKZL010001170.1, from coordinate 212,583 downwards.
AGCATGCATGTGCCTTGTGAGTAATCCAATTTGCGAAGGTAAAACCCACCAATTTGGAGGGAGATCTGTATTGTTATCATTAATTTAAATACAGTTACAAAGCCATTCCTGTTAAACAACTACAAAAGCCAAAATTAAATTACAGTGTGTCAATCTAAAATGGCATTTCTTGGAGACCCTATTCTGGCTTGTGTTGAAATTTTTCAGATCTCTTTATAAAAATCTTGACCTTCCTTGTGGTTGAGCACTCCTGACTGAGTTTTTTTGTTTTTCCTCAGCAACCATTACGCTGGACCCCAAGACAGCTCATCCCCTCCTTCTGGTGAGCGAAGATAAGAAAAGCGTGAAGCGGGGCGAGATGGTTCAGCCACTGCCCAACAACCCTGAGAGATTTGACGCCACTCTTATTCTGCTGGGTTGTGAGAGATTTGCCTCGGGGATCCACTACTGGGAAATTGAAGTGGGCGATGGGCAAAACTGGGCCCTTGGTGTTGCCAAGGAGTCCATCAAGCGGAAGGGACCTGTTGTCACTTCCCCCGATGAGGGGATGTGGGCCTTGGGGCTCTGTGGGGATGAATACAAGGCTTTCACATCTTCTGATACACGTCTGACCCTGGATGAAGCCCCAGAGAAAATCCAAGTCTTTGTGCATTATGAGAGAGGATGGGTGGCGTTTTTTGATGCTGATTACATGTCCCTCATTTTTATTTTCCGGTCAGCCAATTTTGGTGGAGAGAAACTCTGTCCTTTCTTTAAAATATGGGGCTTAACTACAGAGCTTAGAATGTGTCCCTGAAACACTACCTGAAGTGCGCCATTCTGCTTAATATCTGCAGCTCCATTTGAGTATAATTCGAGTGGAATCTCTGCAATGGCACAAAAATTTGATTTCAAAGAAGTAATTTTTTTAAAAAAAACGTTTGGATCCCATCTTTTTGCTCCATGAACAGAAGTAACTTCCACTGAAGGTAAGTTGAGTTGAGCTCACATAAGGCCCCTGCTGTGATGGTTATTATCTTTCCAAGAATGGAAACTTGTGTTTATGGAGTCAAAAGTTAGAATCTAAACCAAAGACTTTGAAAATAAGTAAAGGAGCATTTTTTCCCCTCACCAACTGTATGTTTTTATTTTTAAAAGCCATGTACACATAATTTAAGAGAGAGTCTTCTGCATCATTATCAATATTTCATTGTAGGCTGATACTAATATTTCTTTACACTGCAATCTGGTATTACCTCAGCTAACATTCATCCTTCTGTTTAATTTAGACTTGGTTAGAAACAAACCATTCTGATGGTTTCACCTCAAAAAAAAAAAAATCACCTTTAGTTGCCCCTGGGAAAAAAAGTAGAATTCTGGTATTGGGAATTAGTATTGCATCTAAAAATACAAAAACCCTCCATATCGTAAAACAATTCATTTCTTTCCAAATAGTGGGATTTTTAAAGTTTAATTAAAGAATTTTTATGCTTTTGTGCAGCCAAAAATGAATAAAAAATGATGTAAAGTCTTAGGCTTTCAAGGCCGGAATCCGTAGGTTGTTGTGGGTTTTCCGGGTTTTGAGGCCATGTTCTATTAGTATTTTCTCCTGATGCGTCGCCTGCATCTGTGGCTGGCATCTTCAGAGGATCTGGTGGCATGGAAGTGAAACAGAGTATATATACTTGTGTAGTCCCCTGGGTGGGAGGGAGCAATTTGCATGTGTTACAGTTGGCCTATTATTAAATGGGATATCCCCAGGGTTATCCCATTTAATCCCAGTCAGACCTGTGGATTGTGTGGCTGACTAACAATACAACCCTGGGGGATATCCCATTTAATAACAGGCCAACTGTAACACATGCAAATTGCTCCCTCCCACCCAGGGGACTACACAAGCATATATACTCTGTTTCACTTCCATGCCACCAGATCTTCTGAAGATGTCAGCCACAGATGCAGGCGAAATGTCAGGAGAAAACACTAATAGAACATGGCCTCAAAACCCGGAAAACCCACAACAGCCTATGAATAAAAAACGTTTTCAGCATAGCTTAAGAACACAGTCCCTGCCCTCAGGTTTATAATTCAGAAGCCACAAAATGAAAGGAGAAGAAACTTGGAAGGAGAAGGGAAAAATATACAAACTCAGGTATTAGGTTCTAAGTTGCAGAGTTCTTACTGGGGCCAGATAAGTGCATGTCCTTGTCAGATTGTTAAAAGTTGTCATTGAGGAATGCAACAAAGAAGCAGAGAGGATGCCTTTTCTGCGGTGGCCAAGTTCCTTTGGAATGCCTTCCCAGGGGAGATCCACTTGCTATCCAAATCAGTTACATTAGACATAATGCTGTGATCTTCTGGCACACGTTCTGTCATTGATTTTTGTTTTTACCTTCTCTTGTCACTGTGTAAGTTTCCTTGATTTATTTTGAGCATAAAGCCCAAGATTTTTTAGAAAAACTGTAAACTGCTCCAAGGGCATTTGCCAGTTGGACAGTAGATAAGTATTTTAGATAAACAAAATGTTATACACAGTTCAGGGAGGGAAGCCAAGCTTTCTTGGCACCTTGACACAATGACTAGTGACTCTGCTTCCCTTCTTTCTCTCACATTAGTCTGATGGAAAGTTTGTGGCCAGCAAAGCTTAGAAAAGAACCTTTTTTTGACTACAGCTACTGGAATCCCCTAGCCAGCGTGTCAGCTGGCCGAACAGTCTGGTATGTGTGAGCAAGTAGTAGCAAAAAGGAGTTTTTCCAAGCTCCGTTAGTCAGTTGACAGTTAAAGGAGGGAGGAGGCTGTTGGAGCTGGGTTTTTAGTAGGCTTGATAGAGGGTCCTCTTTACCTTCCCTCCATTTCCTCAGTTTGACGAAATGGTGGCTGCTCTTTTGCTTACTGCATATGGCTGTTGCAAATCCTCCACATTTCCCCCCTTTTTCTCAAATTTAGAGCATGTTGGGGGAGAATGCTGGCAACTGATGGGAGGGAGGCAGTGTAGTGAAGATTCAGGGCTTGTGTTCACTGTCCATAGTCTTGTCATGGGGAAAGAAAGTGTGTCAGTGTATTTCCAATGGCAGACCACCATCCTGAGGGAGAAAGTAGATTGTAACAGAAGGGAAAATAGAGAAGGTGAAACGGGGCATAAATTAGAGCTTGGAAGAATATTTTTTTAAAAAATTACAACTTTCAAAATCCTCCAACCATTATGGAAATGTAATCCCCAAAAGTAACTTTCTGAGCTCTGGGTATATAAGGGGCAAGAAGTGGATTAAGATGGGAAACAGGAAGATGTTAGTGTCCCCTTTCTAGAAAATCAGAAATTCTTTGCAGTCTTTCCCTTTAAATGAGGAAAAAGTGGTCTAAATTCTCTTGGTGGGACCCCAACTACAGTAAATTCATTGAATTACTTGTTGAATAGTGAGCTAACACATAGGTAAGCCTCACCTGTTCATTGATTCTACTCCAGTAGGGATTGACAGTAGGATGTAGGCCCATATTTTCTTTTCTACCTTAACTTCTCTTGTCTTTCCAAAACTTAAAATGCTTGCAAGTTTGAAAGATACACACACACACACACACACACACACACACACGCATGCACGCACACATTTTATTCAGAGGGGGAACCACGTGATCCTTCAGATACTGTTTGATAGTGACTCTTGTCATTCTGCACCTTTGGGTATGCTGGCTAGATTCTGATGAAAAATTAGGGGAAATGTTTTGATCGTAGGAGAAAACACTGCAGGCAGTTACATAGACTGGTGATGGGTTCTCCCTCAATTAGGGATCTTACTGCTGAGGCTAGATAGCCATGCATTGAGGATGCTTTAGCTCTGCATTTCCAGTTTCAATCAGGCCTGTGGATTGTGTGGCCTACAGGAGGAGTGGGCAATGTGGGAGGCTAGGGAGCCACGTTAGGTCCTCTCCAGAGACCTTGGAGGGCTGTACTCTTTGTGATTTTTGGTTTTTTAAAAAATTGGTCCAGAATGTCCCCAAATGCCCTCTAGTAGGCGTAGGAGCCATTTTCACCATGCTTTTAGTCCCCTTGGGCCATTTTGGACCCAGGAGAGGTGTTTTGTTAAGAACAGGAAGTGATTAGAAGAAACTTACTATTCATTTCCTCTTTTTTAAAAAAGGGTCTTTCCTGGCATTGAAATGGCTGGGTAAGAGGCAAAAATGACAAAATGCCTCCCTAGAGGGCATGTTGGATAAAAAAAAATAGAATCTATTTAAAAGCTGAGGCCACAGAAAGAGCTCTGAGGGGGCCACATGCTGTCCATGAACCACAGTTTGCTCACCCTGGCCTCCTGTCTGTGCACTCCTCTCTCCAGAAGTGGGTTGAAGATCTACCCTGATTTTCTTTTTTCAATGATGGTGAAAAACAGTACAGCTTTATCCTAATCCATGCTGTTTGGATTGGATGTTGCAGTCTTAAGAGAAAGACAACATGAGAATGCAAAGGCTAAAAAGGCAGCAGGAGTATGTATTCAGCTGCATCAGCTGGATATGCCCTCAGAATAAGAATCCTTTAGCCAGCATGGCTTGTTCCCTGCTGGCTGGGGAGATTCTGGGCGTTGTCCCTCCCCAGCAAAAATGGAGACAACCATACATGTGCTACAAGATGCTTTTAAGGTTTGTTTCTCAGGAGGACCCTTGGAATTTGCTGTTTTTTTCTTACAGAAGTTGGAAATAATCCAGCTCTTTCTCAGGGTGCTTCATAAGAAAGCCTCAACAGTGAATCAGGCATTGGTTGAGGTGCTGCTGCAGTTGCAGTCAGCGAACAAAAGAAGGTACTGGTTTTGCTCTTGCATTGTTTTTTAGACTCTTTGACCTCAACTGAATGAAGTAGGAATAAGGGAACATTTGCTGAATTAAGACTGCAATCCTAAGAGTATGTGCACTTATTTGGAAAACACTCCTATTACACACAGTGGGATACATTTCTGAATAAACTTGTATAAGGTTGTACTGTAAGTGATTTGTAGGTTGCCCAATTGTTCCCTTGCAATTATGGAAGATGTGTTTTCTCCTTTGTTTCAGATGAGCAGATTTGTACATATTTTGAACTGGGGAAACAAATATTGTGTCATTGCATTAAAATCTCTTTTGTGAGCTCAGAAGCTTCTTGCGTGCTGGTTGTTGTACAACTGCTTTTCAAGGACTCTCCCCTGCCCCCACAGTCAACTTTTTACCTTGACTAGGGGCCTAGTCACGCTACATAATTATAGTGCTATGATTCCACATTAATTGATATGGCTGCATCCCGTGGAATCCTGGGGTTTGGAGTTCTGTGAATCATTAGATCTCTCTGTCAGAGAATTCAAAATCCCTTTACCTAAACTGCAAATCCCAAGATTCCATAAAATGTTGCCATGGCAGTTAGAGTGGAATCATAGTGCTATAATTGTATAGTATGAAAGGGCCCTAGCCCTCAGCATCTGGAAAACTTAAAGAATACCAGTCCCCACTGCATAAGGTGAGAGAAGTGTGAGGAAAGATAAATACTTGCAGCAGTGTAGAATTTTCTAAGAGGCTGTGTGATGTACCATCCTCCACATTTGATATAAATTTTGATATAAACCTACTTGCTAAGTAGAGCAACCGGAGGATAGGAAGATCTGTTTCAGTTCTCTTACGTTGTATGATAGATTAGACCAGTGGTTCTCAACCTGTGGGTCCCCAGATGTTCATGGACTTCAGCTCCCAGAAGCCCTGAGCATTGACCATAGTGGCTGGGGCTTCTGGGAGCTGAAGTCCGTGAACATCTGGGGACCCACAGGTTGAGAACCACTGGATTAGACCATTGGTTCTCAACCTGTGGGTCCCCAGATGTTTGTGGACTTCAGCTCCCAGAAACCCCAGCCACTATGGTCAATGCTCAGGGCTTCTGGGAGTTGAAGTCCAAAAAACATCTGGGGACCCACAGGTTGAGAACCACTGGATTAGACAGTCATGTGATTCCTGATGAGGGCAGAACCAGCTGTTAGAACTCATGTCACATTTAATGCCCTATTGATGAACTCTGAACTCTGTCTCGAAGTAAATCTGAACCATTAATGCTGGATCCAAAGAGAAATATCCAAGTTCAAAATGTGGTAGATTCTTAATTTTTGACTGGTACAGTAAACATAATATTAAATAGTGTGTTGTAATGGTATTTTTTAAATTACTGGAACATGAGCATTTCAGTTATTACCTTCAAAGTACTGAAACTTTGTTCTGTCATTTGTATTTAGTCACATCCTTCTGTTTGCATGAGAGTTTTTGATGCAATTGGTGAAGACTCTGCTGATGAAAAGGGGAAGGGCGTTCTCACTTTCTCTCCTTTGCAGCTGCTTCTGGAACTGTAGAAGATGGTACAGAAACTTTAAGATCAATCACTGAATATTTAATATAGATTTCTACAATGGATTAGCTCGGTTCTTATACCACACATGCACCAAAGCAGCTTATAACAGCTTTTCATCATTCCCATTGAATGATATGGCGTAAGTGCAGGGTCTGTGTGTGAGCACCCATTGGCAGTAATCAGTATTCCTATGCCCTGGTGCATAATACCCGTCCTAAACCCCATCACACTTGGCAATCAGCACCACATGTATTTGACGTGATTACCTTGAGAATTGTGTATGTGCTCTGTTGTATTATACTATGATTATGAGGAGCAGTGAGAAACTGCAGCTGCTTAACTAGTTGCCCTCACTAAGCCTCTGAGGAAGCTGCACTCTGGCTTTTCATCTGCAATCTTGAAACCGTGTATAAGGATACTAAACTTGAAAATGTGGCAGAATTTATTTCAACAGCACAAAATATATGTTAATACCATGTGGTTCCCAACTTGCCCTCCTGTCTTAAGTTGGGCTCCTGTTACTCCACCCTATTATACAACTAAACATCATCCACAGAGATGGTTGGCAATTACTGATCTTGAGTCTCCCAGGTCCAAGTCCAGTGCTGTTTGCCATTCTGCTGTCATTTGTGATGATATGCAACACTGTGACACCTTTAGATAATCTTCAACTACAGGCAGAAAGTGCAGGCCATACTAAGAGTTCACCTTTAGTTCTTCCTGCCAGTATGTACCTGTTTCATATATTCCAACTATCCTTATTTAATGGAGATGGTCCTTATTTTCTGATCCCTGTACCACTGGATTTGAATAGTGAGGTGGGATTGTGATTTCCCTCAGAATTCAGCTTCGCTTAGTAGAATCTAGCAAAGCTGAAACTAAGCAGAGGGAGATACATCATTATATATTCATTTATTGGATCCTTATTGAGCAAATTCTCAAATCGTAACACAAATCGTCATATTTGTTAATATATGGCAATAATTCAGCTCCCCACCCAAATCTTCATTTAAGAAAAGGATCACCACATGGAAGACTCAGGAAAAAAAAAGTAGGGTCCTACTTTTGGGATTGGTCTTGAAGGGAGTTGCATCCAGGAGTGGAGAAGCCTAGCAGCGGATAGAGTTACATAGCTCTCCAGCTGTTGGACTCCAGCACCTACCATTCCTAGGACTGATGGGAAATGTAGTCCAACATCTGAGGAGATATGTGTTTCAGACCACAGCTATAGGGCTATATAAAGGCTTCGTGGGCTTTGAATAGCCTGGTAGATGTATCAATAAGCCTGGAGAAGATTGGGAGGTCTTTGAGTTTTTTCTTACCCGCAGGGAAAGGTTCTCCAACCCTAGTCACCTGTCTAAGTTTATGTGATAGCAATATATCTACATGAACACAAAGGCACCATGGAATGTCCCATCTGGAGTTTGACACAAGCTACAGCTTGAAGTCTGTTTTGAACTGTAATAAGATGTATGCCTTCAAGTTGTTTCTGACTTACGGTGACCCTGAGGCAAAACTATCACAGGGTTAGTTTCTAGGGCTGAAAGTGTGTGATGCACCCAGGGTCACCCAATGGGTTTTCATGGCCAAGTGGGGTCGTAGTCAACCACTTAAACCACTACACTATGCTTGCTCCACAATAAAAAAAAAATGGTCTGATTATTTTGTTACTGTGATAATATATCATTAACCAAAAGAACAATCATTACCTTGACTTTTAATAGGCATTAGTTAGGCAAGATGTTAAAGAATAAAATTAATCCAGCAGACTGAACAAAGCCCAGAGGTTAGAAAAATTACTTTTAGAGACTCTCAAGTGGGGAACTCTAGGAGTTGTACTCCATTGGGCCTCTGGCTGTGTTCTTTAGTTGTGTCCACAGAATCAAGGAGTTCCTTGTATATTTGATTAGAATATTGGTTGTGATACTGCCTATTTCTGTGCAATACTAATATCAGTGGGTCTTGGAAAATGAGAGAAGTGGAGATCCTGAAAAGTTTATAATTCAAACTTTGTTAACAGGGGAGAGGTAGAAAAGAAGCGGAAGAAAGGTGTTTAGTTATATATTAATGTTAAAGAGGTGCCACTGTATGTAGGTTTAACAATCTGATTCAAAGAGGATTTTGTCCCACTAAAGCCCTGTTTAACAGCTAGCTTTACCAATGTGCCACTTTGAGGAGAAAACAGGTAGTTGGTGTACTCTCCCATACATATATATGTCTCTCTCTAAGCTGGAAATCATATGGCCTTTCAGAAATAAGCTCTAGGCAGCATGACCAGTGATGAGAAATCCTAGGAGTTGCTGCCCAATAACATTTGTGGGGCTGAATCACCCCTGTTCTAGATAAGTTGAGAATCCTCTATGAAATAGCAAACACACCTGCTAGTTATATGCTATCATGTGTATTAGAAATGCACTTTGGAAAGTGAACTTCCACAAAAAGCAGAGAAGCCTGCAACAAGGATCTGGTGCAAATTCACAGTGTTACCAGTTGTAAATCGTATTTGTCCTTGTTCAGTTTGTACTCTTGTGAGTGAGGGTTAGTGAACACACTGTGCATAGAGGCAACAGATGAAAGACATGACACTGATGGCATGACATGTGGTACTAGTCCATGTAAAGTCAGCTTTCTCCTACTAAAGAAGAGATAAGGATGATGTAGTGTTCCAGATGTTGTTGGACTGCACCTCCCAGGATTCTTCACCATTGGCTATGCTGGCTAGAACTGTTAGGACTTGCAGTCTATAAGCATCTGGAGGTCCCCAATCTCTGTACCAAAAAGAATTGTGTAGATCAGTTGTTCTCAAACTGTGGGGTGGAACCCCAAGGGGGGTGCAATAGTTGCTCAAGGGGAGGTGCAAGAAAAATCAGTTTGCAAGCACAGCAAATGTGAAAACGGAGGATAAGCCTGCATGCCTGCACCATTGAGGATTGACTGGTCTCTGCAAAAGATCAACAAAGTGTCTTCCGCTATTACACCTTCCCCCAACACCAGACATAGCAAAAATTGGCTTCCTCTTTTTTATGCTTTTCCTGGTCAGCTTCTCTGAACATTCTGTCACTAGTGCAGCAGGTGCATGGCCCTTAGCAGCCATGAGGTAATTTCTTGGGTAGAGGAAGGGAAGCGAAGAGAGAAGAGTGCAAGTGCTCAGCATTGAGAGAGAGAGAGAGAGAGCACTCTGGCGGCACAAGGGGCCTGTGAGAGGGAGAGAGCCGCCTAGGACGGGATGTGATGTCAAGTGGAGGGGGGTGCACAACATCTAGCTGTAGATGGAAAGGGGGGTCACAACAGCAAAAAGTTTGAGAACCACTGGCACAGACTAGCGTGTAGAGTGTCGGCCTCATAAGCTCCCCCCTTACCCTTGTGTCTGACAAGCCATGCTGAACTCCATCACAAAACGACCCGATTCCCCACTGCCTCCCTGGTGGCTGGGTGTGTGCGCTCAGACAGGTTAGGCAAAACCATAAGAGATTTGAAGCAAATGCAAACTAGTAACTCTCTTACGCCTTTCCTACTTTATTATAGATATACACTCGAGTCCATTTGGGTTGCTGTCTGAGGCGGCGGACCAAAGGGCACCTTTGTTCTCCCAAGTCAAAGTTTCTTAAGACCCCTTGAGAAACTTAAGGAGGCAAGTTGCTTTCACACCAGCACAAAATCCCACAAGCAGGCCTTCCCAAGCCTGGCAGCAGAATACAATAACTAACAATAACAACTAACAATTTACAACCTTCTGACTACATTAAAAAAATCTGCTGCCTAAAGCACCCATCCCATTCTGCCTAATGGTACTTAAATTTACCGCGCTTCAGACAGGTGCCTGAAAACAGGTTAACAATCTCTGGTCTCAGGCTTCCAGCCAATTAAACGTTCGGTCAGTCCCTTAATTACTAGCATTGAAATAATTCAAAACTTCAGTTGAGTTTCGAAATGGACTTTAAGCATCCAAAGAAAAGGAGAAGGCAAAGAGACACGGCCATGCAAACGCAACATCTAGATGCGAAAAATTTTGATATCTCAAACTGCTACCTGGGGACTGAAGGAAAATTTCATTATGGGGGAGAAATTCTTATTTGGAGGGGCAATGCCTGCATCGCCCCTGAATCTATTAGCTCCCCCCGAAAAAGGGAGGAGAAAGGAAGGCGAAAACACACTGGCGCCAATAGGACTCGGGAACGGTACTTTATGCGGACTACAACTCGCACAGTTCACCCCACCCACCGTAACTTCTACCCATATAACCTTTCCAGCCCTTAATACTTTATGGTAACGCCTTAGTAGCTGAGGTAGATTGTGATTGGGCGAGGCCACGCATTTCCCCGCCCCTTTGTCCTATAATTTTAGGCCTTTGCTTCCGGGAATGAGGCGTGTGAAAGGTTAACGGTTATCCCGTTTCCCATCTGCCCCTCGTTTCCGCGTTTGCGATCTTCTTCCGGTCACCCCCTCGCCTGGGAAACGGCCAGGCCAATCGCGAGGCGCGGAGGGCGCGCGCCGTGCTATCGCGGGAGTTGACGTCGTCGCCACCGTCGCTGGGTCAGTCAGCCAGCCAGCCAGCCAGCCAGCAAGCGAACAAGCAGACGGGCGTCATGAGCGGGGGCCTGGGCGGCATGTCGGCGGAGCAGCAGCTCCAGCAAAGGCTCCTCCGCAGCCGCCTGCGGGGCTCCCAACACCACCCGGGGGGTCTGGGCGGCATGGGCGGCCCTCTGCCCCCGCCGCTCCTTCCGCCTTGCCCTCTCTCGCCGCCCTCCCCGCCGGACTCGCCGCCTCCCGGTACGACGCCGGCCGAGATCCCGGCGGGCCCGCGCTACCCGAGCGAGACCTGGTGCTCGCTGTGCCGCGTCTACTGCCCGGACCCGGTGTGCCTCCCGTGCGGCCACAACTTCTGCACGGGCTGCATCGGGCAGCGCCTGGGCGAGCCCAAGCTCAACATCTCCTGCCTGGAATGCGGCGCCACCGCCCACAAGAGGAGCCTCCGGCCCATCAAGCCCCCGCCGCTCCTGGCCAACCTGGTGGTGGGCGAGCGGCCCAAGCGGCAGAGGCTGGAGCCGGCGCCCGCGGGACCCGCGCCGGTCCCGCCACCGGCGCTCCGGGCGGCGCCCGCGGTCACGCCACCGGCTCCGGTGGTCTCCGCGGCGCCCTCGCCGCCGGTAACACCCGTGTCGACGGCGGCGGCGGCGGCGGCGGCGGCAGCAGCACCACCGCAACCGGCGGCGGCGGAGGCAACAGCACCGCCGCCGCCGCCGCCGCCTCCGCTGCTGTCGTTGACGCCGGCGCCGCCCAGCCCTCCGCCGCCAGCCGCAACGGGCGCAGCAGCCACGACCGTCCCCGCCGCCGCCGCCGCCGCCGCCACCACTGCCGCCGCCGTCACGACGCCAGTGGCCGTTTCGAGAAGGGCGCCGCTCACCCCAGGAGGCGCGGGAGACGGGAACGGAGGGCGGCTGTGCGAGAAACACCAGGAGGTGCTCCAGTTCTTCTGCGAGGAGGACCAGTCCCCGATCTGTGCCCACTGCGACAGGTCCCAGGAGCACAGGGCCCACACCATCTTCCACGTGGAGAGGGCAGCCCGGGACTATAGGGTAAGAGCGCGCAAAGCAGTCGCCCCGGCGGGAGACACGGGCACCGCTCTGTCTCCCTTTTGACCGGTCTCTGCCTTCCCCACCTACATTTGGGGGAAGCCATGAACAAACAGCTCCGAAAAATGCGATATTTCACCTTCTGTCTTCTTCAGTTGCTAACGATCTTCAGAAGGTGGAAGCTCGTATGTTTTGTTTTATGTTATATTTTTCAATTCTGTGTGAGTTGCTTATAGAGAGGGTGTGAGTGAGTAACTGCTTTCTTCTGAATCCACAAGGAGTAGGAGAAAAGTACTGTTGGTTTGCCTTTTAAGCACTTATACCTCTGTGTGCATGCATACTTTGTGTGTGTGTGTTCCGTACAGCTCATATGTAATATAAAGTTGTCCCAAGTGGTGGTAAATTGGCAGGTATTGTCACAAAGATGTTTTTGTACCTAGTGATGCAAAAATCTTCTTTTAAGTTCTTATTTTTATGTATTCCCCCCAAGCTCAGTATGCGGCAGATGTGGATAACTTGTGGCTCTCCAGATGTTGTTAGGCTAGGGCTGCTAGGAGTTGCCGTCCAGCAACCGCTGGAGCGCTTGCTCTCTTAGTAAGAGAGAGTGAGTGGAAGAGTAGTTTTTAAATCAGTTTTCATTTTGGTAGATGCATGGGTGTGCTAAAAGCATTTTTAATGTGTGTGACTACATCTGCTTTGCCAGTTTGCTGTGTTAGGACAGATTTCAGGAGAATGAGTCTAGCAACAAGGAGGTAAAATGTTGCAGTACTGAGTCCATCAGCAGGTGTTCTTCAACTGTAGACTCCTTTCTGCATGGTAAATACGCATTTTTTTGTTCAGTGGCCACATGGACTTCTAGGCCAGTGTTTTTTGGGTTAATGTGAAAATAGAGTGGTTTGGGGCTGCCAGTTCCACTGGGAGTTGTATGTGTGTATATGCCTTCAGGTTGTCTGTCAATTTATTGTGACTCCATGAATTTCATAGGGTTTTCTTATGCAAGGAAGTGCGTTTGCCAATTCCTTCTTCTGAAATAGTAACTGCTATTTAAATGTTTTCAAATAGGGCTAGAGTCCAAATAAATAGGGCTAGAGTCTCAATCATTCTAGCTTTGTTATTCAAATCTGAAGGTGTAGGTTTTCATCTTTAAATCTCTAACTTACATCTCTAAATTATTCTTAATGGGCTGTATTTTCACATAAGGGAATTAAAGGGAATTAAAGGAATTAAGCCCTATTTGTCCAGATAGTACTACAGCTAAAGTAGCTTACTGCTTAAATTAAATTGCTTTTTTGAGAACATAAGTGAACACACTAGACATCCTTTTTTTGAAAGACTGATTTTTCCTGGATAAAAAATAAAAGAAGTCTGCCTACATGGAGCACTTCACTTTCTCCATGTACCCCATAGTCAGTTTTCATCCCACAAATACTTGAGATTTTGTAGCTGGCTTTTTGTCTCTGGGTGAAGATGCTCCAAATCAGAGGAGGATCGAACAATCTCTGATAATCCCAGGACAGTATCTAAAACTTTCAGGACGCATAAAAATGGATATATTTTTTTAAAAAATGAAGAAACGTTTTTTTAAAACTAGATTTCTAAAGATTAAATCATATGACTCTTGTTTAAAAATAAAAGAAATTAAATCTTACTGCAAAAATTAGCTAAGTATATAATGACAGTCTGATAGAACTGATTTAATTATGCTTTGGTACTTGTATATTAAGTATATTAAGTTACCAACAATCAAGTGTGCAAAGTAGGAGAACTTGCATTTTTGTTTTGGTCTGTGAGTAAAAATAATAGCAAGATTTTGGAAGACTCACTCTATTGACCAAAGTTTTAAAGACAGTATACATTTATATCCTGTTAAAAACTGAGGTTTTTTTTAGAAGGAAAGATTATTTTATTTTTCCGAACAACGAGCAAAATGATGTGGTAGCCAGGTACTTGACATTCCTACTTTTAGATGTCTGGTTCCACTGTGTGTGTATGTGCCTTTAAATTGCCTGTTGGCCCCATAAATTCTGTAGGATTTTCTTAGCAAGGAATAATCAGGTTGTTTTGCCAGTGGCTGCCTAGAGTACCTGGAATTCATTGATCTCTCATCCAAGTACTAACCAGAGCTGACCCTGCTTAGTTTTTAAAAAATCGAGGAAGATTTTTTTAAAGTGAAAATTTAAATCTGGCTTCTGTTGTTGATTTAAATCAATCTGCCCAGGTAACATTCTGAGTTGCAGTTACCTTCTCAAGGAAGATCTCAACTGTAGTATGGAGGAAAGGGAGATAAAAAATATATGGAGAATTTTTTAGCTTTGCATTTTTGTTTGTCTTTGGTTTTTTGTTTATTTTTGTTTTGTTTTTTATTGATGGGCTGTCATACCAGCTAGAAAGCTTGTGTTGTGTTGTGTTGTGTTGTGTTGAAAGGAAGTTCAGGTTCCCTAGCAATTTCAAAAAGCAGACCATTCTAACATTACTCAGGAGACATATAGGGACTATTGCACAAGATCTCTTCACTCTGTTTACTTTCTGTTCACAAGAGTGTCATGTAATCTATTTCTGTCTCACTCTACTGGGTCCAAAGAGGCCACCCTGCTTATCAAGCAATTTCTGAGAATTATTCCCTTCTAAAATAGCTGTTTCGCAGCCCAAAATGCCTGGATTTTTCAGATAGAAGCAATAAAGTAAAATCCTCAAGAAACAGATTTCTTTAAGAGGAAAAATAGACACATATTTCCAGTCTAATCTTAATAATTTTTCCTTGAATGCAAACTTTAAGGATACAAATACATTGGAGAGGGGATGTGTTTTGTAACTTTTAATGGAGCAGCCAGACTTTATTGCCTGTTTTACTCTCTCATCTTTGTCTGGTGAATCCTGTGAGTTTTGAAACCTAGCATGATGTATTTTGTACCTTTTGGTTGGTCTAATGAACAATCACCACAAGATGGATTTGGGCCTTTTCTTTTTCATTTTGAGCAGCACAACTACTCCTGCAACCTTTAAACCACTAATGATCTTGTTTTTATAATTCTTCCTCGTTTCCTTTATCACATTAATCCATAGGTGTTTGATTTCAACAGGTCTGAGGGCCAGTTTTCTGCCTCTGGGACCCTCCTGGGGCCATGCAGATTGCTATAAAACAAAAAAATAAAAATCAGAAATTTGGTTCCCAAGTGCCCTAAAGTTCATTTGTGGCATAGTTTTAATGTTAAATAGTAAGGGGAACCTTACACCCTGTTCAGAAGATTAATAGTGTTCATGCAGACTTCTAGGAGAGGCAAGTCACATACATAATTTTTGCCAGAAAAAAAAGGTACCCCTGGATAGTTGAAGGCTGCAGAAATAGGCTTTAGAGGCTGTATTTTTTATTACCCTGTGTCTTAATTGGATTGAGTTGAGATATTCTTGCCAAAATGCATACTTATTTTTATCTTCTTTACCAGGAGCTTTATAGGCTGGTTTCTAAACACTCATCTATTTGTCATTTCAGACAAAAGAGAGCTCCATAATTGCAAATTATTTAGTATGCAGTTTCCTCTTCTTTGCTGTGAGCTTATCTCAAAGCTGCCCCCTCCAATAAGAAATGTTCTGCCTTCTTGTTTTCAAAATTCTGTTCTTCAGTTCTGTGGCCTGTCCCCACCTTAATGAAAGACTCTGCCAGTTTTCTTAAATAACAACTGTGCCATGTTTCATGCCTTAAATAACCAAGTGCTGTTGGAATGTTGAATTATGTCTTGGAAGAGCCCATTCAGGTGTGAAGATCATTGGGTGAACTTGAGAGAATTGTGCTTTGTCAGCCTTAGATACCTCACAAGGGTCGAATTGGAGTGGCAGCTGGGGAGCATGTACAACATCTTGAGTATTTTGAGGAGAAAATAGGTTATAAACAAAAGTGAAGTTGTACAATTCAGCACACTAGTCTCTAAGCCAGGGTGAGGGAAGTGATGGCCACAAGCTGCTCTGTCCCTCTGGGTTTTTGTAGACCCCCAGTGAACTCCCCTGCCAAGTAAGAATTCCCCTACTCCTACTTCTTCTGGCCTGTTTCATTTTTAAAAATTATTTTTTGAAGCTAGTACCGCCCGGTCCCTCTTTTTAAGCCATGACTTCTCCCCCAAAACAGGTTTTACTTCTCTTCTTTCAACACCAGTAAGCCAAGAACTGTGGCTACACAGTGTCTGAACAACTGCAGCATCTTTATGATCATTGACCAAGGTTTTGTGCAATTTTTCTCATCATGTAGATGTGGAATTTGATCCTTATAGCATTGATATCTTGAGATTCAGGAATCCTCTTAGAAAAGGAAGTATTTAGCTTTGTAATTGAAGAGGAGTATGAAATACATACAGTCTTAGGAACCAGAGAGGGGATCATTCTGGGCTTGCAAGTAGGTGAAGAAAGAGAGTAGGTCAGAGGTTTGGGGCTGCAAGTTGTCTTCTGTTTACAGTGGCAGTTGGGAAAGAAATAATGCCCATTTGTGTTTTCATATCTATGCCAAGACTTCCAAACTCTTACTTCCTCTAATCTCCTCCCTCCTGTCTCAAGCCATTTTTATTTGCTCAGGAGCGGGTCCAGGCACAACTAGAGATTCTGAAGCAGGAGAAGAACACACTATGGAGTCAGAAGCTGACAGGAGAGAGGAAAATCCAGGAATACATGGTAAGTGCTTTTGGTGATAATGAAGAAATAAACAAGGCTTGACTTCTTGTCCATTATTTGCCCTTTATGTTCCCTTTCTATGTTACTAAAGCCTGTTGACTTTCCGCTTAATTTTGCAGTGCAATAAAAGCTTTATGTTGAGCCAAGACAGGCTGTGGAACATTGATATGGCAGACCGCTGGCAAAATAACAGTTCTTTTCTACATGTAATTAGTAGTAGTTTGAGAAATCAGAGAAGTTGTTTGTACTATTTTGAGAAATCAGATTTAAATTCTGCTTTAAAACAATACTGTTTATATCGGTTTGCGTGAAGGGGCTTGCTGTTGTTTCTGTATGTTTTGACTATCAGTGGCTCAGTGTGTGTGACAGTTAGTTTACAGATAGCTAGTTTACAGTTCAGATAAGTATTCAGATTTCATCCTTAGCATACTTTATCCATGGCTGGGTCCCATAGCTCAAGAAAGTGAGATGATTGTTACAGGTGACAGTCATCCAGGGAAGGTACTGAAAATATTCCTGCTTCTGCCCTATTGCCTCCAACCAGGCTTATTGTTTACCTGGTCCAGGACTTGCAGAAACTGGACTGCAGATACTAGACAACAGCTGGCAGATTCCCTCCAGACCCTCTTGGAGTGGGGAGCTGCAGGGCCAAAATCTACAAGTTTATAGAATGCCATGTTCCAATCTATCTTTGGATTCTTCTGGCTCTGCTGTCCTTGTTAGTCTATGCTAGTCCCATATTCTTTCTGTCTGTATCAGGAGTGGGCAGTTATATGGGGGCCAGAGGCCAGTTTTCCCCCAGCTCCCCTATGGGCTGCAGTCTTCTCCTTTAGCTAACTCAAGTATCTCTGTTTTCTTCTGCAGAAGGAAGCAGTGTTGTTTAGTGACAGTACAGGGTTTGTGGGTGCTTTTGTGGGTGGTATGAGTATATTTTCTGGTGTTTAAATGCTTTTCAGGGACTTTCTCTGGATTTGACAAAAAAATTGTGTGTAAATTATGCAGTTTTTTTTTAATTACTTGGGGAGTTGGGAAACTGGTGGAAGGTGACTTTTAAGAGGCACATGAATTCCATGGGCCACACTTTGCCCATCCTGGTCTATATGTCTCTTTTCCAAATTCTTGCATAGAAACAGAAACATTAACAGTTTTAGTTAATGTGTTCTTAGCACTCTAGTAACATTCTTGCCTTATGTACCTAAAAAAGGGTTCTGTGATTTCCTCTTTCCTCACATTGCCTGTGATTGTTACAGGAGAAAGTTGAGGCAGAGAGACAGGAGATTGTGTCTGAGTTTGAGCGCCTGCATCAGTTTTTGAAAGATCAGGAACAACGCCTGCTGACCCAACTAGAAGAAATAGATAAAGAGATAGAAAGGCGGAAAGATGAAACGGTCACCAAACTCTCAGAAGAACTGTCTCGTCTTGGTGGTGTGATCACTGAGATGGAGGCAAAATGTAAGCAGCCGGCAAGTGAATTTTTGCAGGTGAGACTTTCGATCAACAGAGTGATCTCTTGTCTCCCATTCTCTCTGGCCTGGACCTGAGCCTGGCGGTGGGTTATGGGCCTTTGACATTGGAACTCCAGAGAGTGCTCAAGTGTTTGAATATGGGGGTTGCTATTTACTAGGCAATACATACGATTGGTCAAGGATGAGCAGGACTCCCATCTGCTGCCCAGTATGGCCATGCACTGACATTGGCCCCTGTAGGTGGTGGGGCTGTTTGTTAGGAAGCGAAGCCAGTTGGCTGGAGTTGGGAGGGTCTCCACTGTCCAGAGTATTCCTCACTCTCATGGAATGCTGTGAAATTGGCATTCCATAAGACAGCAGTGGGGGTGGCTTTTTAGCTCAAGCTGGCCTCTTCTAGACTTTTCCAAGGGACAGTTGGAACTCTGTAGCTCCTCCCATTGTGGAATGCTATGACATCATAGCACTCTGCTGTTGGCAGATGTACTTCCAGGTCATTCAGCCTGACCTGAAGGCTGTTGAGAAGCTGGCCTGGATGATCCCATTCCTTCAGGTTCATGTCGGGACACATCTGGTGTGGCTGCCATGCAGACCTCTAGTACGTACAGTTGTGTTAATATGGGGTCTCTCTTAAGGGTGTTTGGGTACTTGGGCTGATGCTTTGGTGATGGGACTGAATTAGAGGTCACTCTTGGAAGATTCAGTCAATGGAATCTGACTAATAAGAGTGCATGCTCAGAATGACTTGAGGGTAGGGTGGTTTGGGAGGGAGTAATGGGTCTGTGATGGGTAATTTTTTTGGAAAAAAAGAAAAGTGAGTTGTGGGAAATATGTGCCTGCAAAAAAGCCTGCATTTTCTGGGATCTCCTTAGGGTCTTCCTGTGGTCCACTCCATGGCGAACATCATTTGTAGCTATTCCAAGGATGTGAGGCTGGTTTGTTTTTAAAAAATCGAGCAGCACCTCCTGCGCACTTGATCTCTTGGCACAGAATCTTTTTTTTTAATTATTTTGCAACCAGCCCTCTGATCACAAGCAACAAGGACAAGATGTTTAGGTAACCTGTGACGTGCAGAGAGTCTCTCTGAGGCACTACGGGTGATGGTGAAGAGGCGCAGTGATCCTGGGATGGGGAATTGTGGGGGGCCCTGGCGTCTCTTCTTCTGGTCTGGGCTCTTTCCGGGAGCAAGGCGCCATTGCCTCTGTTGGGCTGAAGTAAGGTGCGCGCCCCTGTTCAGCAGTGAAGCAGTGTGCCTACTGGACAGCATGCTTAGAGGTCACTTGGGTGTCACAGCTGAGGGAAGGAGCTGGTGGCCCCAGGCAAGACATGGCCGGTGGGCAGGCCGTGGAGGGGGCCAAAAGCCAGCCTGCTCACCGGCAGGAAGGGTGGGAGGACAGTTCGGGGAGGAGAAGGCTGCTAAAAGGCACTAGGGCAGCCCTTCTCCTCAGAGAAACAGTTGCACCGCCAGGGAGAGCAGCGTGGCCTGAAGGCTCCCGTGTGTAACCGGAGCATCCCCCACCTCTTGTCTTGGAGCAAACACCTGATGTTCCACCTCTGGGATCACAGGTAAGAGCCTGAGGGTGACTGGGGGGCAGGCTACTTAACCCCTGCCCTGTAAGCACCAGAGGCTAGAAGAAAGCTTCCGTCCTCCTGCCTTTGACAGCAGTCTTGGAGTCCTCTGCAGCCTGAGACAGGGGTGCAGAGGCATGCTCCCTGTTAGCCTGTGACGCTCTCTCTGATGCAATGCATTGTGGGACTCAGCTCTTTTTTCTTCTCTTTTTTCTCCTCTAGGATATTAAAAAAAACATGAACAGGTATGTGTTTTTTTCTTATTTCCCTCCCCCATATCAGTAAATAAATTCCCCAGTCTTCAAGCCTGCTTTCAGTTCAGAGACTAATCAAAATGATGCCCTTTTCACTTTCTGCTTTTGCCAGAACCACTGCAATAGTATGCATGTCCATAAAAGTCTTCAAATTCAACACATACAATAGCTTGGCATACTGTAGGGACAGCTGCATGTAAACTATTCCCATAAAGTGCCAGAAGTAAAGTATGAGACAGAGAAGAATCAAAACTTGTGGATGGGGAGCATCTTTACGTAGTTGCTTGTTGTATAGAACTGCATCCTTGCAACCAGGACCACCCCAAAGCATCTTGGTTTGTTGGAAAGGAAACCCAGATGGCACTGTAGCATACTAATTAACTACAGCATTGTCCATCGAATGCAGCATGAAACTAAATTGGTGCTGTGTCCCAAACTAGTGCAGAAGAGCCTTCTGATAGTTTGTGATCTTGGAAAAAGGTTCATTTGTCTCCTGTTGTGTTGTCTTAATGGCACTAAATTTTGAATTAAAATTAAGAGTTTCTTAATTTCAAAACTTCATCCTAATAAAGTTGATACAACAGGACCTAATGCTACCTTTGTTCCTTTCATTCCCTGGGATCAACATGGCAATATTCAAGCAAGCAGGGATTTTCCTTTTGATGTTATTTACTCAGACCTGGATCTTAATAAGTGCTGGAGAAAAATCCATGTGGTGGTTAACTGGACTTTTTATAAAACTAGGAATGTTGATTTCCTTTTTCAAAAATGCAGATGTGCAGCAGGACAGTTTCAACTCTCTGAAGAAACTCCTAAGCTCGAAAGCAAATTGGAAGACTTCTTTCGCAAAGGGGAAGCTCTGAAGGAAACATTGAAGAGATTCCAAGGTACTTACTTATGTGTAGGGTTTTTGCCCTGCTTTACTGTTGGAAAAGCTCTTCAAGCAGGTAGGTGTCAGTAAAGACGAAGAGCATCCATTCTCTTTCAGACTGTACAATAGCTCTTTGATACCACTATCACTGCCTTGGTTCCATCCCATGGAATCGTGGGGTTGGTAGCAGCATGCAGTACTTCTCCAGAGAGCTATCGCGCTCTCGCTCTCTCCAGACTGCAGATGTGGTATCAAAATGCTGTAATTGTGAAGTGTGAAAGAGATCCTATCACCAGGAAAATCTATAAAGATTAAAGGATTGTCATCCTAGTGGGATAGCTGTGGGATGACAACTTGGAAAAAAAAAAAGGAGAAGCAAACGATTTGGAGGTGCATGTATTCTAATTTCTTTTGCAGATGGGGTAGAAGGTTGTGCATCCTAATCAGTCTGGCCTGCTAATTACTTGTTAGCGTGCACAGCCAAAGCCCAATTCAGATGAAAAGAGGCCTCACTTTGCTTCAAGAATATTTGACCCTGGGCATTAGGTTAAATATAAGGGGGAAAGGAGGCTACAGTAGTGTAACCTGAAAGCAGAAGCTTACTGCATAACTCCGAGCCAGCACAAATATCTCTTTTCCCTGTAGAATAGCATCTAATATTAAAATTTTAGTAGATGTGTCAGGATTACAGTCTTCCATCCTCATTTGCGGGTTTGACCTTCACAAATTTGATTATTTGCAAGTAGATACCTCCCCTTCCAGTTCCTCTCTTCCCATTCCCTCATCTTTTGTCCAGGCATGCCTGTCTGCCTTCTCCTCGCCTGGGCAAAAGGCAGGCAGATGCATGCCAGACCAAAAGATAAAGGAATGGGAGGGGGAGGCCGGGGACGAATTATTAACGGTTTTTCCAGTTTCACACCCAACCTTCATAAAAGTGGAGGGGGCACTCTAGTTACAAGGATGAATTTTGAGAGCACTTTGGACCAGCCAGTGTCTAAATAGCAAATAACAGTGTGGGGCAGCCACCAGGCATCATTCCTGTATGGGTAGCCTGGGGTGAACATGGTTGCAGCAAGTAACTAAACTATAGCAAAGGGCAGAGAATACCAGAAATGGCTCTTGGAGGTTGGATTCAATGGGTAGTTAAGTAAGAAGGGAGAAGCTATTGGATTGGTTACTAGAGGCTATTTGTCAGAAAGCAGTGAAAAGGATCACTTTGTCACTAAATTTTACCTCGTCTCCTAAAGCAGCCTTCCCCATCCTGTTGCCTTAAACTGTCTACTTCAGCTGGCATAGTCAGTAGTCAGGAATAATGGGGGTTATAGTCCAAAGCATCAGGAGGGGGACAGATTGGAGAATGCTGTATCCACTATCATAGCTGCCATTTCCTCTATGGCAGTGGTTCTCAACCTGTGGGTCCCCAGATGTTTGTGGACTTCAGCTCCCAGAAGCCCCAGCCACTATGGTCAATGCTCAGGGCTTCTGGGAGCTGAAGTCCACGAACATCTGGGGACCCACAGGTTGAGAACCACTGCTTTATGGAAAAGGTAAAAACAGCTATAATAGTTCACAGTAATAGATCTGTGGAAATGATGCAGCGGTAGTATATTGTAGTTTGAACATATCAGCTAGTGCTTTGAGCAAGTTAATTCTTCCCCTCCCTTCCCCAGATTCTGGGAGACTAAACAAGTGTTTCTTAATCTATTTTTTTCCTTCCCTAGATAATCTGATAAATGCTGTGGAGAAAGGAGAAACTGTGAGAACATTGCATGATAAAGGTAGATTTTGATAATGGTATTTCTGAGTTTTTAAAACACTGTTCTTTTGGTTTGCTTCCAGTCAGAGTTTCTTAAAACATCCTAATCATGCTGTGTTGACAGGGTGCAGGGTTCTCTGAAGAAGAAAACCCTTGAAAGTAAACTTGTTCAAAAGTATTGCTTGATTTAACCCGGGGCTTACATGATTTGGCCAAAGGAACGTAGACTCTTTGCGAGTGTTTTAACTCTGTGTTTATGATTCTTCTGGAGTACACTGCAAGGAGCTAGGTTATTACTGAGCGTGTGAAGAAGGGGCAGCAATTAATCTGTAGAGATGAAGTATACAGAACCGACTTAACTGACTGTTATACCTGTTATAAACTCTTGTATTTTTTTAAGTTCTTGGCACTTTGCAGTTTTTCCTCCCTTAAGATAATGTTCGAAAAAGATTCTACAGTTCAGAAAGGGAGTGTGTTGTTGTATATAGTGAGTCAGCTCATTTGCTGTGGGGCTTCAGGTGCTCAGGTCAGGTAGACCTATTTAGTCTGCAGTATAAATGCGCTCTACCTAGCTGAGGGATGTGATTAGTTCTGCTTTGCAAGAAGGCTTCTACTTTATACCGTTCATCGCATTGAGTTTGAAATTTGTGAAGTCACCTAATGTGGAGTCAGGCTTATTGGTGGACAGTTGTGGCCCTCTAGCAGTTGTAGCCAGTGTGCTGGGAGTGTGGCAGTTTATTCAACAGTATCTGGAGACCATCCTCGTCTGCTCTATTTTTGTCTACATTCACTATCAGTGGTTTGCTGCAGCATCTTTGGCAGAGGTCTTTCCTAACCTTGCTGACCAAGATTCTTTTACCTGGTGACATTGGGGATCCTGTGATTCATCAAAGAATTAGGCAGTTGTCCAGTGAGATTTCTTTGACTCCATTACTGTCAGAAGGTTCTGCTGACATACCATTGAGAATTCCAGGGAGTTGGTCAATGGCGGAATTTCATCATCCAGTACTGTACTTGGAGTGTTTGGGGAGCTGTTGATGAAAACCCAACTTGTGATGTGCAGCAGAGAACAACAGAACAACAAATGAGTAAAGCAGGGCAGAAAGGAGAGCCACAATGAGGAATGAAGCTGCTGAGATATGTATAAATGGTTCCTCTGTTTCCCAGCAACTGATGTTGCTTCTTTTCTTACTACAGCAGATGCAGTTCTCAATGCAGATGTAATGAGTGTTCTGCCATCGGACCAAAGAAAGACAAGGTGTGAAGAGTCCCAGCGTAGGCTGCCTGCTTTGCAGTATGTCCCTGATGTGCCCGAAACATTGGATTCCAGAGCTTTGGTTCTGGGCTGTGATGGCTTCACTTCTGGGAGATACTTTTGGGAATTGGAAGTGGGCAATGGAGAATTCTGGGCGTTGGGGGTCACTCGAGATCCTTCCAAGAAGAAAGAGGTGGCAGACTTCAGACCAGAAGAGGGGATCTGGGCTGTGGGGCTGTGGAAGGGGCAGCATTGGGCTCTCACTTCCCCTGTGACTCCCCTGTCCCTTAGCAAGCACCCAAGAAGGATCCGCGTGTCCCTGGACTATGTAGGGGAGTGTGTGACCTTTGCTGATGCAGACACAGAAGACCCTATATTCACTTTCCCACCAGCTTCTTTCAATGGGACACGTACCCACCCATTGCTGTGGGTAGTAGGGTTCCCAGCTCAAACAGTGTTTTTGAGGCGTATGGGGGTGAAATACCCAACTGCAATCCATGAAATGGATGTCCTTAGTCCATGAGTTTAACTTCTTTTTGAGGGCCCAATGAAAGGAATCTGTCAGTTTTTAACCCACTTGAGTGGATAGTTTGAGCCATTTGGGAACAGGAAAATGGGAAGTCTAGAGGTTTATTTAAAAAAAACAAACAAACCTCTACCTCATCTATTGAAGAATGTGAAGAGGAGGAGGAGGCCAGAAAGCTCTCCTTGCTCCATAGCCTTATGATGTTTTGCTTAGGATTAACACAGGAATGCTATGTAGGCCTTGAAAAACAGCATCACTCTTGGGACATCCTTCTTTATGCAAAAGAATTGTCATGATGCCTTTCTTGTAGTAGGCTCAATCGTGTTTGATTGGAAAAATGTTCTACTTGTAGCTATTAAAATTTGAAATTTTATGTGTATTTTTTATTAGTTCACATTTAACATTATTTTATGATTTAATTTTTAAAAATGATTGCATGCCATTTACCTTTGATGCCTGTGCATTTGTCTTCTGTTGGAAAGAAGAGCTCCCAATTAACATTTGATGGTAAGAGTTCCTATGTGCCATGGGCGTCCTTAACCCTCATGTGCTTATCTTGAATTAGACATCCCCAGATTTTGACAGATAGGGCAGTTTTGGCAGGGAGTAACATTTTTCTCCACTCATTGCAACAACTTGATCCTCTTTCTTCCAGCCTGGCTTATTTTAAGTTGGTCTGGAGCTGACATTGACAAATCTCTGCCAGAATGTTAACCTGTGTGTTCTGATTTTCTTGAAAGTAAAATATACGAAGTGTGAATGCCTAGTAAGGAATCCTATGGTAATAGTGGAGATGGGTGCATGATGTCAGACAATCAGACCTCTACACATAGTGTGTGCAGTGCTTGATACATTTTACTTTTGGCCTTTGGAGTGTTCTGTGGCAGTTCACTGGGTGTTATATCTTGTGTGCTGGCTCACAGTTGCTCTAAAGAGTGCCACACTTTCTTTGTGTATCATTGCAGGAAAATGAGCCACAGTTTTATTAAAGTTAGTAATGAGAAAGTGTGTGCCTGGGAAGTCCCAAATAGCTTTATGTGTACACTGCTGGCAAAATCTAGTGAGCTGCAGGGTTTCACTGGATAAAATAGGGTTCCATGGATTTGTGGAGACACTACAGGTAAGACGTGAACATTTTTGATATTTCGCACTCTCCTCGAAGTCATACCACTGATTTATCTCAGCACCCTCTATTACGTCTTCTCCACCAGTTACCAAAGCAGCAAGAGAGTAGAGGAGGTTGCAAATGAAGGATTGTAGCTCTTCCATACTGCAGCAGTTTTGATACCTTTTACAGCAGCAGGAATCCACTACCTAAAAATGGCAGTGTTTAATTCAGCCAACAGGGCCATCATCAGAGCATGATTCTTACTGTCCTTTAGCAATCCTTAAGGGAGCTTCCTTCAGCATGGCAACCTTCAGATGCGTTGGACTACACGTTCCACTTTCTGTAGCCAGCTTATGCCGAATGGGGATTTTGGCAGGTTCTGGAGAGGGGGACACTTTCAAGCATCTCCCACGTTGATCTTGGAAAGCCTTTCACTCGTAAATGGACCTTGTGACAGAAAATGCCTACCTTCAGCTGTAGGAGAATGTCCTCATTTTGATATTAGACAGTGTGGAAGCGGGTAGCCTGTATGCCAGTTCTTGCCCTTGTTTGATAGCTGCTGCCCTTCCCAACCTGTGCTTTTATGAACCACCTCATTTGAGAGGTTACACATGGTCTGATGAGTTCTGTCTAAAATTTCCTTCTCGGGAATGTACCACAGTTAATGGGCTGATATTTAAACACTTGGATACCTTTCACTTAAAAAGACATAGGTTGCCTTTGGCTAGAGTGCTTGAGTGACTTTGCATATTATTTATAAAAAGGGAAAGATACCAGTTACTCTGATGGCTTTATCTTTCTTGGTTGCCTTATTTGAATATGGAGGCAGTCCTAGGCCATTTCCTCACTAGATTGTTATAATGCTATTATTCCATTTTCAACTTCCTATGGAATCCTTTGCAAACCCCAGGATTCCATAGGATATTGAAAGTGGAATAATAGCACTATAACAATCTAGTGCGGAAATGGCCCTACTCTCAGTACTGCATTTGGGGAGGAGAGTTATGAATTACTCTGCTGCTGAATCATTTTTAAAGATTTCTGAACTTTTCTTTGTTGAAACTTTGTGGTGTTAGGGGTCCAGCCTAACACATGATACTGCGGTATGCTTCTGTGAAATGTACAAGGAGACCCATAGCCTTGTCCGTGAGAACAAGACAGAGGAGGTTCTTGTTCCAGAACTGCATATAGTTCCAGGCCTCTCCAAGTATTGTTACAGTGGTGAATACTGATAAGCACTATTGCTGTAGCCTAAGTGTTACTGATGGTGCATACCTTGCACCCTGACACTGATAGCATCCAATAGCCCCTCATACTGGGAGGGAGAGTGGGAGAACTGGATCTCCCCCAAAATTCTACCTAGACTATCCTCATCTCTAGACTTATGGGGAGTGCTTGATCTAGGGTGCACTTCCCCAAGGAAGATAGATTCCCAAATGTTATTTTGCAGAAGCAAAGACCAAGTGTGCAAGTGTGACCTGTCTGCCCATGAGAACTGTGCAAGGAAGTTAGCAACAGAAAAATTCACTCCTCCAGTCTGTTCTTTGACTTTCATTTTTCTCCATCTTCAAACTTTGGTGAATGCAAAAGGTATTCAGAAAGGTTAAAAAGTATAAGTTAACTCACACCACTGGATAGCTGTTAATGGCCATTTCCGCACTAGCCTGTTACAGCACCACGATTCCACTTTCAACATCCTATGGAATCCTGGGATTTGCAGTTTAGGGAGGGGCCAGGTGGCCCCTCCCGAAACTGCAAACCCCAGGATTCCATAGGATGTTGAAAGCGGAATCGTGGTGCTGTAACAGGCTGGGCGGAAATGTCCAATGTTTGGCCATGATATGAATGAGGCCCAGCTTGCGTTGTTGTTGTTGTTGTTTGCCTTCAAGTCATTTCCAACTATGGCAACCCTATCACAGGGTTTTCTGGGGCTGAGGGTGTGTGATGTGCACAGGACCACTCAGTGGGTTTCCATGGCCAAGCGTGAAATCAAACTCTGATCTCTAGGGTTGTAGTCCATTGTTCAAACCACTATACCGTGCTGACACACTACAGTTCTCTAAAAGCAAAATGTTAGCATGAATAGTCAAAAATTTCTTTTTTCTTTTCAGAGCTCTTGACAAAGGGTAGGGTGAGAACTGTAAGTGGCTATTTCTTTTCTGTCTTCAAGCCCTTTTATTTCTGCTGCCCAGTTTCCTGTCCCATGGACTGGGCTGCTGTGGAAGGGCTAGATTACTCTTACCAGACTTTTGAGCTAATTGCTTGCTAGGGGTTTCTGAAATTAGAAATTAGGCTGATGGATGTATGAAAAGACAGCAGCCCGTAGGTTGCCGACCACTGACATAGACCTTAAAAAAAGATGTAGGAAGTGGCCCTGTGCAGAGGAGCACACCCTCAGCGTTGCCTCCTCAGGGGTCTCTTCCAGGAAAGAGACGTTGTGGGATGGCATCTCTGTCCTTGAAAGTACATGCTATATTAAAGGTAGCATGCAGTGCCACCTTGGATACTTAACGTGACCCTCCTCTTTTTACTGAGCCAGTACCTTGTGGGGAGAGGCTCAGGATTTTTCCAAATGTGGCCCCTAGCCCCACATGGCTATGTGATGGAAGAAAAAAAAATCACATACCGGTACACCTTGAACTGCATGCAGTGGGTTGGAATGGATTTCATTGGAATTGCAACTGGGGAGCAAAGGATCAAACTTTTCCTTATGTACTGCCAGTGGAATGAAAAATCACTGCCCCAATCCTCTCTTAGTATTTGTTTAAAAATGCAAGACAACACTACATTGTGTGAATGAAATTATAGAGATGGCAGAAAGCATACATGTTGAATAAAGCGTGAGATTCATCTGGAGCCTCTACAACTCTTTTACAAAGATGAAAAAAGCTGATTTGTGCAGCCTGCAAAGACTCCAAGGGCCAGTAAACTCATATTCTCATTTCTGGTGAGGAAGATGCCTGGGATTACAGTGTAAGAATTGGGTAAAGTACACTCTTTCAGCATCACTTTGGATCTTGGGTCATCCATCCCTTCATTATGGGATTCTTATCATGAGGCTGTTATACTTTGAACATATGATGAGGTGACATGAATAGCCTGGAAAAAGACATGACATATTTCCATGTTACAGGTGGATTGACTGAATTGAATTGAGGAAGCACCAGTCCTAAATGGCTGTTTAATAGTGATAAGAGCACCAAGACAGGGGGCTCTAAATATTATTTGAGACAGGATGGGTTTTTCCATGTAAGTGGGGCAGTGAATCCCTCCTTTCATGTTTTAGTCCAAATTGTTTTGTGGGATAGAATCCAGCAGCTTGGATAGCTCCTTTAAAGTTCAGATTACTTGGAGAGGACCCAGTACCATAGAAACCAGTAGCTACTAATGGATCTTTGGGTCTGGACAAGTAGCGTGTAGGACAAGATGATACTGCACAGGGCTGGGAAAAACCATGGCCTTCCAGATCTCAGACTCCAGCATCCATCAACCACAGCCAGTTTGGCCAATGGTAAAGTATGATAGGCATGGACAAATAGCATGAGGAGGCACAAGTTCCCCTCCAGGCTTTCTGGCGCTAACCAGACCTTTCTCTTCTGTATACCCTCCAACAGTTTGTAGATGAAAATTAGGACACATCTACCCAAACAACATGAGAGCATTGTTAAAGTTTATTAATGGCAAAAGTTTAATGAGAAAGAACAAGCTGGGAGATGCTGTAACAGTTGGTTTTGCGTAAGCCTATTGGGAAGGGCAAGATTCTGCTCTCTGCCCTGCTGAGCTAATAAAGTGCAAACTACTAGTGGAATTTAAACCTGGCTTGCAGCAACTGAAGTAAGCTGAGGACAAAGGGGAAAGTGTGAGAAGAAGAGAGAAACTAGGAATTTAAAAGCAGATAAAAAAAGTGAGAGGACATAGGATTAACCTGGGATAGGTTGGGCCTAAATACCCTAAAGGCACCAGAGCCTATTCCTTGGAAGTTATGTGGGTAGTGTGGCATACAAGGTAAGACCCCACGCCACCCAACTTCGCTGTATTTTAACTGTGTGAGAAGGAAAAGAGGAGTAGGAAGGACGTGTGTGCATACGCAAACTGCTTCCTTATTTGCTAACAAGGGAGCAGTTTCAGCACTTGCAACCTCTCCCCACTCCACTGCCACGTCCCTATTGCTGCTGCTGGTGTCCAGCAGCAGGGCTTTGCGGACCTTCCATAAGGGCTCCAGGGACCCCAGGTTAAGAACCACTGCACTATATAATAACAGGAAAAACCTGTTCCAGTGTATCAGGTAATGTCCCACCTAGCTGAGCAGTCTGCTTCTAACAGAGGCAAGGCCATTTTCCCATATCTTTAATCTTAGGCACAAGTACCGCTGATCAGATGTGGACACCATGTTGTGAATGTCATGGGCCAGGCTATGTGGAGCATAACCCGAAGAGGAGGCCACAGCTGGATTCTGCAAGTGTAGGAGAAGCATCTGAAAGGGGATTCTTAGCTTCATCCCTGTCCAACCTCCTTTCCATTTTCAGTGATTGAAAGTACAGACACTAATCTGCCTTTAGGACTGAGCAGAGAATGGTGCCAAATTTGAAAAAAAAAAAAAAAACACGGTAAAAATCCCTCTAAAATGTAAGGAAATTTGGTCTAGAAAACAGTGCTTGTTAAAGCAGCATCACAAAAAGCTTAGCTCCTGTTTGGGTTGCTTCTCCTTGAGCTCCTTGTCACCCCCATCCCAAAATTAACTTGTCACATTAACTCTTTCACTAGTAACTCATTACATTCAAGCTCTGGTTTAAATTCAAGCTCTGGTTTAAACGCATGTGTGCTGGCAGCACTATACGTCCCCACCTTATTTGCCACTGGGGAGACAGTTCCTTTGTTATGCATTACGTGTGCCATGTACCAGTTCTAATGTGTCTGTTGAAATAATACTAAAACTAATGCTGCGGTGGCTCAGATACAGTAGGAGAATGCAGCTGGTTGATCTTTGTTGTCTTCACGTGAAAGGTCAAGATGTCTTCCTGTAGAGGATATTTCAAGAGCTCTTTGCGACAGGGAACTGGAGAAGATCCCACAAGCCTGGGTTGCACATTTCTGATCTGCGAGGCTCTCTGGTTGCTCAGAGGAAAAAGGAATCAGCGGCAAAATAAACATACCACTTTTATCTTGGAGGAGATGTATGTTCACTGCAAAAATTATACTTGCTGTTTCCTGAGGACTCCTAGCACTTCTTAGCTCAGCAGATCCAACAACATCCCCATAGGAAAGGATATTACTGTTATTCCTACACTATAGGGAAGGGGCTGAGCTCCATTCAGGTCTAAAGTCAGTTGAATCTGGAATGTGACTCAAGGGCTTTTTGTTAATCCGCTCAGCTACTCTCGAAGAAAGACAAGCTTGCCACAACTCAGTCCTTAACATGAGAAATCAGGACATGGTGCAGAGTTCCATTTTCATCAGTGTCAATGATGAAACCCCTGCCCCATGCTGAGGATTAGAGACTGACTGACTGATGCTTGGACTGATTGCATCTGATTTTAGAAATTTCCTTCAAGTTCCCTCTCCGCAAACCAGAGCTCTTCAGCTATAACTTTAAAATCATTTTGAAGTACCAAGTCTCTTTCCTTAGAACATGGGAGCTGGTAATGAAATGACACTTTTGATTTTGTGCAGAGACAGAGAGCTTTCCTTGTGTCTGAGGCAAACTGGGACTAGTAGGGAACAACTTCCAGATCAGAGGGAAAGACATTCCAGAGAGGTTCATGCCTTCCCAGCTCTATTGTTAGACATGAATCACGATCCCTCCCCAGCCCCACTGAGACTGATGAAATACCACCAGTCATGCGGACTTAGGGCTTGAGAAAGTTCTATTCCGTCTCTCCGACCCAAACAAGACCTGGTGGTGCTGTGATTTTTCTTCCCACGTCAAACTCTAAAGAGGCCTGAACAGTTGCCATTTTGTTCAGGGACTGACTTGTTGCCAATTTAAGAAACTAGAAACCCCAGAGATGACCTCTCAACACCAGCTGGCTTCTGGCAAGGAAACACCCGCCTTGTGTTTCGTGCCAAGCATTCGTTCCCTGTACGCTGCCGTTAAAGGAGGAGAAGGAGACGGCACTTCAGCTGGCCGGGAAGACGCCATGGCTGCCGTGTTCCTCCCAGGGAACCTCCAAGATGAAGCCACTTGCTCCGTCTGCTTGGAGTACTTCAAAGACCCCGTGTCCATTGAGTGCGGCCACAACTTCTGCAGAGCCTGCATCACCAAGAGCTGGAAGAGCCTGGAGGGGGAATTCCCCTGCCCCCAGTGCAGAGAGGTTTTCAAGGAGAAGAACTTCAGGCCCAACAGACAGCTAGCCAACATGTCCGAGATCATCAGTCAATTCATCCTGCACGGCGGGAAGGGCCTGGAGGAAGACGGGATCTGCGAGAAGCACAAGGAGGCCCTTAAACTCTACTGTAAGGATGACCAGAAGACCATCTGTGTGGTGTGTGACCGCTCTCGGGACCACAGACCTCACAGTGTGGTGCCCATAGAAGAGGCAGCCCAGGAATACAAGGTATAAGAAAAGTTCGGAAAAAGTACTTTGATGGGGGATATAGCTCACAGAATCCCCCAGTTGGTGACTGGCCATGTTGACTGGAGGATTCTGGGAGCTGTAGTTCAATTGGTTGTGTTGGCTGAGGGATTCTGGGAAATTTAGTACAAAAATGGAGCTATAATTCCAAGCACTGTCTTCTCTAGCCAATGCTCTGTTTGTCCAGACTAATTTAATAGCATGGGGCCTTTCTGCAGCACACTGTTATAGTGGTATTATTCCACTTTATTATTCCACTATGGAATCCTGGGGTTTGCAGTTTAGGGAAGAGAGCTCTTTGCCCTCAGTAAACTACAAATCCCAGAATTCCACAGGACGTTGAAAGTGGAATAACACCACTATAACAGTGTAGTGTGGAAAGACCCTTTGTCTTGAATAACTTGGAGATCATTATGAAAAGTGGAATATTCTCCTCCAAAGACAGGGGCACAATTCCTTAATTCCAATGGGAATTTAATTTTAAGTGGTATTTCAGGCCAGTGGGAGGACAAGTCTATAGATGAAACCAGGAGTGAAAATGATAGTATGGCCTGGACCTCATGGGCTGGCCCCTGTGTTTTGTTTTGTTTTCTCTTTCTTGAGAGAAGAGGCCAAAATTAGAAGGAATCAGTGGCATCATGCTTTGAGCAACCTTGGTGTGATGTCATCACACAAAGCCCATCGTGTGAGGTGAGTTGAAAAGGGAATGTAGACCAAGCCTCAGACCTGCAGCTACGTTCTCAGGATGAAATGTGACCAGACCAGTGCTAGAAGTGGGGGGCCGGAGTTTGATGGCAATCTTGCTGGTATGATTCACATTTAGACCAGGGGCCCATTTATTCTACATGATTATAGCACTAAATTCCATTTTAACTGCTATGACTGTATCTTTTGGAATCCTGGGATATGCAGTTTAGGGAGGGGCATTTAGAATTCTCAGCCAGAGAGCTCTAGCGCTTCACTAAACCACAAACTCGCAGGTTCCTCAGGCGGCAGGAACAGCAGTTAAAGTGGAATCACAATGCAATATGACCAGGCCCTAGGCAAATAGAAAAAAAAAATGGAATGGCATCCTACCTTATCTCATCTCATTTTCCTCAATACACTGGATCAGTCCACTGATGGCTTCTGGACAATTCAAACAAAGACCAAAACACCCAAGACAACTGATTTTGAACCCATATCCCTTCCCTTTCAGAATTAAAAACAACTTGGTGTTTGTGCATTTTTAGCAGCTGTTTAGCAAACACATGATATGAGGTGGAAAAGTAAAGAAACTCTTCTCGGTTTGTATTTTGGGAGAGGGAACACTGTGCCCCTCCAGAGTTTGCTGGACCTTCGCTTCCAACAGTTCTAATCACAGACAACGGTGAGGATGATGGAAATTCGGCAGGGTTGGGATTGCTGTTGTTGCTGTCTGCCTGCAAGTTGATTCCAATGGCAACCCGAAGGTGAACCCATCATGGGGCTTTCTGGGACTGAGTGTGATGCGCCTATGTGTCCCCTAGTAGGCTTCCATGGCCAAGTGGGGACTTGAACTCTGGCCTCTAGGGTCGTAGTCCAGTGCTGAAATCACTACACCATGAGAGTTGGGATAGCCACAGGTAATCCATCCCTCTCCAATTTGCTCTGTGGGAGCATTGCTGATGCAATGCTGGCAGCCTCCCCATTCACCCATCCTATCCCATGATAAAGGAATTATCTGTAGCCATTTCCGCACTAGACTGTCATAGCACTATTATTCCACTTTCAACATCCTATGGAATCCTGGAGTTTGCAGTTTTGCAAACTGCAAACCCCAGGATTCCATAGGGTGTTGAAAGTGGAATAATAGCGCTATGACAATCTAGTGCAGAAATGGCCTTAGTAATCTGCTGGCTTTCAAGGTGCCTCTTCATTGTGCAGCCTCTTTGGTGTGACTAATACTATTCCAAAACAATGTCGAATTGTCAATTGTCCTAAAAAACAATTTTGGGCTGCTCCTATGCTATGTGACGTGCAAGAATCAGCCAGTGAAGCTTTTCATAGCAGGGAGTTTAGCATGATCACTGGATAACTGTCTTGTGGATATTCCCTCTACTCCAAGAAGGCAGTATATAAATATTGTAAGAAACATGGTGCAAAAAAACCCCCTGGGTTCTTCTTGGGTCTGCTCAAAGTATAAGATTGGAAGTGGTAGCCAAAACCAAAGGCTGCAAGTTTAGCATATAGATTTCCAAAGATGAGCGGAGTCTTGCTCTCTGTTCAGTCACAGACTTTCTTATTTGCAGACAGTCATCTGTGGAGAGATTGTCCTTGTCAGGCAGGAAAAGGTTAAACAAGTAATTAAACTCCTGATCTATTTCTGGGAGGGAGGCTTCCCAAAGTGGAAATAAGATCCAGGCTGAACCGGGTTCTCCAGGGAACAGGAGCCAGGGTTGCTCTTCACATCATTGGTGGTAAAAGAGTAGCTTAAAATAAAATCTGCAGCTGATAAAGGTGGCAGAGCTGAAGAGCAGATGTCCTGGTGCACCCCTAGAAATTTGATGTAGGAAACGCTATTGCAGCCATAACCCCAGAGCTCTTCCAGATCCACCTCTGCAAACTTTCCCTTGCACAAATGGACTGATAAGTTGTATGCACACATGCATACTTACTGATTTGGGGTTTATGCATCACCAGGTTTCATGTGAGAGATGTGCAGCTGGATCTCTTGTTGCTGTGTGCATTCAAGTAATTTTTGACTTATGGCGGCCCTAGATAAACCTATCACAGGCGTTTCTTGGCAAGATTTTTTTCTGAAGGAGTTTGACCTTGCCTTCATTTGAGGCTGAGAGAGTGTGATTTGCCTATGGTCACCTAGTGGGGTTTTCATAGGTGAGCAGCGATTTGAACCCTGGTGTCTCAGTATCCTAGCCCAACACTCAGACCAGAACATCATGCTCACTCTCACCTGGATCTCTTAATGTTTTTATTTTTACTTTGAATGTAGTCAGGGGAGCACTGTTCCTGTGAGTGGATATATTTACTCCTTTCCACCACTCATGTACAGAGAATTCAAGGTAGACATATCCTCAAACTGTCCCAGTTTGGCTGAGACAGTCCCGATTAATCCTTCACTAACTAGCTGCTTTTAAAATGTCTTTAAATGTCCTGGTTTCTCTCTCCTCCCCCATTTTCTCCTGTTGTTCTCAGCTTACTTCAGTTGCTGAAACTGAGGCCTTTTCCGCACTAGCCTGTTATAGCACGATGATTCCACTTTCAACATCCTATGGAATCCTGGGGTTTGCAGTTTCGGGAGGGGCCAGCTGGAAACCCCAGGATTCCATAGGATGTTGAAAGTGGAATCATCACGCTATAACAGGCTAGTGCGGAAAAGGCCTACGTTCAAAGTGCAAAAAATAGTTTGCACTCAATTAACTCAGCTGGCAGAGAGGAAAGGAACGGTAGGATCTTGACTTTCCCAGTAGGCTCAGGCAAATACAAACTGCTGTACCCTCTTGTTTGTGTCTTCTTATTCATTATTAACTTTTGCCTTTGTAACTACATTCTGAAGTTGCCTGGCAGCAAGTGCTATTGGGTATGTGTAGGGTTGGTGTGGTACAGTAATTAGTGCAGAAGGGGAAATTATGCATTTTTCCAGATGCTGTTCAACTGCAAATCCCAGCAACCCCACCTAACAAGGGCAATGCTGAGCAAATTTGGGAATTGCAACCCAATGACATTTACAGGGACCGCATGATTTCTATCCTGGCCTTGAATGTTAGACATGGACTTGGGAGATCCAGGTTTAAGTCCATACTGAGCCATGAAACCTTCAGAGAAACTGCAAGCTAGTTATTTTCTCTTCAAACTGATGTACCTCACAGGATTGTTGTAAGGGTAAAGTAGGGAAGAATAGAGCCATGTATACTGCTTCAAGCTCGTTGGAGGAAAGATAAGGTATAGAATAAGTATAAATAAATATGAGTATTCCTAGTATCCAAACTAAAACTTTGGACATGTAGAAGAATAAAAAAGAGCAGACAATGGTTCTGCCTGCAATGTGCATGGGTGTAACAGACATATGTTTAAGGACAGGTATCTTGGTTTCCAAATCTAAAACTGTAGCTTTGAGGCAACCCTGAGCCCTGAAACGTCTAATTTTAGAAATTCAATGTATGAGGTAGCATAACAGACTAACACAGCTATCCCACCCCTCTCTGAAATTTTGGGCTATAATGCAATATAATAGGAAAGGTAGAAATTCTGATGGTGAAGCCCTCTACCTGTTCTGTTCCACTAATACTTCTGTACCTGGGACCTTTTCTACCCAAGCTGTGGTAAATGGGGCCAGGTGCAGTCCATTGCAACCTCTTAAATTAGGAACTGAGGAAGCTGGCTTTATTTATGCCAAGTCAGACAGTTTGTCCTGCCTCATCAGTACTGTTTGCCAGTGCAGTGCCTGGAAGTTGTCTTTCCAGAGTTTCAGACATGAATGGGAGAATCAAGTGGGAGAATCTGCTGCGTTCAGAGTATGAACTCTATGCAACCCTCTCTCAGGTTAAGATTTCACTGGGATTTGAACTCATGACCCTGGGTTTGCAGTCCAGTGCTTTAACTTCTGGACTATTGAACCTATATTCTTGTAAACTAAGATCATAAATCACAAAATGTATGTTTTATAGGGATGGTGAATTGCAGCCTTCTGCAGTAAAAGTACATATCTTTGCTTCCTTCTCACTATTATGTCTTTAAATTGGTTTATGGGCTTATAATTTCCTTTCTGTACTGATTGGTCTTTCACATACAGGAAAAAATTGCAAATGTCTTCACACTGTATAAACTTTTTTTTCCTTTTAAAAAAAACAACTTTATATTTTGGATCATAGGAACAAATTCAGAACCGTTTGGATTTCCTGAAAAAAGAAAGACAAGAGCTCTTGGAATTCAAAACGCAAGATGACAAAAAAAGCCAGGAACTTTTGGTGGGTACTTGTTATTATCAGAAAGCAGCAGTAAATAGGAATAGCTTTATGGAAGTGTATGGCTCAGGACTTTTAAAGGGAATCAGGTTGTTAATTGGAAAGGGAAAAAATTGCCTTACTCCTCTGCCCTTCATAGCTGGGATTTTGCAAGCAGGATTCTGAGAGTTGTAGTCCAAAATTTTTTTTCAAGCTATGTTCCCAACTGACTCAACAAATAAAGTCACAATGATGCTGACCATGTTGGTGAGACAGTAATAGAACCTATACCAGCTGTTTATTTTGTTGAAAAGACTATTTTTCATCCTGTGCTGCCATCTATCGTTTCAGCTCAGTTGTTACTGCTCTCAACCTGCAGTCTTTTTTGGAAACACAGTCCTCCCTCCACATTCAAGGGTTTGTCCTTTGTGAATGTGATTAATCACAAGATGCACGAATGCCTTCCCTGCTCATTCTTCTCCTCCCATTCCCTGACCTTTTGCCCAGGTGTGTGTGTGTGGGAGAACACTCACTGAGGCAAAAGGCAAGGAATTTGGGGAGGGGTAGCCTCACAAGGGAATGGGAGGAGGAGCACAGGGGGAGTTATTTGCAGCTTCTCCACTTTTCACAAGAATTCTGTGCCCCAAACTCTTGTGAAAGTGGAGGGGCCACTGCATTTAAAAAAATGTATTTCTGGTCAATGTTGAGGAAAACTGTTTTAAGATTTCCTTGTCATGGTTGTTTGTGCTCCTGCATCCAACTGTACCCTAAATTTATTGGGGTTTTGACCCTGATTTGTTGCTGGTTGTGGCAGATTTTAGTGTTACTCCTGATCTGCACATTTCTTTCCAACTTCATTTTTCTCCTTCTTGAGGTATGATTAAATACTACAGGCATGGTTTCCCTCCATCTCTTCCATCCCTCCATGAATTCAGCATCTCCGCTGTACTTCTCTGCCAGTATCCACTTGCTTTCTCATATACATTTTACTAAAGAAATGTTAGTCATAATGTAAAGTGATAGAATATTACATCAACTTAGCACTTTAACTGTAAAAAGAAGGGGAAAAATCACAATCTGGTAACTAGAAATGCAATGAGGGGTTGAAGGTCAGTGGAAGACTTCTGTGGTAACAACACAAAATCAGTGGGATCACTCCAAAATCAGCAGGAGGAACTGAGATGATGGATGTATATGCGTGACATTTACCCCATCCTCTACTGGAAACTCCAAGGATGGGGAGAAAAAAACAACAATCATACTCTGTCATGTGTTTAAAAATTTGCAGCTAGTACTAGTAATTTACAAGAAAAGGACCAAGACAGGAAGAATATTGTATGGATATTTGCCTTTTATTCACAATTCCTTGAAGGCAAAAGGGCAGTGTGCACCTGCCATTCAACAACCTAAACCACAGCCTGATATCTGTGAACAAAATAAATTCTTTTGTTGAAACCCTTTGATGATTCTGCCTAGTGACCATCATTTATTTTGGTGAAAAGAAAACCATAGAGACTGAGAGGCAGAAGGTCCTCTCTGAATTTGAAAGCCTGCGTCAGTTTCTGCACGACCAAGAGCAGCTCCTTCTGGGACAACTGGACAAGATGGAGAAGGGCATCACCAAGAGGCAGAATGAGAACATCACAGAACTCTCCAAGGAGATCTCGCTGCTCAACAAACTCATTGCTGACCTGGAGGAGAAAATCCAAGAACCTGTGCTTGATTTCCTTAAGGTGAGGCTCTAGGATTCTTTTCAGGTTAGTCTAAAGAAGTGCGAATTCTCACCTTATTTCTCCTTGGGGTTTTGTTGGAGTTTGTTTGTTATGTGGGTTATGTTCTGTTTGTTATGCTACCTTTCTCCCGGAATGGGACCCAAGGTGGTTTGTCAGTTATTGTTGCCTCCATGTCCGCACATTTTGTTCTTTTTGTGGACGCTTCATAATGATTTCTTAGATTTTCATTAGGGCTCTTCCAGAAGTCTTTAAAAATCAGGGCATGGTTTGCTGAGGTGATCTTACACTTTGAGGGGCAAATTTCCTCCTCTTTGAATTAAATAAAATTCTTAGAGCTTTAGTGTCATGGGGCAAAAGTGCCATTTTACTGATACACTGATACACTATACAGTAGTGCAATCAATCAATCAGTCAGTCAATTGGAGATGAAAAGGAGACATTTTTGTTCTGCTATGTCTCAGGATTCAAAAGAAA
The DNA here is from genome assembly GCA_948472985.1 of Iguana delicatissima. Lineage (NCBI taxonomy): Eukaryota > Metazoa > Chordata > Lepidosauria > Squamata > Iguanidae > Iguana > Iguana delicatissima. The sequence goes on along the minus strand of CAOKZL010001170.1, from coordinate 173,523 downwards.
TTAGCTCAAAGGTGGGAATAAAATGTTGCAGTGGGTGCAAGAATTGCCAGAAAATAAATGATAGAATCATAGAGTCAGAAGAGACCACAGGGGCTGTCCAATCCAACCCCTTGTCATGCAAGAACACACATCAAAGCATTCCGTACAGAAGGCCATCCAGCCTCTGTTTAAAAACCTCTAAAGGAGGAGACCTTAGCATGGTAACAAATACCACTAGCCTTCCAAAGTATATGCCTCTATCTGAAGGAGTCCTTAGAAATGTGCAGCCACCTGAGAACACTTGTCAAAGAGATACCTACCTGCTGCTGGTTATCTGAAAGCTTGCTGCAGGCTTGAAGAACCCATATGATCTATTGCATTTTGTTGATTAAACACTGCTGTCCACTCTTATTTAGAGATTAGGCCCAAGCAAAAGCAAAAAGAATGCAAAAACCACACCTGGAAGGATGAGTTTGGCCAGACTGTGATGTTTATAGTAGAAGCTGAAGTGCTTCCTTTATTTGAAAGAAATGCATCACCCAGTTGGCTAAATAATGTTTTACAGTTGGCCCTCCACATTTGTGGATTTAACATCCATTGATTTGTTTTTTTACGAGTTTCCCCAACTCCTCCCCCCACCTCAAACACTTCTGTTCTGGGGAAACCTTCCTTCTCAGTGGCTCCAATAAGGCCACACAGCCTTTTAAAAATGGCCTCTAGTCCTCCTCCTCCTCCTCCTCCTCCACCAGCCATGGCCTGGCCAAGTGAAGCACAGCTTGCAGCCCAATTTCTCAGCATCATAAACTCTTTCCTGTTGCCCACCACACGCCCAAGGAAGATAGGCAAGAGATAGGAAGTATAGGGCCACCATGCCCATCCACCCCCTTTCTCTCTCCTTTCCTTGACCTGGTTTGGACTCTGGGTACCCATTCTCCCCACAGACCCCTGCCCACAGACACAGAGACATGTTTTTATACTTGTGGTTTTTCCACTTTTATGGGACTCTTGTGCCCCTAACACTAGCAAATGTGGAGGGCCGACCATAATACTTAGTCTTGTTTTAATGTCTGTCCTCATGCATTGCACTGGGCATGGGTACACCACATTATATGTACATTATATGTAATGTTGGCCCCAAACTTAGGCCATTTCCCCACGAGACTGTTATAGCGCTATGATTTCACTTTCAACATCCTATGGAATCCTGGGGTTTCCAGTTTTGGGAGGGGCTGGCCGGCCCCTCCGGAAACTGCAAACCCCAGGATTCCATAGGATGTTGAAAGTGGAATCATAGCGCTATAACAGTCTTGTGCAGAAATGGCCTTAGTCACACACGGAGAAGACTGGAACCAAAGGGCTGACTTAGGACCATGGATTTAAAGCAAGAGTGGGAACTGTGCCAAATGTGACCTATTTTATATGGCCCCATGTATGTGGCCCCCTCTCACTGAGAAGAGGGATTGGCCTAAGGATGGATTATTGCAGTGTCAGAAGCTTCCTGAGAGCACAGTGTTAGTTCTAACATTATTCCATGTCATTATTTTGGGGGCCCTAAATAGCTTTTCCGGTTTTGAAAATAGCAATAACAGTTTCTTACCTGATCAAGGCAGGAAACAACAACAGATTAAACACCCAAAAAAGGGGCAAGTGCAGCCTATGGAAGTCCAGGGGTATGGAATTAGGGCAGTTATAGCCCGTGGGATCTCAACTGTTGTCGACTATTTTAAAAAACTTGACAACCTTGCCATGCTGCTCCACATAATGCATTTAATCAGATGGCCACCTCAAAATGGGCTTGAGGTCTTCTTATGTGTAAGTATTAGCATTCTTTCTGAAAGCAAGGATGACACAATTTTGTACTTGTTCGCAAGAAAAATGGTCTCTATGGTAAAGCTCATGAAGCTGTTCCCAAGCATTTTGGTCGCTTTGGTGACCTGTCCGTTGAAAACTGCTCTGCGGAAAAACTGTTTTGTCTTGGCTGTGAATTTTTTCCCCTGCTGTCTAGCATTCTCAGGTTACACCTGATGTTTCCATGCTATGGAGTTTCTTGACCTATTTAAAGACTGTAAGATTAATGTCTGGAGATAGTTAAGTTTCAGGAGGGTGAGCTGTGATCCTTTTCTGTATTCTCTGTTTTTGTACATAGCATACTATATTGGGAATGTCCTCATTAACACCTCCTTTGATGCTCATTATGTGCTTCAAAGTAGCTTCCTGTGCTACAGTTCTTCCCCAAAGTGTGTATGTGTATGAGAGTGAGAGAGAGATTATATTTAGATATAAGATATTATTATAGGTCATATAATAATTGTAGTTGCAGTGTATGTTTATACATATAGATAAATAGATAGATGATACTGTATAATTATGGTATGGATTTAAATAATACATGCATTATTAAATCTGCTTTTCCCTAGTCCTGGGATTCAAGGTGACTTATAGAAGTTAAAACAGATACAGATAAAAAGTCACATCACAAAAATATACAAAATTAAAATATACAGTAATTAAACTATCAATAGAATTGCAAGGAGTGTTTTTATTTTACATCTTTAGTAATAATATAGCCAGTACTGACAATATTAAATTGATATATAATATTATGTATATTATAGTATTTATTCGTAGAAGTATAGAGTGGCCCGTTTGGTTATCCTTTACTTCCTGTGATTTTTTTCTGCTAGTACCACTGTGACATAGGTTATGATACAAAAGAATGACTGGTGGCTAACAAGGGATTTGAACCTATGACTCTGCCCAGTCATAGTTTAGTACAGCTGACATACTGTCTCCTGTACTAAACATACATTGTGTTCATCTCATATATCACTAATTTAAACTGGCAGCAGCCAAGCCGGTTCTGAATTTCTTCAGGGAGCTGCCTGCGATGAGTGGCTGGGGGGTAGAGATGCCAGTCCTAGCTTCCTCTGTTTTGTTTCACGTTTTGCCCAATGATAGGGCCAGCCCTGGTGATGGATGCAAATGGGTGAAATGACTCAACTGAGGTGGCACTATAGAGGTGACTGTAAAGGAAAGCAGGCACAGGTGCAGCAACCCATTATTGCCCATTGGTTATGTCAGTCACCTCTCAATTTCTGTCTGTTCCACCATCCTATAATCTTGCTCATGGCACAATGAAATACATTTTAAAACAACTGAAATTTTAAACAGTGGGGATTAATTTAAACAATATAAAAGTATATTAAATAGTTTAACTATTGACAGCAAATTAAAAACATGTTAAACCTATGTCCAGGCTTTCGTTCTTGATTCATGTCTAGATGCAATACAGCAGCCAGAGGTAAGTCTTGTTATCCAGACAAGCTACGTGCTCCAGGTATTGGGCAGGGCCGGAGAGTTCCCTCTTGGCAAGTTACTTGCAGATGATTTTGTGCTCTTCATTGTCATTGATTTTTAGAAGCTAAGCCAACAAAATTGCATATGGTTTGTAGTATGCAATAAATCAGAAGCGGGTTCAGGATTAAGCCAGCACAGCATCTGACTGGTCTAAATAATGGCACTTCAGCCAAAGATGTGACCTGGAGTAACAGGGATTTTAGGTGTGCCTTGTGATTGTAGAGGTGCATGCTGGGAGGTGCAGTTACTGGATCATAAGAAACCACCATTTTGTGACTTTGCAAAGGATGCTGGAACACCCCTCTTTGAAACTGTGTAGAGAAAACACCATAGGGGGGTTCTTTAGCTCTTGGCTGGAGGAATATGTGACTTTCCAGAAACTGCTGGGCTACAATCCCCTCAGCCCTAAACACTGAGTCTAATAGTCAGGAAGGATGGGAGTTACAGAACTGGGGAGCCAAACATTCCCTATTCTGTGATCCAGACAAAACCATCTCATATTGACAGGAACAGTCCCCCAGTTTGGCAGGGAGAGTCCTAATTAATCCTCTTCTGTTCTATTTTCAACTGCTTTTAAAATGTCCCAGTTTCTCTCTTTCCAGCTTGTCCTTGGCCTATTCCCATTTGTCCATTTGCGCTCAGTTAACTTAGGAGTGGGGAGAGGAGACGGGCGAAATCTTGCCCTTCCCAGTAAGCTCAGGCAAAAGCAGACTGTGACAGCCTCTTCTATGTTATGTATTCTTTCTCAAAAATAACCTTTGCCATCCAGACCACATTCTGAGGTTGCTTGGCCACACATATTCCAGTTTTCATCTGTGAAATGTAAGAAGGTATGGTGTCTAATACATCAAGAAAGAGGGAGAAAGCTAGAAGAAGAAAGTAAAACACTGTCTGGAATGATCACTGTAGCAGATGTATTCTAAGACAGTTGTTCCCTCTTTTTCTGTTTTGATTCCAGGACGTAACAAGTGTCATCACCAGGTATGGAGCTGCATGTTCATGTTCTATTGCTCTTTTCTCATGAATTACTGGAAAGGTCAGTAGCAGCCATTCAGAGAAATACAGACTCAGAGGCACACTATACCACATCCCTCTTGGGTCAGCACAGATCCCAGGCTCCTTATAGCTTCTTTGGGTGGCAATATGATCCCTCTCATTTCTGACAGTCTCTGATTTCCTTCACCTGAACTGGCAGTAAGATTGGCAGGTCCTGGATAGAGACAGGGAATGCAATGCAGACAGGCAAAGAGCCATGCTTTGTTTATTTATGTAGCACGAAATCCACTTCAGTGCAAGGTCTTCACTTGAGCCATTGGGGTGACATACAATCCCTCCTTCCTCAGAGAAGTCTGAAGTAGGTCACTGGCTGTCACTTATGAATCAGGGCAAGGATATTTTTCATATTGAAGGCTTGTCTTAAAAGTGGTTCTTCTGAAGCTTAGAAAAAAATTCTTTTGTGGACTACAGAGTATGTAGCAATAGTCCTTTTTTGGACTTTGGCTCTCAAAATTGCTCCCTGTCGCCTGTTACTAGAGGAGTTGTAGTCCAAAAATGTAGCTTTTCTAAGGCCATTTCTGCCCTACACTGTTATAGTGCTGTTATTCCACTTTCAACATCCTATGGAATCCTGGGATTTGTAGTTTAGGGAGGGGCCCTTAGAATTCTCAGCCAGAGAGCTCTTTGGCCTCAATAAACTACTAAGTCCAGAGTTCCACAGGATGTTGAAAGTGGAATAAGAGCACTGTAACAGTGTAGGGCAGAAAGGTTCAAAGCCTGGTCTTGCTTCAGCTGTTGAAAAATGGAAGAACTCCATGGACAAGAGTGTTTATTAGCTTTACAAATGTCTGTCTCCACTCTGCACTCTCCAGCCTTTCCCATTAAGAATTCTAATGCAAGTAGGAAACAGTGGTGACTGCGGTCTCATATATGTAAATTCTCTTCCACTAAAAAAGCAAAGATTAGCTCTTTTGTGTACTTGCATTAGTCTTGTCCAGGGTGGGGAAGCTGTGGCCATCTGGTGGCTGTTGGACTGCAACTCCCATCACAAAAGGTGAGCAATTGTGGGAATTATAGTCCAATGATATCTGATTCCCCCTGCTGATGTAGACTATCAACAACTTGATTAGTAATGGATATATTTTCTTTTCAAACTGCCAGAAGTGATGATCTTAAATGTCAGACACCCATCCCTGTTTCCTCTGACATGAAAGGCCATATCAGCAATTTCTCCCTGAAGACTGTGGTCCTCAAGGGAGTACTAAAGAAATTCAAAGGTAAGAAAAAATGGCATGTAGCACCTGATGAAGACAAATTGCCTTGTGGCTTGGGAGAGCAAGTGCTGCCAAGGAACATTAAGTATACACAAGGCAACTTAGCAGCATAGACCCTCTTTTGATCCCACCTCCTAATTTCCACATAAGTAATCAAGGATTTACCCATGATGTATTTAAGTCTTTTACTCCAAGTCTCAAGTCAAATCTCAAGTCTCTACTTTCAAGTCTCAAGTCAAGTCTCAGGTCCTTAAAGATACTTTCAAGTCAAGTCTCAAGTCTGGGAGCCAACTTTATAGCCCAACCTGTATTCCAGAATTTCTGGGCAGTTTTGAATAAAGTCAGTTTTAAAAATTTAAGTAGAGTCGGCCTTCCGCATTTGCGATTTTGGCATCTTCAGCTTCAGAAGTCGGGGATAGGATCCTTCTTACCCCAACTTCCCGAAGCTGGAGGCTTTTGTGCCAATAGGCATAAAAGAGTCTGCAGCTTTGGAAGTGGGGATTAGGATCCTTCTTACTTCCCGTTTCTGAAGCTGGAAGATTTTTCAGAAGTGGGGAATAGGATCCTTCTTACTCCCTATTACTGAAGCTTCAAAAGCTTTAAAAGGAAGCTTCTTTCCTCCTCAAGCCTATTGCCCAACACATTTGCTGTTCCCCTCTGAGAAATGCAGCCTGCACTCTAGGGCCAAGTCTTATCTTCTGCTCTTAGGAAAAGTTTTAGAAGGTTCCTCAAGCCTACCTCAAGGCCATAGCCTAACCCGTTTGCTGTTCCCCTCTGGGAAATGTGCCCACCCTTTGGGCTTGAGACAGATGATCACATGACCAGTAGGCAAAAGGAGATGGAAGCCTTGTTCAAAGTCGCAAGGTTTCTGGATGAATGTGTTATGTTACTGAACCAAGGGCAGTCACTAAAAATATAGAAGTCTCAAGTCAAGTCGAATCGAATCAGTGCATCATTTATTGCTGAGTGGAGTCTGAGTTGAGTCACCGAAGTGACTTAAGTCTGACTTGAGTCCGAGTCGGTTGACTCAAGTCTACATCACTGGGATTTACACAGAGGCCATTATTGGCCTACAGAGCGCCTCCAAATCTTAAGCAATTACTCCCTTACAACAAGATACATAACAAGGATACTAATATAGGGACAAGGCCCTGACACAAACCCAGATGCCAACTCTGTCGCCACATCTACTATGGGAACAATATTACAGGGGCTGATAACATGGCCCACAGCATTAAGATGCATTTACTTGTTCTTCCTCTGAAGTGGCATATGCCATCCTATGCCAGCAATGCCCCTCTACAGTCTCCATTGGACAAACAAGATAGTCTTTATGCAAGAGGTTAAGTGGACATACATCTGGCATCAGAAGTGGCAATACCCCCAAAGCAGTTGGAGAATATTTTAACCTTCCTGAACATGCAGCAAGGGATTTATAGGTCACAGTCCTTGAACAAGGAAACAACAAAGGAAGACTAAAAGAGAAACTGCTGAATTGAATTATATTTACAAGTTGAGTCCATTAGCAAAGGTATGAACAGAGACAACGGCTTCATGGCATGCTATGGCCCTTTCCGCAGGACAGTGTCCTCCCAGCATGGGGACACGAGAGGAGCAGGATTTTGACGATGCTTCTTCATGACGTCGCTGCGATCCTGCCCTTCTTGCATCACCAGCTGGTGCAATCGTGGGGTAGATCATTGACAGAAAAACTCCATCAACGACCCCCAATTGTGCAAGCCTTCCATCTGGCAGAAGGGCCAGAAGCACAACCACATACTTTCTTTCCCACTGCAGCATGGGAAGAAGACCATCTGCAGTGCAGAAGAAAAAGGTGTGTCCCTTGTACCCCTTCCACAGGCAGCTGGGGAAACTGACTTTGGTAAGCAGATATATTCCGTTCACCTATCAACACTAACTGACCACTATGAGATTTGAAAGACTTGTGTCACCTTACCCAGCCCTTAGGGCAAGGGATATGACTCGCGTCTTTCTGGAACCTGCTACATTCTGTCCCACTCCCACAACTGTATAAATGTGCTTTATCCCTGAGGCTTTAGTATCACTCTGTAATGCATCTGAAGAAGTGGGTTTATATCCACAAAAGTGTGTGCAAAAATAAAATAATAAAAATAAAAACCAATTAGCCTTAAAGGTGCTACCATTTTTCTTTCTTTTTTTCCCTTCCTCCTCCTCTCTCCTTTTTAGGATGCAAGAGAGTAGCATGGCTACTTCTTTGAAAATTTCACGAGGAAGGAGGCTTATAAGAGATAAACCCTTAGTTTCTGCTAGCGGTAAACACATCAGAGGCTGTGCTGTACAACCAATCATTACTATCAGGGAGAAACTGCTATCAAGTGGAGGGAAAATCCATGGGTGCTACAAATAGGACTGGGTTTATACTGGGCTGAGTTTTCCTGAGTCAAAGGGGAAAAGGATAGGAGCAAAATTTGGAAGGTGTAATGATATGATGGTTGCTTATAAGGGCTTCCTGGAGGAATCTGCTTGACCACTGATAGTGTCAGAATTAGAGAACATTTGGCCCTCTTGGTCTTAGAAATCATATGCCTGGATATCTGGAGGGCCATGCTGCACTCTGCTGTACTAGATGGGCCTCTAGTCAGAACTTGCAGGGTTTTTGTTCCTAATGCAGAGGTGGAATCCTTTTCTCTCTGAAGGTCTGCAATCTGTTGGTGTTAATCTGTTGGGGACCAGAGGTGGCAACAGGCAGGGCTACCCTATTCCCTCACCCACTTTGCCCCCTTCTGACACACTCTCTTCATCTACTCCTCCCTCTCCTTCTCTCTTGCTGTCTCTCTCCTCTTTCCTTTCTTTCTCTCCCTTCTTTCCCTCTCTGTTTCTGCTACCCCCATGTTTTTTCTCTCTCCATACCTCCCACTATGAAATTAGTCTGAGGGCTGTAGGCTCCTCATCTTTGAAGTAATGAATGAGAAAACAGGAAAAAGACAGCCCTGTTGTCCCTGATTTTGGAAGAGAGTTTCCTTACAGAATTTCCTATCTTCCTACCCTTTCATTCTTGAACATGGACTGGAGGTTTAACAAGCAGAATATTAATATCTGTTAAAAACACTTTGCAGGCCAATGAGGAATATTGAATACGGAGTAGGGTGCTTGGACAAAAACTATTTCAAGTGTCCTGTAGTCCTTACCTTCACTTATGGGCTTCTTCTTTTTTCAGATCATCTGCGGGATGAGCTGGGGAAAGGTGAGAAAGGTAAATGCTAGAAGCTGAATAGACATTCTCCAAAACAAAATTGTCATTATCAACATTTTCTTTGCATGTATAGATTTTCAGTGTACATATAATTTTTGGAAATGCCACAAACTTACTTTAAAGGAAAAAGTGAGCACTTGAGAGATGGGGAGGGAAGCAAAAGATTCAACATGATGTAAAACCAGAGCTTGGAGAAGTTACATTTTTTTGACTACAGCTCCCAGAATTCCCCCAGCCAATATGGCCCTGGAATTCTGGGAGTTACTAGCAAGTAACCTTTCTATGCTCTGTTAGGAACGCTTGTGTGGAGCCAAAATTCTGAGTGATGCTCTCCACAATGCCACAAACTTCCTTTCACTGTCATTGCTATACTTCTGACTATTGACTTAGCACTTTTCTCCTGCCTCCTAGAGGACCTGCTCCTGGACCCAGAGACAGCCAACCACCTCCTCATTCTCTCTGCAGACCAGAAGGCTGTGAGGATGGGCTGCAGAAAGCAAGAGCTACCTGACAACCCCAAACGCTTTGACACCAACTCCCGAGTTCTGGCTACTGAGGGATTCAAGTCAGGGAGGCATTATTGGGAGGTGGAAGTGGGGTCTGCGGATGGGTGGGCTTTTGGAGTAGCCAGGGAATCAGTGCGAAGGAAAGGACTGACTCAGTTTTGTCCTGAAGAGGGCATCTGGGCCTTGCAGCAAAATGGTGGGCGATACTGGGCAGTCACCTCCCCTCAGCGTACTCCCATTTTCCTTCCTGAGAAACTCATCAAAGTCAGAGTCTACTTAGACTATGAAGGAGAAGAAGTATCCTTCTACAATGCTGAGAACATGCAGCACATTTTCACTTTTAATGTTGCCTTCACAGAAAGAATGTTTCCCCTCTTCTCAGTTTGCTCCACTGTGACTTACATTAAACTTTGCTCCTGAAATGGGTAGGACACATAGTTTCAGAGGTACTATGTGTACCCACAGGGTGACAAAATGGTGCTTGCTCTTCATGTCAAGGCCTTACTGGTGGTGACCACTAAAGCGAGTCTCATGAGACATGATATGCTTGGCAGTGCAGGAACAATGCTTTTAGAAACCTACATGTGACAGCCTTTATGCTGGCTATGTCTGCCTGCTGCTTACATACAGCTTGGAAAAGTAACCTTTTTTGGCCAACATCTTCCAGCATCATTGTGTTGATGCTGTCTAGAGGATTCTGGGAATGATTGTGCTGGCTGAGGATTCTGGGAGCTCTAGTCCAAAAAGGAACTTTCCCAAACTTTATGGTTGCCAATGTGCACTGAAAGCTAAATTTTGCGCAAGGCAATGAGTGACACACTTGGTTTCTTGTGCTTGTACAGAGACTAATATAAATAGCCCTTAATTTTTAAGCTGCTATTGCCAATCCCACCTTGTTATGATTAGTGCTAGGGAAGCTTACATACTTTGCCTTCCTGAGTAAAGGTAAGGAGGAACTTTTTAAAAGACAATGTGATGTGATCCTGACCACTTTTAATAACCGTAACAGAAGAAGGCAACTTGGTGCTCTCAAGACATTATTGGACAAAAACTCTCATACTCCCTTATCATTGCCTGTGCTGGTTGTGGAGGGTAGGAGTTGTAACCCACAGGAACAGGTTGGCTGTCCCTTCTCTAATATATAGGGCACTGTGGGGGGGGGGCTTTGGACCCAGGCACTATTAGAGAGAGACAATCTGGGCCAGTCCTCCATGTTTTGGGGGCAGCTAATGTTCTGAAGTTCCACTTCCCATTCTCCCATACCCAGCTAGGTGATTTGGAACCTGGAAATCAATTGGGGGTAGGTAGGTCATGGCTACAGTTCAAAGAATTAACTTGGTTTGGACTAACCATAGTGTCTTGCTGGCTGCGCTTTCTCAGGTCTTAAATTGCATGATGCATATGAAGCACGCTGTATAGTTTACATTTCAGTGTTTGGAATATCAAAATATGATTCATCCACAGATACGCTGTTTTCGAGAAAACACCCAGACCTCAGTGATTCATGGATGGAGTTCCATCATACACAAAGGAGAAACAAAGAAGTAGCCAAAAGAAATAACAACAGAAATACATTGTGTTTTTTCACATTTTAAAAGATTTTCACTCATCTTTTGAAAACTATTTTACTGGCTGTCAACAGAAATGCCATGTGTCAGAGACCTCCTCAGGTTTCAGTTGTGACCATTTTTCATAAAACAGAGAGTACTCGAGGGTGGCCTATCATTTGTTTGAACAAGATTTTTTGCAAAACATTGAAATATCATGGAGTATGCAGATGTTATTTCTATTTCGCATGCATCTTCCAGCTTCTCTGTGCCTAGTGATTAAATTCAATGATACAAAACTGGTTGCATGGCCAAGCTTTGAAACCTGATGGTTGTTGAGAGATTTTTACAAAAAACAGACAAATCGCGCCCTGTCTTGGTGTGCCTTTGTAATATTACAGGTCCTGCTCTCTGTGTAAGCCTGGTCATTGTTGATAAGGTCTAATGCAGTGGTTCTCAACCTGTGGGTCCCCAGATGTTTGTGGACTTCAGCTCCCAGAAGCCCTGAGCATTGACCATAGTGGCTGGGGCTTCTGGGAGCTGAAGTCCACGAACATCTGGGGACCCACAGGTTGAGAACCACTGGTCTAATGAGTCTTTGTGTCCATCTTGAAATCCACCTACAAATTGGCTCGATTACAACAGTGGCTCTTAAACTTTGATCTACTATGGGTTTTGGATTGCAGTTCCCAGAAGACCTAGTCAGCTTGGGCAGTTGAAAAGGATTTTAGGAGATGACGTCCAAAACATCTGGAGGATCAAAGATTGAGTACCACTGTATTAGAAGATGGGGTAACACTGAAACTGGTTTATTTAATGTCTTTGAATAAAGGCAAAAGGACAGTTTGGCTGGCACAGCTGCTACATAAATGGGAGACTGGAAATTTGAAGGATATTACACTGATGGTGGAGCTGTGAATCCAGCACTTTTCTCTGAATTTGCTTCTATGTCCCCATAAACCTCTTAGTTCAACATGTATATTTGTAAATAAATTGGTGATTACTTAGACATTGAAATTCAGTAGTGGGTTCTTTCCTCTGGGAAAAACTGGCCTTCTAAAAGCTGCTCTGAATGTCCCTTAACTAGGGAACACAGCTGGGCTGCAAAGTGGGATAGAGGCAACCCTTAGAAAAGTTTTTTTCTTTTTTGCTACACCTCCCTCCCAGAATCCCCCAACCAAGATGGTCAATTTAGCACTAGTATTTTGTGCTAGCTGACATTATTTGGATGACTCTCCAAATATAGTTGGATCAAAACACACAGCAGCCCCAGCCTGCATAATCAGCAGTGAGGCTGGATGTGAATTACAGCCCAGCAATGTCTGTAGATCCTCTAACACTTCACATATGAAAACTGGGACACATGAAGACAGGCAACATCACAGTGTGATCAAGATGGAACAGTTATTAATGAGGAAAAACACACAACCTACAGCCATTTGCTTTCCCCTGAGCTTCGTAGGAAGGGCAAGATTCTGCCCTCTCCTCTCCTGCCCTGCGGAGTTAAGTCAAGTGCAAACTACCTTTGCACTTTGAATTCAGTTTTCAGCAACTGAAGTAAGCTGAAGACAAAGGGGTTAAAGTGGGATGAGGGAGAAACTGGGACATTTCAGAAGTAGCTGAAAAAGTGAGCTTGCAGGACTGATCAGGACTGGCCCTGCCAAAGTGGGACAGTTGGAGGGTGTGTGTCTGAGTGGCCACAATTTCCCACTGGCGGGCTTGCTACATGTGCGTTCAGTCCCTGAATCCCTTTGTAATGGATAATTATTGGCTGCAGCCGCATAACTTGGAGTGTGAGTAGGGAGGTGGAGAAGGAGGGAGGGAAGGAACAGGGGTGTGGCCACATTGTGTGAAGGTGTGGCCGCATCACGTGGGGAGTGTGGCCACGTTGCATAGGGTGCCACCAAAAAATTGCTGCCCGGGGTGCACCACACTCATTGCTTTATCCATACGCTAGTAATTCGCTGGTGTTCAATCTACCATTTTGAGGCAAGGTAGTGGAACATGTGGTAGCCTCCCAACACCAGGAGTTTCTGGATGAAATGGATTATCTAGGCCTGGCTATTGGACAGAGACAGAATTGGACAGGAGGAGTATGTCCCTGTTGGTTCTGCTGGACCTTTCAGAGGTTTTTGATACAATTGACTGTGGTATCCTTCTGGGCCACCCCACTGGGATGGGACTTGGAGGCATTGTTTTACAGTGGCTCCATTCCTTCCTGCGGGGGGAAGGGGGTGAACCCAGAAAGTAGTGCTGGGGGACTTCTGTTTGACACCCTGGCTGTTGATCTATGGGGTCCCTCAGGGTCCTCTTTTGTCTCCGATGCTAATTAATCCAGAAGCTGTCTGGACTTTTGGGATGCAATGACACCCAACCGCACTACTCCTTTCCACCCCTATGTGGCTATCCTGGTCTTAAACCCATATATGTCATCAATAATGGACTGGATGAGGGCAAACAAATTGAAACATACTCCAGACAAGACTGAGGTGCTCTTGGTCAGTCAGAAAGCAAATCAGGGAATAAAGACTCAATCTTCACTCCCCCTGAAGACCCAGATTCACAGTTTGGGTACACTCATGGATTCTGCTTTGAACCTGGAGGTCTAGCTTTCTGCAGTGGCCTGGAGTGCTTTTGCATATTTAAAGCTTGTGCATCATCTGGACCCATTCCTTGAGAGAACTGTAAAGTCCTACATTTAGGCAGAAAAAATGGAATGCACAACTATAGGATGGGGGACATGTGGCTGGATAGCAGTACATATGAAAGGGATCTAGGAGTCTTGGTAGATCATAAGCTGAACATGAGTCAGCAGTGCGATGAGGCAGCCAAGAAGCCAACATGATTCTTGGTTGCATCAATGAGAGTATGATGTCTAGATCAAGGAAGGTAATGGTACCACTCTATTTTGCATTAATTAGGTCTCATTTGGAATACTGTGTCCAGTTCTGGGCACCTCAATTCAAGAAGGATATTGACAAGCTGGAACGTGTCCAGAGGAGGGCAACCAAAATGGTTAAAGGTCTGGAAGCCATGCTCTATGAGGAATGGCTTAGGGAGCTGGATATGTTTAGTCTGCAGAAGAGAAGGTTAAGAGGGGACATGATAGCCATGTTTAAATGTTTGAAGTGATGTCATGTCAAGGAGGGAGCGGGCTTGTCTTCCGCTGCTCCAGAGACTAGGACAAGGAGCAATGGATTCAAGCTGCAGGAAAGGAGATTCCACTTGAACCTCAGGAAGAACTTCTTGATGGTCAGAGCTGTCCATCGGTGGAATATGCTGCTTTGGTGTGTGGTGGAGTCTCCTTCTTTGGAGGTTTTTAAACAGAAGCTGGATGGCCATTTGTTGGGAATGCTTTGATGGGTGTTCCTGCAGGGCAGGGGGTTGGACTGGATGGCCCCTGTGGTCTCTTCCAACTCTATGATTCTATGTCAGATCTGGGCATGGTGGCACATGCCTTAGTTACATCCTGTTTGGGCTACTGTGATGTGCTCTACTTTGGGACACCTTCGAAGAGTGTTCAAAAACTTCAGCTAGTCCAAAGGACTGCAGCCAGACTGTTAACTGGGGCAGGTAACAGAGACCACGGTATTCCACTGTTGAAACAGCTCCACTGGCTTCCAGTTTGTTTCCAGGCACAATTCAAAGTGCTGGTTATGACTTATAAAGCCCTATAAAGCTAAAGTCCAGGCTATTTGCCAGAATGTATCTCCCTGTATAGGCAGGCTTAGGCTCTGAGATCATCAAGAGAGCCCTTTGTCTCAGGCCTTTTCCGCACGACACTCTTATAGCGCGATTATTCCACTTTCAACCTCCTAGGGAATCCTGGGGTTTGCAGCTTCAAGAGGGGCAAACCCCAGGATTCCCTAGGAGGTTGAAAGTGGAATAATCGCGCTATAAGAGTGTCGTGCGGAAAAGGCGTCAGTCCCACCACCACAAACATGGCCTGTGGGGGCGTGAGAGGGGCCCTTTTTAGTGGCTGCTCCTAAACTCTGAAATTCTCTTCCTCAGGAGGCCAGAATGGCCTCCTTCCTTGTTTTTCTTTTGTCAGTAGGCTAAAACCTTTTTATTCGGATAGGCTTTTAAAACAGGGAGCTTTTAAAAAGCCGGCTGGGGGCGCTGTATTGTGTCACCTGAACTGTTTTCAAGAGCTTTTCATCTTTCTAATAGCATTTTATTCTTCTAACTTGAGGTGTGAATTGTTTTAATACTGTAAATCATTTAATTCTATTTTAATGTTCATTTTTTGTATGTTTTTAATCATATTGTTCCTTTAGATTGTGAGCTGCCTTGAGTTCCAGTTTTGGAGGAAAAGTAGGATAATAGCAATAACTATAAAAAAAAGTCACTTCAGACTCCACCACTGTAACCTCTTCCTCCAGCAGAAGAACTGTTATGGAGGGGTATATAGTTGTATTAATAAAAATTCCCTTTCAGGGCTGCTTAAAAGCTTGTTATGATGCAGTGTCATATCAAACTCACCCTTGTCCTATACATCTTGACCTACAGTCTGTGAAAAGTTAAATTGGTTTGAGTGAAAATACCAAATGTTGTTGTGGCCAAGTCTTCCTTTGTGCCTTTTCATACTCAAGCTCCAGAGAGATAAAGTTTGCCAAGATCAGAAATCGCTCTGGTCTTGGTGGCTCCTGAAGGATGATGAATGGTGTCTAGGATAAGTGTAGCTGGCATCAGGTTTGAGAGGACCCGAAGCATGTTTTGAATTTTGGGCCTTTCTGCACTACACTGTTATAGTGCTATGATTCCACTTTCAACACCCTATGGAATCCTGGGGTTTGTAGTTTTAGGGAGGGGCCTTTAGAATCCTCAGCCAGAGAGCTCTTTGGCCTCAGGAAACTACAAACCCCAGAATTCCACAGGATGTTGAAAGTGGAATAATAGCACTATAACAGTGTAGGATGGAAAAGCCCTTTGAAAAGTTCCTTTTGAGAAACTAGAACTCCCAGAACTCTGCGTGGCCCTACTGGCTTGAGAATAGAAGGCGCTCTAGTCCAAAAAAGCTTGATCCAAGCCCTGGGCAAAAGTACCATCTCCTGCATTCTGGGTGGGTTTTCCAGGCGTCCCTGGCTCTGGGCTGAGTAGTCTTTCAAGCCGCTTCACACGCTTTGAGG
>CAOKZL010001170.1:0-155000 GCA_948472985.1 Iguana delicatissima | reverse complement strand
TGGAGCCTTAATCCAGCGCCTTAGACCGCTCGGCCACGCTACCACTTGCGTTTAAGATCTTTCTGGCGCTGCTCATGTTGTGTATTTAGTTGAAATGCTTTCCTTTTTTTCAGCAAGGATTGCACCTTTTTAAATGCTGATGTTCTCATTACTCTTGGTGACACAGAAGCAGAGAATTCTGAGACTTCCACATACAGTGGAAGAGGAAATCCAGCAAATGTATTTTCCATAACAAGCTGTGCTAGTCATTAAAAAATAAAGGTATCTGTAGGAAAATTGCCCTTTCAACAGGATTCTCCATTGTTTATATGAAAAGGAGGTTGCAAAAGAAAACCAAAACCATTTCTGGAAGGTGGGAGTAGAGCTTCAGCCCTGCAGTGGAGCTGCCTTCCTTAGCAGCCAGAGGCATAGTCAATCGGGGCATTTGTAGACTGCATGCAATGGGACTCAGCACCATTTCACACTATACAGTTTATAGTGCTAGTATTTCATTTGAACTGCCATGGAAACATTCTGTGGGATCCTGGGATTTGCAGTTAAGAGAAGGACATTCAGATTTCTCTGCCAGGGGGCTCTAGTGTGCCTCTAAACTTGATATACGTAATTATTTATTTGATTTATATGCCACCTTTCTCCCAATCTGGGATCCAAAGGGGCTTACAACATAGGTTAAAACAAAAAGCCAAAACACTATTGTAGTACAAACCTTTTTTTTAAAAAAATGATCAATCCAATTAAAACATTAATTTAAAAACCATTACAATGCATTTGAACATATGTTGCATTTTAAAAAAGCACATCCATTGCACATCCTTCTCTTAAAGGTTGAAGGCCTGTTTGAGTAGGAAGGGCTTTGCCCTCTTTTCACCAGCCAGCCGAGAGGGGAGGCAGTTGAGTTTCTCCTGGGAGGGAGATCAGTAGCCAAAGAGCCAAGAAGTCTCTCTCCTGTGTCCTCTCTAGATGTGCCTGTGAGGGTGGCAGGACACAATGCCAAACATTGTAAGACCTGGGCAGGCTGAAACTGCGGACTCCACGTGCTGCGACAGTTTAAAAAGGGAATCATAGCACTATCATTGTGTATTGTGAAAAGGTCCTTACTCCCAGGCAAATCTTGTGCAGAATTGCACCTCTAAAGGGGGAAGGATGGAATGATTTGGGGGAATGACATTCACTGGGATAAAGTTGTAAAGCACACCTGGAAAAGAAAACAGAGAGTGCCTGAACCATTGTTAATCAATCACAATTGTTCATATAACTCACTGATCTAATGCAAGTGGCCAGGAGCAGGGGGAGAAAGGTGAGAAATTCACAGGAAAAACACCACCAAAGAACTCAAGGAAAATGCCATAGCCACTAAAAAAGTCTGAGAAGAGTGGCCATACCATAATGCTTGTATAGAATTTGTTTAAATCTCTCTCTCCTCCCACATGCATATTCTTGGACATTCCATGTTTGAAAAACAGGACTTCTAGGAACATGTATGTTGGAGTCAACCAGATCAATAGGAAGCTGGAATCCTCACTTATTAATTAGGAGCCAGTCCTAGTGCATGCCAGCTGGCTGCAATCTCTCCTACTTACAGTAGAAATGGCTAAACGAACCATAGTGCTCTACTCTTCAGTTCCCTTAGCACAGTGTAGGCCACTTCCATGGACCTGAGATATATATTTTTTGCCTTTCCTGGACCAGTTACAAGCTGTACCAGACAAGACCCTCCAGAGAAAACTGGAAAGTCTTTTTTGGCCAAAACAAGGTGTGGAGAGGCGAATGCCTTGTATTACAGGAGAACTCTCCACTTTGGAGGTACAATTCTGCCCCCCCATTTTTCTTGAAAAAGTAAAATAAAATAAAATAAATTATTTAACAAGTGAGTCTCCAGGGGTTCCAGCATGGCATAGTGAGAGAAATAAAATATATTTTAGTTTCTGCAGTATTATTAACATATATATATATTAGCTTATAAGTGTGGCACATTTTAGATATGCTTACACATATATTTTGGTATATTTTATATTTGAGCTTTTGTAATACAATAAAGTCTAAGAGGCATATTCTCAGAACTGGCAGCTGAGTGAAGAAAGACCTTGAATCTCCAGGTGCAAAGAACCAGACAGATAAAGATGAAGTGTCCTCCTCTCTTGGGAGGCACCCGCAAG
Organism: Iguana delicatissima; assembly: GCA_948472985.1. Lineage (NCBI taxonomy): Eukaryota > Metazoa > Chordata > Lepidosauria > Squamata > Iguanidae > Iguana > Iguana delicatissima. The sequence goes on along the minus strand of CAOKZL010001170.1, from coordinate 152,844 downwards.
TCTGAAGGCTATAAGGAGTAAACCAAGTTGATAACAGAAAGTTGGCATTGTTTAGTAAAGGGGCAGCTGTAAATTTTGGGTCCTGTCCAAGGGAAGGGAAACCTGCGTCGGGCAGGGGGATAAAATGTGGGCGATTCCATGGGGGGTGTCTTTCTCTCTGAGACACCCGGCTCTGCAGAGACGAATTATTTTTTTTCAATAAACATCTGATGCTTCAGCCGATCCTGTGTTAAATTGTTTTATGAGTCTTATCAGCTATTTCTTACAGACTGGGGGCTCGCCCAGGATCTTCATCCATCGGAGGCAACCTATGTAGTTGACGGAAAAGGGAGGTGTACCCCCTCTCTCTTTTAGACGGTCCTATCTTCTGTCTTCTCCACAGCCCTTCGACTGGTTGTGCCCAAGGACGAGGGATTGGATGAAACATTAAGAATGAGGGATAGTGTGTGAATGAGAGAGAGAGAGAGACACTGGGAAGCGCTTTGGCCAGGAAACTCTGTATACAGACCAAAGGTAAGAAAATTGACTATTAAAGTATTGCCTTTGGTGGCCAGGTAATAGTGAACTCAGAGGTGAGAGAGTGAGAAGTACTTAGGGTGCGGAGCGAGTGGCTGTCTTGATTTGCACTTTTGGCTCTCTGTGAGGGGATCAGAGGCCAGACAGACGAAGCATGTGGAATAAAACATCGAACGTATGACCTCTGGAGGCTTCACCATGGGAAACTGGACGTCCAAGGGAGAAAAAGAAGGGAGGGGCGAATGCCAAACTCCCTAGCATTCAGTCCAATAGACCATAGGGACTGATGCTGGAGAAAAACTGGGACAGGGGAGAAAGTAAATGTTACCACCGTGATCTGGTCTGGCCTTTGGTGAACCAAAGATATCATTTTTGATATCATAATTCGGCCTTCTGCCACCAGCCAAGTGTTTGTGAGGCCGCGCCGAACAAGCTAGGCATGGATGATACTTGTTGCTCCTATCAAACACCAGATATTGCCAGATCCGCTTCAGGGGGAGACCTCCCGAAACAAAAGGACACTCTGCCTGAGAGAACACCTTGGTGAGCTAGGTACTTAATGGCCGAGCTAGCCGCATCTATATACCGGTCATACTATTGTCAATTCAGCATATAATTCAATCATGCAAATTCTGACCTTTTGGAGGCTTTGTCTTCTGCCCAAAACTTATTGTTCTCACCAGAAACCAGACTAGCCTGCGGTCGTTCTTCTCCCTATAAAAAGTCCCAGTTTTGGTAGTTCAGTGGACTTCACTGGACCTGGCTGAACTCCACTGGAACTCTCGCTGAAAATCACTTGCTGAAATCACTTGAAGCTCCCGTCGGAACTTTTCCTCTCCTCGCTGCCGCTTGGTCCAGCAGATTCCCCTCGGTCTCCATGCCGAGTTTTCTCCTCTTCAATTGGTGTCTCCAGAACTTCAGACAGGTGGCGTATTGCCCGTTCCCCAAATTCTCTTTCTTTCCTTTTCTAGTTAGGAGTGTGCTTGTGTTTTCATTATTTTGTGTCTAATAAATACTGTTAGTATTGTGAAACTGCTTGACTCCTCACTGACCTGAACCGGTATACATAGGATAAAAGATCCCGCTGCGTTGCCCTGCCTCTCGTTAGCCAAGAGAGTGCTCCAGCTAATTTCCCCATCTTCGCTTGTTGTTTGTTATTTGGGCGCCCCTCCTGGGACCCCCAATTTACAGGGTAACATAAAGATGATATTTGCTGTTTTCAATGGACTAGAAAGCCCATTTAGCCAAGAGGCTTGGCTATACCACAAATTAAATCAGTATGTTAATGAGAAAACAAACCTCAGGGATTCCCACAGGCAGTCAGGTTTTAGGACAGGCAAGTCCTTCCCTTTTGGGGGAGACCCAGAATCAGCCTCTGCACCAACCAGACGCAGAGGAGGAGGAATCTTGAGGCAGCAGTGGTTAAACAAAAGCCTCAGGAGAAAAATAAAGATTTGCATCAGAAGTTAAGGAGGAAGTGAGGATGTAAGAAAGATAAAGTTCAAATAGGAGAGTTAGAGGTTAAATTACAGAAGGCAGGATTTTTAAGTTTTCACTCTCTGTCTCTCTGTGTCTTGCAAGAAATCAGGCAGTGTTTGCCTAACCAGGCTTACCAGGGTTTTTTTCTCCTCTCATTCCTTTCTCTTCCTCCTCACAGGAGGAACCGACCGAGAGAGAAGGGGGATTTTCCCAGTCTTGGGAAAGGAGATGTGCAAACAAAGGCTGGGGGCTGCACGGGTCACAGCAAGGCATTTTTAAGGAGTGAGTGATTTATTACCTTCCTGCTTTTTACAGGGGAGGTGAATTCTTAGAGCTGGCAACAGTTTTTTTTTTAGTTCAGAAATGTTTTCAGGGTGGAGAAATTGGTCATTTAAAATCCCAAGCTTAAAAAGGGAAATTTTGCCATGATGGAATAGGCTCAATTTTCTGGGAGATACAAAGTTGGTAAGGAAAGTGCAGTGGCTGCAAGGAGAAAAGTCAGGTTTTTTGGAAGGTTTCCTATTTCAAAGGGAAAATGGAGGTTGAGCAGTGAGAGAAAGCAGAAAGCCAGAATAATGGTGAGTGCAGTAGATAATGTGGTAAAGAAAAGATTAGAGCAAGACTCAGATAGAGGACAAGGAAGAGGAGGTAGAATGGACAGTGAGAGGAAAGAAATGTTTTCAGTGTGGGGAAGAATAAAACTATTTGTAGCACATGACATCAAAGTACCGTAATACTAGAGACTAAAAACCCCTTGTAAAAGTCACCAGGATTATGCTTAGCATTGAAAACAACAACAACAACAACAATAATTAGAAAGTAATTTATAAGAATGGAAACTAAAAGTGTTGGATATGGTTGAGACTGGAAAAGTGGCATATTCTCTAATACAAAACACAACCAAATTTGTTCAGAACTTTGAAAGAGAATGAAAGAGGTAATGGTTAAAAATATAAATACATGTGAGGATTAGGTAAAAATGTATTTGTGTAAAAATGGAGGATTCATAATGGAAAAGACAGTAACAGCTGAACTGGGGAAGAATAATATAGAGAAGTGTGTGGGAGGGGAGAGACATATCAAACATGGTGTCTTATTAAGCAGTTTAGTGAAAAATGGGGACTCTGTCAATTTTGGGCTGATCTTGGATCTGTGCAACATTGGCACTGTTCTCTCTGAGGTCTATGGTGAAAGTAAAGGCTGAGGGGGTGGATCAATTGCTTAATAGGAAAAGGAGACCCTGGTATTGCAGCTGATGGGTCTTCAGTAATTAAAATAATGCAGCCATCAGATCAAGAGACTTCAGTCATAAAATTTAAAAGGGAGAATTTTTTTTTTGTGCCACAGATAAAAAAATTTTTATTCCATGTGAAGACAGACAGACAGACATTTGGAGATTTCCTTGTTATTCCTGAGACTTTTAGAGAGGATTTAAAAAAATTTTGGGAATTGCCACTCAACCCCAGGGTGGCCAGGTAGTGGAAAAATTTTTTATTTTTTTTTTTTTAAAATATTTTTTTAAATTTTTATTATTAAAAATATACAAAAAAAAAAAGAAACAACATCAAAAAAAAAAAAACAAAAAGAAAAAAAAACTACAATTATATTACAATATTACAATATACCACATACAACACAAAAATACTATATGATTTATTTTTCCCCACACTTAGTTATATCCTCTACTTTATCTTTGTCTTTTGAGTCAGTTAACCAACCTTCTAACTCTCTTTGGCCCCTCTGATTTCTAGCCCAATTTAAAAATCCCTAACAAGATTTCCCACAATTACATATAACCCTTCCTTTTCTCAACATGAATTTTTGATTTGTTGAATTATTTTTTTCCCATTGTCTTGAAACCTCATTCTCACTTTCTCCTCTTTTATACAGTTAATTTATCCATTTAAATAACCTCTAACAAGTTCAATTCCCACTTTTCCCAATAAATTGTGCCCTAACTTTCCATTTCCGCGCTAAGACTAATCTTGCCGCTGCTGTCATATAAAATAATTTTTTTCCCCACAGTCCTGTCAAGATCTTTCTTCCACATCGATAACGGGGTTTTTTTCAGCTGTCATTTCAAATTGAATATTTTTTCGTTTTATCCCCCCTTATGTATCTCTTTCCAGTATCTTTTCACAATCTTGCACGTCCACCATGCATGAAAAAATGATCCTATATCTTCATCACATTTCCAACATTTGTTGGAATATTTATTTGTCATTACTGCCAATCTCTGAAGGGTTAAATACCAAAAAATACTTTAAAAATATTATCTTTGATATCTTGGCATAATGTATATTTCATTGTTTTAGTCCATAATCGTTCCCATTGTTCCATCATGATCGGATGATTGAAATTTTGGGTCCATTTAATAATAATGGCTTTACTACTTCATCCTCGGTATACCATTTTAATAAAATTTTATAGATACTAGAGATTATTTTCTGTTCCTTCACATATAGCACTCCATTTAATTCCTCTTCTACTAACTGATAATCACTATTTTTAATATCAATTCTTAATTTTTCATTTTCTGCCTATATAATAACCAATGACATTTGACCCCAGTCATTCATTTCTTGTTGAGATTTAATTCTAATTTGTTTTTGTTGTATTGCTAACATATCTTCATATTTTATCCACTTATCTGAAAATTTTTCTTTCTTATAAAACGCTTCATGTGACGAAACCCTTTTTGGGGGGTTTCCTACAAGCTTGGACTACATATTTTCTCCAAAGGGCTTTCCTAAGATAGTGGCTATCAAATTCCTTACTGTTTCTCCCTCTATTAAACCAAATATAATAATGCCAACCCTGTCCTAATCCATCACCCTCTATCTTTAATACTTTACTGTTTTCTAACTTAATCCAATCTGGAACCCAACTTAAAGCACAAGCATGATAATAAAGAATTAAATTTGGTAAAGCCAAACCCCCTCTATTTTTTTCATCTTGTAATATTTTCCCATTTTAACCCTGGGCTTTTAACCCCACCCCATATAAATTTACTAATTTCTTTTTGCCAATTTTTAATAATCTTGTCTTTTTTATAATTGGAATATTTTGAAACAAAAACAGCAACCTCGGTAAAATTGCCATTTTAATCGTAGCTATCTTACCCAACCATGATAATTTTAAATTACTCCAATTTTTTAAATCTTTAGTAATTTTGTTCCATTTTTTTCAAATAATTATTCTTAAATAAATCCAAAGTTTTATTCGTGATTAAAAATTCCCTTTAGATACCTTACTTTATCAGCTAACGTAAACCCTGAAATTTGGCCCCCCTTTTGATCTTCCCCCCTTCTGTCATTTTTTTCGTCATCACCATAGTTTTATCTTTACTAATTTTTAACCCTGAGTGTTTCCCAAAATTGTTTAAGATTTTTTAAAAAATATTTAAATAACTATCCTCATACTCTAAGGTTATCACAAGATCATCCGCAAAACCCCTAATCTTATATTCCTTACCTTGTACCAACCCCTTTTAATTTTATCATTCACTTTGATTTTTAAAATTAACACTTCTTTTCCCAAAAAGAAACAACAATGGTAATAAAGGACAGCCTTGAGGGTTCCCTTTGGATTTCAAATTTTCCAGTATTAGAGCCATTTACCATAATATTTGCATATTGTGTCAAATAAATTTGTTTTTATCCAGCTTAAAAATTTTTACTCCCAAGCCCATTTTGTCACATCCCTTTAAATAAAAAAGACCAATTAACAGTATCAAAGGCCTTTTCGATATCTAGAAAAAGAGATACCATTTTTTTTTTTCTGTGGATGTTTTTCAAAAAATTCTAGTATATTAATTATTTTTTTGGATCCTTAATATATCTACCAGGTAAAAATCCAATTTTTTTGAAATTAGCTCCTTCAATATTATTTTTAATTTATTAGCTAAAATTGCAGTAAATAATTTTAATCAGAATTTAATAATGAGATAGGCCGATAATTTTTAATATTAAAGGATCATTGCCTTTTTTTTGGGATTAATGTTATATTAGCTTCTTTCCATGTGTCTGGTATGTTATTTTTAAGTGCCTCATTCATAATAATTTGAAGTATTGGTGCTAAGTTTTTTAAAAATCTTATAAAATTGAGCTGTAAAACCTTTGGCCCCCGGGGTTTTACCGGGTTTTTTGTTTTTTGAATTACCTCAATCACTTCCGATAATGCAATGGGCTTATTTAATTGTTCTCTTTGTTGATCTGTCAACATTGCTAACTTCAAATTTTTATATAAAATCCCATCTGTTCTTCTTGGTAGTCCTGTCTCTTATAAATCGTGGCATAATAATTCTTAACAATTTTTTAATCTTTTGAAAATCCGTATAAATTATTTCTCCACTTTTTAACTTTGTAATTAATGTTCTTTCCTTCTTTTCTTTTATTCTTTGCACAAGCCATCTTCCCGATTTATTTGCCCATTCAAAATAATATTGTTTTGCATAAATCATTTTCTCCTTAAGTTCAAGATCTATTTCCATCTCTATTTGTTTTCGTAGTTTTTTTAATTTCTTTAAAATTTTCTCTTTAAAGTTAGATCATGAGATAATTCTAATTTTTTTTTTTAGGTCCTCTTCCATTCTCCAAAAATTTTCTTTTTTTTTCCTATTAATTTCTGCTTTCGTTGAATACACAACCCTCTAACTACAGCTTTCGCCGTATCCCAAGCCATCATTAAATTTACTCCTTTATTTAGATTTTCCTCCATAAAGATTTAATACTATTTTTAATTTTCTTTACAAAATCCTCATCATGAAATAATTTGTCATCCAATCTCCAACTAAATAACTCCTCAAAATGTATCCTTCAACTCTAATAAAATTGGGTTATGGGCTGAAACCTTACAAGCCAATATTTCTTGTTTATAAACTAGTTTAGCTAATGCCTTCGAAATCAAAAACATATCTAAACATGATAAAGAATTGTGTGGTTCTGAATAAAATGTATATTCCTTCTTATTCCCCTATTTATATTTCCACACGTCCAATAAGTCCAAATTGTTCAACAAAAATTTTCAAAAGAGTTAGGAAGTTTTTCTTGACTTTCTTTTATTTTATTATCTGACCTCCTATCCAATTTGGGGCTAATCCCCCTTCCCAAACCCCTAAAAAAATTATTTTCTGTATTCTAGATTAAGAATTTTATTGCACAATGTTTTATAAAAAATTTCCTGTTTTTTTGTGGGCCATAAATACCTACCACCCAAAATTTTTTCCCACTTTTCCAATTAATTTCGACTCCTGTATAACGGCCTTCCTCATCTTTTAAAATTTCTTTTGGGGTTTAAATTTTCTATTTACATATAATTTCACCCCTTTTTTATATTAGGAATTGCCGCGAATTTTATACCTATTTTTTTATTTCGTCTAATAACCTTTTTTTGGTACTCTAATTTCCTGTAATCCAATTATATCTAATTTCTTTTTTTCAATATAGTGGAAAATTTTTTCTTTTTTGGGGTGTTAACCTCCCTTTTAAAATTCCCAAAATAAAATCTTTTGAGTCATGGTAAGAGGATCTTAAATTTTTTATTATAATCTCACCTAATTATTTTCTTCAACTGATTCTATACTTTCTTCACTCTTTTGATATGTTACCCACGGCTCCTTTTTCTTCTTCACTGTCATTCTCCCGATCCAATTTCTTTTTATCTAATAACTGATTCTCTATCCCAACGTCTTCTTGTTGCTCCTTTTGCCTTAATTGTCTTGGTTGTTCTTTTGCATATCTTCTCATGAAGATTTTTGCCCTTTAACTATGTCAATCTTAAAATGTTGTCCATGAAATCGAAAGCTGATCCCTTCTAATTTCCCCCATCGATATTTAATTATGAGATTTCAAAAATGATGTTATAAATCTATTCATTTCTTTTCCTTTGGATTCTCAGGGGTACATCTTTATAGATATGAACTTTTGTCTTCTCTATTATCAAATCTTTCTCCAAACTTTTCTGAATTATCTCTTCTCTTGTCCTTTCTTTACCAGTTGCACCATTTATATCACGAGGGGAAATCTTTTTCTCTTTCAGTTCTCGAATCAATTCTAAACATTTTTAATCTCCCACTCCATCTTTTCCTCTGATATATCTAAATATTTTGCCAAAAATGGGATTACTCTTTCATATAAATTTTCATCGTTACTTTCCCCCCCAAACCTCTTATTTTTATATAATTTTCTCATGCCTTTAAATCTGCCAAAGCTTTTTCATCTAATAGACGTTCTTGTTGTCTTGTTACATTTTCTGTTGTTTCTTCTATTTCCTTTGTCTTCAGTTCTAGTACTAACACTCTATCCTGTGTACTCTTCCCTATCTTCGCGTAACCCCCCCAAATGCCGTTTTTATATCCTTTTGTTCATTCTTAAAGTCCTGTTTCATCTCCCCTCTAAGGTCCTTCATTTCTTGCTGCATTTGCAACTTTATATTTCTTATCTCATCTAATAAGGTCATTTTGAAAATTTTTCAGACTTATCCATTTTATTTAACTCTGGCTTATTTTAGTTTTCCCAAAGATAATTTCCTTTGATTAGTAGCAAACTTCATCTTAGTTGATCTTGACATCATTCTTTGTTTCCATTAAGGTTTCCCAGACTGATAGAATCGATACTGGTAATTTGATTGGCTTCAAAATCTCTTTAAACATCAATCACTAATATATTCGCCTTAAATGATTTTACTACAGTTACTGTTTAAACAGCCTTCAATAATAACTGATAATCTTTTTTTAATCTCTAATCACAGACCAAAATATTTCCTTTATTACATGTTAATAATAGAACACTATAAATTAACTCAGATAGCAATCCAATGAAGTAAATAAGAAAAATATTAACAGATAATAAACAGATCAATATATCCTACAAAATAATAAATCAATAATATTTCAAATATAAGATAATAGCTAAAGAATAATTAATAATAATAATAGCTAAATAATAATAATAATAGCTAAATAATAATAGCTAAATAGCTAAAGAATAATTAGTAATAAATAAATAAGTAACTATCAAAAAGATAAATCAAGAAGATAGATAGATAGATAAAGATAAATCAAAATATTTAAAAGGCTAATACAAGAAAAAAAATAAATGAATAATAAATCAATTATCAAAAGTCTATATAACAAAATAATCAAAATATTCAAAACCCAAGTAGATATATAGTTAAACTTTACACTTTTCCTTTGAAATTCTTTCTTTCATCAGATTCCTTATTCTTCGTAAATTTTATCTCTGATTTCCTAAAATTTTCACCAGTCTCTCAGTTCCCTCTCAGCTCTCTTTTCCCAAATCTCTCTCTCCTCAGTCCTGCAGTCGCTCTCTGTTCTCACTCACAGTCGTCATCGTTACAGTTCATTCGCTCATTTCTCTCGTTGCCATTACTTTCTGTCATCTGTCGCTCCCCTAAACCCAGCAAACCTTCTTTTCTATCTTCTCGTCTTCCAGCTCTCTCTCTCCTACAATCTTACAGTCTTACAGTTCTCTTCCCGCTCTCTCTCACTTCTCAATTACGCAATCTCTCCCTGTTTTCACTCACAGTCACAGTCTTTACATTTCGCCTTTTTCGCTTTCCCCCCTTTTCATTAATCTGTCGTTTGTTTGTCTTTTTGGGAAAACAGGGAACCTCCTTTCCCCATCTTCTCCTAGAAATCTCAGTCCATCTCATCAACTTCTTTTGTAAGTGAAGATCAAATTTTTAATCGGTATATTTATGACTTTAACTCCCTGAAAGAGCTGAATTAACTTAAACAGTAAATAATGTCCCTTTCTAGCGTTCACTCCTCTTCCCCCCTTTTAAAAAAACCAGTCTTTTTTTTAGCGCCGCCATCATCCCATTTTCCCCTCCCCCGTTCCCACCCAACATCAAAATAGCACTAGTCAAAATTCCTTATTCTCAGCACATTTAGGGGTTGCCGTCCGTAGGGGTGAAAAAATTTTCCAAATAGATCAGCTCATCGGACAAAGATCACCAAAAAACAGTTTGCAGGCGCTGCTTATTCGCTTGGACCCGGGTGGTTGTGGCTGCTCCGATCTGTCGCGCCCCCTCCGCTGCCATCGAGCGTATATTCTTACTCACAGGACAGCTAGGAGACACCCCCAATCTCCGGAGCCCCTTTTTTAACCCCCTATACCAAGGGGAGTTTAGGCTATTTCGTTGTTTATCAGCCTTACTGCAACCCCCCGGTAAAGGCCCCCCCTCTCCTTCCCCCTTTACGGAGCACCTTGTCACAGGCCCAAAATCGAACCGGAAGTCCCCCCCAAAAATTTTTGGTTTTAACAATACAAGATGAGGAGAAAATAAATAGTCAAGTTTGGGGGAAAGGACAGGGAAAAGGGGGGGGACTAAAAATAACTCCTTTAAAAGTTAAGCTGAAACAGGAGGGGGAGGTGATTTGTAAAAACAATATCCCATTTCACATGAGGGCAGAATGGGACTCCAGCCAGTGATAGAAAAATTGATACAAGATGACTTAATTGAACCTTGTATGTCTAGCTATAATACTCCATCATCCCCAAGAAAAAGCCAGATGGGACTTATCATCTTGTGTAGGACCTAAGACTCCTCAATAGGATAGTACAAGTAAGACACCCAGTGGTCCCAAATCCCTACACCCTTATGAGTAAAATCCCTCATGATCATAAATGGTTCAGTGTAATAGACCTAAAGGATGCCTTTTGGGCATGCCCCCTTGCTGAGAAAAGCAGGGACCTGTTTGCTTTCGAGTGGGAGCATCCCCAGATTGGAAGAAAACAACAATTCCGTTGGAAAAGCGTGGTGCAGGATTTTACAGAATCCCCAAACCTATTTGGGCAGGTATTGGAGCAGGTTTTGGAAAAATTCCCAGTTCCCCAGGGGATTGTTCTATTACAATATGTGGATGATCTTTTGATAACAGGGATAAAGAAACAAGAAGTAACTGAAGCAGAAATAGCCCTTTTAAACTTCCTGGGAGAACAGGGACTGCGAGTATCAAGAAGTAAATTGCAACTTGTGGAAAAGGAAATAAAGTATTTAAGACATTTAATAGTGAGGGACAGGGAAGGATAAACCCAGGAAGGATAAAAGGAATTGTTGATCTTCCTCTCTCAAAATCAAAAAAAAAAGGGGGGGGATAAGAAAGTTTTTGGGGATGCTGGGATATTGTAGATTGTGAATAGAAAATTATGTCCTAAAAACTAAATTTTTGTATACTAAACTTGTAGAAAACCTTGAAAGCCTCAAGTGGTCATCAGAAGAAGTAAAACAAGTTCAGGAATTAAAAGATGCCTTAATTCACGCCCCAGTGTTGGCACTCCCCTCCCTATATAAACCCTTTTCATTTGTTTGTTACTACAGATGGGGGGCGCAGCCTTGGGAGTGTTAACTCAAACCTGGGGAGGGAGAAAACATCCAGCGGCTTACTTATCTAAATTGCTGGATCCTGTATCCAGAGGTGGCTTACAATCTGTAACAGCTACTGCAAAGTTATTGGAAAACAGTAGGAAACTGACATTTGGCAGGGGAGAGCTTTGATAGTGAGCACTCCACATTCAGCCAGGATTATCTTAGCACAAAAGGGTAAAATGGTTAACAGATCCAAGGATTTTTTCAATATGAGGCTATATTACAGGAAAAAAAGATGATTTGGTGCTAACTACAGACTCTTGTGTGAATGCAGCTGAATTTCTGTGGAAAGGAGAGGAACAAACAGATCCTATACATGATTGTTTGGACATAATTGAATACCAAACTAAAATAAGGCCTGATTTGGGGGATTCTCCTGTAAGTACGGCCAACAGCTCTCTCCCAGGGTCTACAATTTATTAATTTATCACAGCAAATTGATATCTCCACATGGCTAATATTAGAAATCATTCCATGTGTCTGACAGGGTCACTGAAAGTGCACGCAGGCAGGAAGTTAAAACTTTGGTCAAGCCAAGGTGACTCAGACTCAATCTGTCACGTAGCCAGGGATCCCTGGAAGACATTCTGACCATCAAACAGACAAAAGGGCCCTTTTGCACTGATATGGCAGCTCAATAGAATCACAATCAGCCTGCCTAATGTGGGCAATTTCCACTCTACCGGTGCCTTTTGTCTCACTTGGGCAGAGTCATTCACAAAGGACTGAGAAAACATTCAGCTGGAGATGTTTGTCATTGAAGGCTTTTGATCTAGCCTCCTGTACTATTGTTTTCCCAGGGAGAGAACCAGCCCTCCAGGTATATTTTTTCTGTAAAAACTCCATGTTTTTATCTGTTCGTGGGTTCATTCACATTTTCCTCCTGAATCCCTGTCAGTTTGTCTTGCCTCACCCCCCCTTCCCCCATTCTGAGTTTCATCGCTTTGAATCTCCAGTTTTTCAACATTGGCTCCCTTGGGCATTAAATCAAGGTAAAGTATTGCCTCTGAACACCCCAGAACAAAATCCCTATCAATTTTCCTTACTTTCTTTTTCTTTAGCTCTTGAATGAATGCGTGAGGGTGTTTGTTGTTGTTTGCTTTAATTACTGAGGGTTTAATAAAATCTTTAAACTGAACAACCTGCCTAGTTCTTGGCTTGGTCTGACTCTGTAAAATCTGAGTTACAAGGTCCTGCAGTTACCCTCCCTCTTGTAAAGCTAAAGCAGTGCTCTGAGCTGATTTCCCCCACAATTTTGACAGATTTTGGGAATCCCTTAAGGGAGCCCCCTAGCAAGCAGGGTAACACTCCCCTTCCTAGTGGGGGATGGAATTGTTTGTAGATGGATCACACAGACATATACAAGGAAAGAGACATATGCAGTGATTGATGGAATCACACAAGAGGTCTTAGAAGCTGAGAAACTCCTAAACATATGGTCAACACAAACATGCGAGTTGTATGCACTAAAGCAGGCATTGCAAATTCTGAAAAATAAAAGAGACAGCTTACAGAGTCCCAATATGCTTTTGGAGTAGTGCACATATCTGGGAAAATTTGGAAGGAAAGGGGACTAATGAACAGTAGAAGAAAAGAATTGACACATGAGCAATTAATTATTCAAGTACTAGATGAACTACAATCTCCTCTGGAGATATCTGTAGTTCATGTACTTGGGCATCCATGTGGATCCTCTCCAGAGGCTATAGGGAACAGGCTGGCAGATGAGGCTGCAAAAGGGGCAGGTTTACAAGAGAAAATGCATATTAGGGTGTTGATACCTTCACTCAAATGCCTTGGTGTCCCTATATTCATTCAAATAAGAGCAGTAAAAAAAATCTCAGGAGGGAAAATGGGTTCTCCTGAGTGGGAGGCAATTATTAATAAAGAACTGGCAAGGGAACTCTTGGCCACGTTACATTAGAAAAATCTTTGAGGTACCCAGGCATTATGTGATACTTTGTTACAGCATTATGGATGCATAGTAACATACACTGTAGCTAAATGAATTTGTGATAGATTTGTAACTTGTCAGAAAGTGAATAAAAAGGAAATGCAAAAACATCAACCAGGAGGGAGGGAATGGGCACTCAGACCCTTCCAAAATATGCAGATAGATTACACAAAAGTTCCCTGATACAGAGGTGGAAATACCTATTGGTTATAGTAGACTAACTAACAGGATGGGTGGAGATTAAAAGGTCCAGGAGGTAGTGCTCTATGGGGAATCATTTCTATTGAGAAAACAACCCATTGAAAGTATGCATGAGATTGTGGAAGCCAGTCCAAGAAGTTATATGCAAAAAGTGTCCCAAGTTTTGTGTTCTCTACACAGGGCAGCTCTGCAGCAGGTCCCACTGTCCTTGTCCGAGACTCTACACAACTTCAAGCCTGGAGGCCAGGCACTGTTGCAAGCCTGCAAAAACAAACAACTGCAGCCCCGCTGGAAGGCCCCAAGGACAGCAGCTACTACACGGTGTTGTTAACTACTCCAGCAGCGGTGAAGCTACGAGTGGTAGAGCCGTGGGTGTAACACAGTAGAGTGAAGTTGCGGAAGAGGGAGGCCATAGGCGAGGACTTTTGATACCATATCCAGATAACAAGTGGGAGGCTCGGAAAGGACCAGGTCTTAAATTGACTTTGAGAGAGAAAAGAGGACTGAACTGTATAATTTCACCTAAAGACTAATACATGACTAGAGAAGTGGGACTGAAAATAAATACTCATACAGCTGTTTATCAGCCAATTCCAGGGGATCCATACAACAAGCTAGATGTATTGCTTAGGATCCACATCCTTTCTTTCAAAGGTGGCTGGCAGAAATCCTTTTACACATGGGTTCTTATTTGTAACAGAACATTTCAGAGGTGTCAGAAGGAGTCTGTAAGTGTAAAACCTTTAACACTTTCCTTTTTCCCTGAGGGAAACTCATAAATTAACCATGGAGTTCCTATTCTGTATCATACAAGCCTTGAGTATTGGGATTCAAGACTTGAAGATAATACACTCATTAGGATGTCTCATGAACAAGGACAGGTTATCAGGAGAAGTTGCTGAGGGTGGGGCATTGCCAGAATGCCCAGGGATTACGGTGAAGAGCTTCTGCACAGTCTCATTCCCTTGTCAGCAGAAAATCTTGCCTAGTGGGGGACACTATGGGCCTGAACCATTTGCCGAGGTCTCCAAGTGTCTCTCACGTTCTTGGTTCAGTAATGGTGATAGAAAAACTTATTTAGGGGGAGCCCGGTGAAATAAAAATAATTTCAAAGAGAAAAGTATAAGATTGCTGCAACAGTTTGAGCAATGCAGAAACTAAAATTCTAATAAAAGAAAAGAGGAGGGAATTTGAGAGAAATAAAATATATTTTAGTTTCTGCAGTATTATTAACATACATGTATTAGCTTATAAGTGTGACACATTTTAGATATGCTTACACATATATTTTGGTATATTTTATATTTGAGCTTTTGAAAGACAATAAAGTCTAAGGGGCATATTTTCAGAACTGGTAGCTGAGTGAAGGAAGACCTTGAATCTCCAGGTACAAAGAACCAGATAGATAAAGATGAAGTGTCCTCCTCTCTTGGGAGGCACCTGCAAGTCTGAAGGCTATAAGGAGTAAACCAAGTTAATAACAGAAAGTTGGCATTGTTTAGTAAAGGGGCAGCTGTAACTTTTGGGTCCTGTCCAAGGAGAGGGAAACCTGCATAGGGCAGGGGGATAAAATGTGGGCGATTCCATGGGAATTGGGTCTTCTCTCTCTGAGACACCCAGCTCTGCAGAGATGAATAATTTTTTTTTCAGTAAACATCTGATGCTTCAGCCGATCCTGTGTTAAATTGTTTTATGAGTCTTATCAGCTATTTCTTACAATAGTAATTTGAATGTTGGACTGGGCCTAGAAGGCCAGGATCTGAATCTCTGTTCAGCCACGGAAACCCTCTGGATGACCTTGGGCAAATCATACACTCTCAGCCTAAGAGGAAGGCAATGACAAACCTCCTCTGAACAAAATTTGCCAAGAAAAATCCATAACAGGTTTGCCTTAGGGTGCTTTGAAGGAACATGACAAGGGACTCCAGGGACCACAAAATGGCCCTAGTGCCCAAATATGGCCAACAGGCTGTGTCAGTCCAATCCTTGGCTTGATGCATTGGTCAAATGGGGGTACAGCTCCCTTTCTAGTGGTCAGACTATACAGTGCACTTAATACATATTTTAAGAAGTTCTTCCTCAACTAGTGAAAGATATCTGGTGGTTACCGCACATGCTTGTCCCAGAAGCATTTTGTGTACCTTGTTTCATGACTGATCACTCAAAGGTAAATATAGGTTTAACATGAAAGCCTGATTGTTGAGGAACATTTCCTCTGTTGCTAGAGAAGGAATAAGTTAACTCTAAGGAAAACACATTCCTCTTAACGGTTAGTTTGAGCCCGGTTTGTTTCTCTCCAAACAGACCAAAGAAGGAAACCAAGATTTGTTCTGTTTCCTTTTCTGGCTATTTCCACCCTACACTATTACAGTGCTATTATTCCACTGTCAACATCCCATGGAATCCCTAGGGTTTGCAGTTTAGGGAGGGGCCTTTAGAATTCTGGCCAGAGAGCTGTTTGGCCTCCCAGAATTCCCAGGAGGCTGAAAGTGGAATGATAGCACTGTAACAGTGTAGGGCGGAAATGGTCTCTGATTTGTTAGAGGAAAAACAAACTAGCAAGACTGCGGCACCTTGGCTCCAAAGACATGTGAAGTAAACCACAGAGCAAAACTCTGTGAGATGTTTGTTCCTGTTGCATGCAGGAATAACTGGGCAGCATACACCGCAACCCTGATCGTAACAGATTAGCCGGAGTTTCCAAAGATCCTTGGCTTATTGTTCATTCCAACCAAGCTACAATGTCCTCACACGTTTCTTCATTTTCAGCAATGCATGAGAGTTACTGGCTTAGAAGTCTTCAGAAATTTATTTGTATTTCAAAGTAAATAAACCTCTTCCAGCTTTCTTAGAGACTTCGCTGGTAGAGAACTATTGGGAATGAAGTATCTATAATGCTCTTTCTATGGTGATTATTTTTCATAGGTTTTGAGGCATTTTCCTGCCTCAGCAACATACACAGAGACTCTCCCTTGCCTTGCACAATACTGGCAGGGTGCTGGTTTCAAGGTGGAGATTTTCAGGCCAAGACGTTTCCTTATTCACCGTCTATCATATGCTGTATATATTCTCAAACTGTCTGACACTGGGGAAGTCCCAAGATGATATATCAGGAGGATCTGCCTAGGAATTACTAGAGAATGAAAGCGAGAAGTGATTCATGTTCCCTCTAAATGCAGAAAGAAGCTTTCGGGTGTCAAGGAGGACAGCCGCCTGTGAGAAGAAGGGTTAAGCAGTGATGTTGGCCAAGGCAGGACTTTGGAGCAGAGATCAGGGGACGGCTCAGTAGAACAAGGCTGGGCAACTGTGGAAGGGCAGGAGACCACATTAGCCTTCTGGAGGGTCACACCCTTTACTTCACCTGCTTCCACAAAAACAAACAAACTTTTGGCCCCAAAATGCCCTCAAAGAGACAAGGAGAAAATTTTCACCATGTTGGGAAGGGGGGATTCTTGGGCCATTTTAGATCCAGGAGAAGATTTTTCAAGGGAGCAGAAGTTATTCTCTGTTTGCTTCCTTTTCCAAAAAAGGGTCTTTCTTGGGCCTAAATTGGCTCAAGGGGCCCTTAAAAGGTGGAAATTCCCTCCACACCCCATAAGGGGCATTTTGGTGCTATTTTGTTCTTTGCAAAATTTTGCATATTTTTGAAAATATTTTATTTGACCCCTTACTTAGAGGGCCCAGGGGCCTCCAAAAAGGGTGGAAATGCTTTCATATTCCCTAAATGGCTTCTTGGGGCATTTTAGAGCATTTTTTGACAAGCTGGGGCTCTCGGGGCCAATGAATGACTGTGGGGGCTGCACTTATGCCCACCCCAGCAGTAGAATGCACAGGAGTATCCCCCAAATGCAGCAGGGCTGGTTCACCGTGCTTTGAAGAAAGTGGAGTAGTAAAACATACCTAAATAACATCACTCCCCACCCTCCTGATCCTTAAATCCACAGTTTGAAATTACCAGACTGTACCACTAGATCAGTGGTTCTCAACCTGTGGGTCCCCAGATGTTAGTGGACTTCAGCTCCCAGAAGCCCCAGCCATTATGGTCAATGCTCAGGGCTTCTGGGAGCTGAAGTCCATGAACATCTGGGGACCCACAGGTTGAGAACCACTGCCCTAGATTAACCCTTTCCATTTCTTCTCCTCAAGAAAATGCCCCCCCTGTCTTTGGGTCCCCTGTTTGGGGCAGTTTTCTCTTCATCACTGCCACCATTACTATCATTTGCTTCCCATTTGGCTATGCCTCATCATTTCCTTTTCCTGGATTATCCCCCCAAATGTCTCTTTTGATTTCATTTATTGAAAATACTTTCACGTGGTTTTTCTATTCAGATTACCAAGGTGGTTTATGACAAAACCAAATACGAGCTATCAGCAAAGAAAGAATGAAAGAATTTTAAAGGCCTGAAGCATCAGAAGCTCAGATATGCAGTGAGCCCTCCGCATTTGCAGGTTTGATTTTCCCAAATTTGATTACTTGTGAGTTTTTCCAACCCCTGTCACCTCAGCCTTAGGTACTTCTCTTCCAGGGGAAACCTTCCCTCTTGTCAGCTCTGATCAGGCTATTAAAAACTTGTCTCTGGTCCTCCTCCTCCTCTTCCTCCTCCTCTTTGTCCACCAGCCGCTGCCTTGCCAGCTAAGGATGGCTCACAGCCTGATTTCTCAGCACCACAAGCCCCTTCCCAATGCCCCCACACACCCAAGGAAGGAGAAGGGGGGAGAGAGAGGAAGCATAGGGACACCATGCTGACCCTAACCTCTTTCCTTTTCCTTTCCCTGACCTGAATCCTGAATGTCCATTCTCCCCACCATGCCTTGGCCTTCTTCCCACAGACACATACACTCATTTTGATATCTGTGATATCTGTGATATCTGTGATTTTCCCAATTTTGCTGGGGTCCTGGCAGATGTGGAGGGCTGACTGTATAATTAAGCAACACCAGAGACAGCAAGGTAACAAAATCACAAGCCATCTATTAAAAGATCTGAGAAAATAAAGAGGTTGTGATTGGCCACATTAACGATAAATGGTGATTTTTTCAGAACAAAAAAAAGGGTTCAGGCTAAACTACCAATGGAGGGCATTCCGCAACTAGAGCTTGTAAAAGTTGTAAAACTTATAAAACTTTCCAGCCACATTGGCTGATGGATTGTAGGTGCTGTAGTCCAAAAAAAGGTAAGTTTCCCAAGTTTTATCCTTTCTTAGAACACAAATATTCTAAAGGCACCAGATCCTGTCTGATCTTGGAAGCAAACTTGGATGGCAAACTGCCAACAAATCACTGGAAGAAACTGGCAAAACCACCTCTGACTATTCCTTGCCTAAGAAAATCTTTTGAAATTCATGGGGTTGCCATAAGTCAACAGGTGACTTGAAGGCACATGTGTGCGTGCGTGCACACACACACGCACACACAACACGTAAAAGTCTGTCCCTGAGTTTCAGCTGCCTGAACTCAGAAGGCAAGGTCATCCAAAGCCATTTCATGAATCTTATTAATATTGTGACACTTTAAAAATCTTGTATTCTGTTAAATCAAACCAAGTTAACCTCTCCTATGTCATAGTAGCTTTCAGTTGTAGATCACGTTCTTTTACTCTTTATGCTTACTAAAGATAATATACTTAACTTGACAAGGAACCACCAGGAGGAAGAAAAAAGAAAGAAAGAAAGAAAGAAAGAAAGAAAGAAAGAAAGAAAGAAAGAAAGAAAGAAAATTGACGCATCCTTATGTGTGATACATGTATTTGACAAAATACATTTCTATTTCATCCTTTCCATTTTTATTTTTTTTATTTGATTTTTAAAAAAAAAAGGGAGTTTATACACAATACATATAATTTACCTTGTTTCGTGTTGTACATCATTTTTACATGAGACCTCTGTTAATTTTTTCCAGACATTGTTATCAAGTATTTCTTATTATTTTATGTATTTTAGTCCCTCTTTTTCTCTCCCTCACTATCTTCCCCTTCCCTCCCCCTTCCCTTCCCTTTGTATACCCATTTCCCTTCCCTCCCGGTTTTCCCCCCTCTCTCTCCTCTCCCCTTCTTCCTATCCTTGTTCCGCTTTTCTCCACTCCAAACTCTTTCTTTTCTTTCTTGTACTAAACCTCCTTCATGTGAAATCTTTTTGTTGTTGTGTTCTACCTTGATTAATAATTTTTTTTCTTTCCTTCCCCCAAAATCCCTCCTTACTGTAAATGTTACCCTTTGCATTTCTTTCTTCTGTTCTTTACCTTCTTCTCATTTTTCCTTCACCCATCTAATAATTTCTTTCCACTGTTTTTCAAATTGTTGCGTTGAGTTACCTTTCAAGTTGTTGGATAGTTTTTCCACTTCAGAACGTCCATACTTTTATTTTCCATTCTTCTTGGGGGGGGGGTTCTTTTTCTTCTTTCCAATATTTTGGAATTAACCTTGCTGCTGTTATTAGATTTAGCAATATTTTTCTCTTACTCTTCATTTGACTATTCTCTTCAATCATATTTAATAAACATATCTCCGGAGTCATCTCAAATTTCACCTCTAGCAGTTTGGTTATGCTGTCATGGATCTTTTTCCAATATTTTTTTGCTGTAGGGCATGGCCACCATGTATGAAAATAGGTTCCCCTTGTTTTCCCACATTTCCAGCATTGCCCATTTCCTTTTCTTGTTATTTTCATTAATTTCTGGGAGTCATATACCATCGATGCACTGATTTATAAAGGTTTTCTCTTAATGTTAAACTTTGTGTGAATTTTATATCTTCATTCCAACTTTTTCCCATTTTTCAAGCTCTATATTATGGCCAACATTTTGCACCCATTTTATCATGTAATCCTTAATCCGTTCCAGATCCAGTTCTCTTTCCAATAAAATTTTATAGATTTTTGAAACCATTTTTTTCTCATTTTTCATTAAAATTTCATCCAATTTGTTCTTTTCCCGTTCCCATCCTATGTTTTTTAAATCCATTTTATACCTTTCTTTTATTTGTCGATATGGAAACCAATCTATTTCGATGTTTTGCTCTTTTAATTCTTCTCTAGTCTTTATCACCGGTGTTCTTCCTTCCCATCTTATTAAATCTGTATATTTTAATATTCCTCCTTGTTTTGGTTCTGTTATTCTAAAAGCTTCTTGGGGTGATGTCCACATTGGTAATTTACTGTAAAATTTCTTGTTGATCGTCTGCCACATTTTCATCAAGGCTCTCCTAATGTAATGGTCTCTGAATTCTCTATCTATCTCTGCCTTGTTGTAACATAGGTATCCATGTATCCGAAATTTACATTAAATCCTTCCAATTCCAATAATTTGTAGTTTTTCAATTATATCCATTCTTTTATCCATCGTAGACAGCATGTTTGATAATATACTTCTAAATGTGGTAGTCCGAATCCTCCCTCCTCTTTGCTATCCTGTAGTACTTTCATTTTTATTCTTGTTTTTCCTGCCCATACGAATTTTGAAATTTCTTTATTCCAGCTTACAAATGTTTTTTTATTATTAATTATTGGAAGATTTTGGAACAAGAACATGACCCTTTGGGAAAGTTTTGTCATCTTTATAGTGTTTATCTGTCCTAATAATGAAAGATGCAGTTTATTCCATTTCTGTAAGTCTGTTTTAATTTGATTCCAAGTTTTTGATAGTTATTTTCATAAGTTCCAATTTTTCTTTGTAATGTAGATACCCAAATACCTAATCTTTTTCTCAGATTTTAAAACCCAAAATTTCTTTCAGCTCTTCCTCTTCTTTTTTAGTCATATTCATTATTAATAATAATGATTTATTCTTATATCCTTGAGGCCAGCTACTTGTCCATATTCTTTCAATTCTTCTAGCAGATTAGGCAGCGTTTCTTTTGGTTCTTCTAAAAATACAACCATGTCGCCTGCAAAAGCTCTTACTATGTGTTCATTCTTCTTTATCTTTACCCCTCTTATCTGATTTGATTTCTCTGATTTTATTATTCAATATTTCCAATGTCATGATAAATAAGAGTGGTGAGAATGGGCATCCTTGGGCTCACCCCCTTTGAAATCTTAAAAACTCTGATCTTTCCCCGTTGATCATCAAATTTGCTTTTTGATCTTTGTAAATAACATCAATCCAATCTTTGAACTTTCCTCTACTGCCATATTCTTCAATACTATTTTTCATAAATTCCCAAGAGATATTGTCAAAGGCCTTCTCTGCATCGAGAAAAGCCATTGCAAATTGTTTTTCCAGGGTTTTTATCATAGTATTCTATGCAATTTAGTACCGTTCTTATGTTTTGTTGGAGATTTCTACCTGGTA
This sequence comes from Iguana delicatissima, assembly GCA_948472985.1. Classification (NCBI taxonomy): domain Eukaryota; kingdom Metazoa; phylum Chordata; class Lepidosauria; order Squamata; family Iguanidae; genus Iguana; species Iguana delicatissima. The sequence goes on along the minus strand of CAOKZL010001170.1, from coordinate 131,015 downwards.
AGAAACCTGTTTGGTCCTCGTGAATATAATCTTGGAGTATCCTTTTTAATCTTCTACTTAATATTGCTGTGAACATTTTATAATCGATATTTAATAGTGATATCGGTCTATAATTTCTCACATCTTTAGTATCCTTCCCTTCTTTGGGAATCAAAATGATATTTGAGTCTCCCCATGTATTTGGTCTTCCTTCTAATAATAATACCTTTATCATCTGATAATATGGTGTTGTCAATTCATCTTGTAATTTTTTGTAATATGTTGCTGTAAATCCATCCAGTCCTGGGGATTTTCCCTCTTTTAGTTCTTTGAATGCTTCTGTAACTTCACACATGGTGATTGGGGAGTTCAAATATTTATGATGTTCCTCCATTTTTTCTTTTTGCTTTTTTAAATAGCTCTCTATTCCATTTTTTTGTTGATAGGTTATCTCTTTTCCTGTAAATAGCTTTTCATAATACTTTACGAATATATGATAATTTTCTCTTGGTCTGTAATTATGTTTTCCCCTCTTTTATTTCTGTAATTATATTCTTCTCCCTCTTTTTCTTCAATCATATGAAAGTCACCTCGGAATTTTATTAGCGTGCTCAAAGTGATGACACTTCAAATATGTCAGGTTTTTTTCTATCTCCTCTGTTGTTAATTGGGATATTTCTTTTTGAATTAGTTTTATTTCATAATTTATTCTTTTCTTATCTATGTTTCCCTTTAATTCTTCTTGGTATTTTTGCAGCTGCAATGACAAATTTCTAAATTTTTCCTCTTTTTTCTTTTTCTGTAAATGTTGTTGCTGTAAGAAGAAACCTCGCCTTACTGCTTTGCTTGTGTCCTATATCATACTCATTTTAGTCCCCTCTTTAAAGTTTTCTTGAAAAAAATATTTCAAATTTTCCTTTGCCTTTTTTAGAATTTCCTCATCTTTTAGGAGGTTATCATTCAATCTCCAGTTAAACTGTTTCTTTATATCCTTGAAGATCAAAGCTACTGGGTTATGATCTGATGCAACTTTGGGGAGTATTTCTGCTTTTTTTATTTCTTTTAGTAAATTCTTAGACATAAGAATCATATCTTTTCTAAATGTTTGATGTGTATCCGAGAAGAATGTATAGTCTTTTTCCATCGGGTAAGAAGTCTCATCCTTTCCATTTTTAAACCAAAAACATCTTAGGCCTGAGTGGAACTGAAAAAAATTTTGGCGGGATCGGTACTAAAAATTATTCTTATTTATTGACTGTGTAACATACATTTTTGCTTAATGGCAGCATGGGGAATGTGTGGTCCTCTGGATATTGTTGGACTGCAACTCCCACCAGCCCTAGCCAGCATAGCCAATGGTGAAATATTAGAAGAACATATGAGCAGCCATTTTGGATCAGACCAAAGGCCTATCAGTCCAGCAACTAGATGCTTCTGGGGAGTCCACCAGCTGGACACAAGGGCAACTAAAGCTCCTGTTTGTTCTCCCTGGCAAATGATGGATAAAACATGCTCATTTTCTTTGGTGATGGAATGTATATGTTTTGATGGAATGTATATATGCACCATGACAAGTAGCAATTGGCAGCCCCAAGTATCAATAGATTTGAGGCAAAGGGATGGTTAATGCTTTCCCAGCTGCCAACATTCCTGCTGAAACAGTCAGCAACCTAGACAGAAACTCCCACCCCTAGCATGAGGGACGTATGGGCTTGGGAACTCTAGTATGTTCCACCCAGAGATTCTGACCACACTTTTGTGAAAGTTGCTAGGATGCTAGTATACGGGACTTTTGCCAAATGCATACTTGCATGTAATACTTCCTGGTTTTGCAAAACCATAGAATGATACATAGTGTCATACAGTGGAAGGGAAAATGTACTTTGTTGGTTATTCCTTAAGAGCTGCAAGGGTGATTATCTTTTAAAATAGTTATTGATATTTGCTTAAATACCTGACCACCTAATAAAAACCCAGTTTTCTCTTGCCTTTTCTGTACCTGGAAGTTCCTCATCCCATGCCTTGCATTCCCCTGATAAGAATGGCCTTTTTGTATAAATGCCCTGCTGTGGAAACCTTAAACCCTTTCCTGAATTCACTCTCCCACTAATCACCTTTATGTGGCACCACTCATAGGTCAATGGGGGGGTATTCTGTGAAGAACGCACCATAACCCCAAGGGCACAGTGAGTGGCATATCATGGAAGAGTTTTCCAAAATACTTGAACACATTCACAGGTCCACCACATATGGAACAGCCTGCTAACCCCTATAGTAGTTTAGTGAAAGTTTTTTTGCTTTCATTTCACCAGTGTTTAATGCTACCTATGTGCTAGTTTTATATGCATGTCTCTAATTGCAGCTCAAACAGAATTACAACGTTTTCTATTCTAAATTGTATTCCATACTATTTTTAGTGATGCCCACTAACTCATGCCATCCTACATTTTACAGATGAAAAGTGGAACACTTGTGGCTAAGCAGCATCAGAGTGTGGTCAACATGGCAAAAGAAGGAAGAAAGAACAAGCTAGGAGAGACTGCAACAGTTTCCTTTTTTTTTAGCTTACTAGAAAGGGCAAGATTCTGGGCCCATTCCTTCCTTCCAGTGAGTTGTGTGTGCCTTCAAGTTGCTTGTCAACTTATGGCAACCCCATGAATTTCATAGGGTTTTCTTGGGCAAGGAATACTCAGATAGGGATTTGCTGAGTTTCTTGTTGTTTTCATGTGCCTTCAAGTTATTTCCAACATATGGCAACCCTAAGGCATCCCATCACAGGGGTTTTTTTGGCAGAATATGTTCCGAGAAGGTTTGTCTTTGCATTCCATCCCCTTCCATTGGTATCACTCTTGGATCAAGGCCACATATACTTACTTGAAAGTACAAAGAGGAAGTAATTTTAAATTGTATGCTGTGACATAGATTCTATTGGTAGTCCCAACAAGTGTAGATTCATTGGTTTGAAGGTGGGGAATGGTTACATAAGTATTGATCCAACATTCAGTATTGACCCAGCAATTCCAATAGGAATTCAAGAATGTGAATCAATGCGTCTATTCCAGTGGGGATAGAACAGAATTTCCAAGATTCTTTACATAATGCACATTTACTTATTTATGAGACCCAAGGCAGCTTACAAAACTTAAAATAGAAATTGGCTAAGATGTACATTACAAAAGTTTAAAAGTAATTAAACAACATAGCACAATTATTATACTTAAGTGGAGTGTTGATGGTAGTGCTGCCTGTTCTGACTCTACTCTTGGTAACCCAGACAACCAGAAGGTGATGAGAGGTTCTGCCAAAATATAGTTGGCCCTCCACATTTGTGGGTTTAACTTTACGGATTTGATTATTTGTGAGTCTGTCCAACGCCTGCTCCTCTACCTCAGGTACTTCTTTTCCAGTGGAACCTTCTTCAATCAGGCCATGCGTCCCTTTAAAAACCTGCTCTGGCCCTCCTCTACCACCACTAGCCACTGCCTGGCCAGCTAAGGATAGCTTAGAGCCTAGTTTCTCAGTACCACAAATCCTGTCCCAATTTCCCACACACACCCAAGGAAGGAGGTGGGCAATAGAGAGGAAGTATAGGACCACAGAGTCAACCCACCCCTTTTCCCTGCCCTGGTTTGGACCTTGGGTGCCTGTTCCCCCCACTATGCATCAGTCCTCTTCTCAAACACACAACACATTTTGATATTTGTGGTTTTCCACCTTTGCAGGGGTCCTGCACCCCTAACCCTAGCAATTGTGGAGGACCACCTATAGATACAATTTAGCTGACTAATGGCCAAGAACCCTCAATCCCTTACTCTAAAGAGATAGAGGAGGGAGGAGACAGGAGAAAGGCAGGCTAGAAATCTAATAAGTAAAATGATGAACAAACAAATAGGAGTAGAGTTGCCAGACTGAAAACCAGAGAGGGCTCCAGTACTTTAATGCTTGAGTAGAAGAGGGAATTTCAGCAAGTGTTGCTTGCTATACCGTCAGTTAATAAGCAACACTTGCTGAAATTTACACAACAATTAAGGAGATAGGAGTTCTCTCCAGTCCTCACTCTGGCAACTCAGCATCCTATGAACCAGGAAAGAAAACCTTACAGTATCTCCAGGCATCCTGCTGACTGGAACAAGAGCTGTGGACCCCAAAGGGCCTGGCAAGTCTGGTTCTTCTACCTTGATTTTTGTATTGAGCCGTTATGGGCTTATCTTCCATCACCACATCAGGAAAAGCAGAGAGCGCCAGATACAGCCAGAGGGAACAGGTGATAAGCAGAAGACTGAGCTAAGTTTGAAGAATTGCAGCCTGAACTCACCCCCTTCCTCTATCCCTCTAAGCAAAGGACGAGGAACGTCTTTCTGTCCAGGGGCTACATACATTTTAAGAGAAAGATCAGCTTAAAGCTCTCATTGTCGGTAACTAAGCCTTGGGAAAGCCGTCTCAGCTTTTCAGAATGGGGGAAAGGGCCTAAAGGTGGGAAACTCACACATGAAGGTGCAATGAGGAAGGGACTAGATTCAGCCCTAGGGCTTGAGATTCCGCATCCTCACTCCAAGCAGTTAAACAAGACTATCAGTGCCGACATCGCTTAGCGTCAGCTCCATACGTACAGCATCAGATTGTCAATGGTTCAACTGGTCCAATTGCGTCAGGCCCCTTGCTGGCTAAGGGCTCAACTCTGAAGGAAAAAGTACAGCTTGCATTCTCTTGTTTCCTAACCATTTCTTGAATCACCCAATGTTTCTATTATTATCAGCTTCTCCCCTCTTTTTTCCTTTTTTTTTTTTTTTGCTTTATTAACATATAAACAACACCCTTGACAAAGTAGCAAAGAAATGAAATAAAGGAAAAAGAACAAAAGGAAAAAAAGGAATAAGTAGGATTCTACATAGATTTAAAAAGAACAAAAGACAAAAAAAATGTAAAGCACTTCACAAAGACCACATACATCCTTCCCTCCCCACCCACCCATGACTTCCCACATTTCATGACAACAATTGTTTAACAAAAGCCATTTCCACACTAGACTGTTATAGTGCTATGATTCCACTTCCAATCCTATGGAATCCTGTGGTTTGCAGTTTTGGGAGGGGCCACTATGACAGTCTTGTACAGAAATGGCCAAAAACCAATATATTTCCCCTCTTAGATGTTTTCCTCATATGTATATATAATCACATATCTCTGGACTTCAGAAACTGATATATACTATACACCAAAGCCTAATTCTACCTTGTCACCAAATGTTTCTTTCACATATAGTATATAAGGTTGCTTAAAGAGACTTTCTTTTTTCTTTTAGTTTTGCTTGGTAAAACAGAGAGACTTGTGGATTTATATGCTGTCATAAATACATTCCTCTGGATTAATACTTCTTTTGGGAACTATTGGATTTGTGAATTGTTTTCTTGGCTTTTTTGTTGGAAAATGTACTTAGGTGTGGTGGTTTGATGAAGAGGAATCTCCGTGTTTCTTTTAGTTCATCAAGGATTTTTGAAGCTAATTGTTGTCTTTGGCACCTGGATTTTGATTTTTGACTCTTTTCTTAGTGGACAATGGAATTAAATAAGGGTTTTTGAAGGTAATTGTTGTCTTTGGCACCTGGATTTTGATTTTGGATCTTTTTCTTAGTGGAATTAAATAGAAACTGATTTTAAAAGAAGTAACCTAGCTCTTATCTACGAGTAGACCCACTAATGCCGTGAGAGTTACAGAGGTATTAGTTAGTCTTATTTACAAGTAGACCCACTGATGCCTTGGGATTCACCCAGTTGTAAGTGGCTCTTACATATGAGGAGACCTATTGATGTCTTGGGATTTACCTTAGTGGAAGTCACTCTTACCTATGAGTAGACTTATGGATGCCTTGAGATTTACCTGTGTGTAAGTGGCTCTTTGCTACAAATAGACCCATTGATTCCATGTGATTTATCAAGGCGTAATTTACAAGCAACTAAAGAACTGAACTTTTATTTTGGGACATTTCAAGAACATATGTTTTAGAACTTTATAGATTTTTCACATTTAAGAACTTAAGAATTTTATGAACTTTTTATGGACCTTGGAATTGGAAGAAATTAGGATACTACAAGACATTAACATTTACAGAATATTAGCTACAGGATTACAGACTGAGTTGAACTGTTCATGTGAAATTAAACTTCTCTGAAGATAAGAGGCTACTGGAACACCTGCTCCCACGCAGAGAAACAGCTAGATTTTATATGTCCCAATTTTCATCTGTGAAACATTGGCAGAGATGACATTACAAAAGGCTTACTCTGCTGGCTTATTGCAATGTGGAGGTGACCCTCATTTTTCAAATGCTGTGCCTTTGGTTGAGTGTTTAATCTGTCGGGTTCTACCAAGCAGGCAAAACCATGAGAACAGCCCTAAAGGCAGTAATCTTTCTTCTCCTCTCATGTTAATACCTCTTGTTCCTGGGCAGAACTATTGCTCATGAGGACAATTATTGCCTTTTAAAAAGAAAAAGAAAAAAAGAAGCAGGGCCATTGTATCCCCATTAGACCGCTGTTGTCTGAGTAAAAGAGAAGGGCTAGCTGCAAGATTGTCCACACTCCTAGCAGTGTTGATATGTCCCCTCTACTGCCAACAAGCCAAATGTATAATCTATCACTACTACATTGTGGTGTGCATATGAGTATGTGTGTCTGTACATGATAAAAATGGTGGACTCTCCTTTACTGGAGGCTTTTAAACTGAGATTGGATGACCCCCTGTTAGGAATGTAGATTCCTGCACTGGCAGGAGATTGGAATAGATTACTCTGGAGTTACCTTCTAACTCTACAGTTCTACAAAACTACAGCCATTTCCGCCTTTGAGGCCCCTCCCTAAACTGCAAACCCCAGGATTTCATAGGATGTCGAAAGTGAAATAACAGCACTATAACAGTCTACTGCGGAAATGGCCTATGTCTGTCAGTCTCAAAATCCCATGCAAAGCTTTAAGAGGCTGTTCTCTGGTCAGATCTGTGTGGTTCCTTCACTTTTGGTGCTTATGTGGACAGGAAGCTTCTTTGAGTTGTGTTAGATGGGCTTTGGATCTTACCCAAGTAACTGACAGGTCCTGTTGAATCTAAGGCCCTTTTCGCATGGCATTTGCCATGCGAACGGGCGCCTGGAATGTTGCACGATTGTGAGGAATGATCCACACAATGCACTCACAATGCTCCAGGGCCTGACAGGCGCCGCTCGTGCACTTTTTCATTTTCGGCTTTCAGCTGAAAATTGTGCGCAATCATGCATTGCTCCAGGGCCCCATGCGCACTTGCTGTGCGTGTGGAGCCCCCGGAGCCGTGGCGATCACGCTTCCTGCCCCAGGGCAGCCTTGGAAACTCCCAGGCTGCGCTGCGGAAGGAAGAGGCGGGGCTCTCGCGGTACCTGCTCAGGAGCAGGCAGCTCATGTGGAGCTGAAGCAGTGGGGATGCGAGAACCTCTCGCTGGAGGCTGCTCACGTGATCCTCACACCCCAGCGCCGAAAAAAGGTAAAAAAGGTGCGGAAAGGGCCATATGTTGTGCTAATTTGAGTCATTTTTTATTTAATATTTATTAGTTTAAAAGAAGATACAAGCAAATTGATCTATAAGCACAGAAAGAGAATAAAAAAACCAAGAAAAGAGAAACAAGACAGATAGAAACAAACATTACCCGTGTATAATTAGAACTAAACTACACTAAACAAAAACTAAAATATACTGACACAAACCATTACTAAACGACTCAGCTCTAACAGTAAACCATTCTAACTACACTGGACTACACTAGCCTACAAAAACTCTATAACCCTTCTATACAAACTGTAAGGAAAACAAAAAGTAAGCTGATATCCCATGTCTTATTCTACCATTACAAATTTAAGCCTTGTTGAGGCCCATAGTTGGGCAAAAATGGGATATAAATAAAGATAATAATGTAATAATAAGTACATTCCTAGTGTTATTAATAATTATAATCACAAATTACCACATCATTTGACTTCTTATTGCTCAAAAAAATCCATAAACAATTCCCAATCTTTCACAAATCTTCAGTTAGTCTATCTTTTAAAATCCACATCAGTTCTGCAACTTTGGCAAGATCCGCAACTTTAACCACCTATTCTTCTGTCATCGGTGCATCAATCTACTTCCATGTTTGGGCAAACAACATTCTTACAGGTGTTATCACATACTGAAGAAACAGTCCATATTTCCTGTCCAATTCTTTATCAACAATTGCCAAGAAAAACACCTGTGGAGAAATTGCAGAATCTACCTTCAGAAATGTTTGAATTAACTCTTAGCTCTTTTCTTTCTTACAAGTCTACCATATATGGAAAAGAGATCCTTCTTTATCCTGACAACCCTAAAATTGATTTGAAATATTCTTAGATATTTTTTGGTAGCTTTTCTGGAGGAAAATACAATCTATACATCATCTTGTACATATCTTCTTTTAAGTTACTGCACAGAGTCGTGTCTTTAGCCCACATTTTTCCCCATACTTCCATTTGCACATTATGCTCAAAATTTTGGGTCCATAAACTCTTTTATAGGCTCATCTTCCACCTCTGATTTGAAAAGACATTTGTACATTTGTTTAATTGCATCAACATCATCTTTACCCAACTTCAAATAAAAATAATTTCCTCCAGTTCTAATTTGATCCATGTTTTAATTGTGAGAGCATAATAATCTATTTGGACGTACTCCACATATTCCTAATCTATTGCTTCAAGATGACTTGGATTTCCAAAGGCTCACTCGGGAAGAAGTTCAGAGAGGCTTTTCTGTAATTGATTACATGACCAGCTGCTGTGGGCCACTGCTACTCAGAGTATGTAGAAATTTTACTTGTCTCAATCAGAATATGCATTTATCCATTCAATTTATCCAGTGAATGTGGGGATAGTTAAATTTACCCTTTATTGCATATCTCGTTTGGATGCCTCCTCCATTTTATTCTACATCTGAAGATCTCTCAGAATATTTCTATAAGGGAATGAGAGCATGTTCCCAGTACTAAGTAGTTTCTGACACTCAGGCCTTTCCACACTATCATAGAATCATAGAATCATAGAAATGTAGAGTTGGAAGAGACCACACGGGCCATCCAGTCCAACCTCCTGCTATGCAGGAACACCCTCAAAGCATTCCCGACAGATGGCCATCTAGCCTCTGCTTAAAAACCTCCAAGGAACGAGACTCCGCTACACTCCGAGGCAGCAGATTCCACTGCCGGACAGCCCTGACCCTCAGGAAGTTCTTCCTGAGGTTCAGGTGGAATCCCCTTTCCTGCAGCTTGAATCCATTGCTCCTTGTCCTGGTCTCTGGAGCAGCAGAAAACAAGCCCTCTCCTTCCTCTACATGGCATCCCTTCAAATATTTAAACATAGCTATCATGTCCCCTCTTAACCTTCTCTTCTGCAGACTAAACATACCCAGCTCTCTAAGTCTATCCTCATAGGGCATGTCTTCCAGGCCTCTCACCATTTTGGTCGCCCTCCTCTGGACTTGCTCCCGCTTGACCATGTCCTTCTTGAATTGGGGTGCCCAGAACTGGACACAGTATTCAAGATGAGGTCTAACCAAAGCAGAGTAGAGTGGTACCAGTACCTCCCTCGATCTAGACACCATACTCCTGTTGATGCAGCTGAGAATTGCATTGGCTTTCTTGGCTGCCGCATCACACTGCTGATTCATGTTCAGCTTGTCGTCTATGGAGACTCCTAGATCCCTTTCACATGTACTGCTATCCAGCCACTTGTCCCCCATCCTATATTTCTGTATTCCATTTTTTCTACCTAAGTGTAGGACCTTACACTTATCTATGTTGAATTTCATTTTGTTAGCCTTGGCCCAGCTCTCCAATCTATCCAGGTCATTTTGAATTTTGATCCTGTCCTCTGGCGTATTAGCAACCCCTCCCAACCATATAACCCCTCCGCACCATATAACCCCTCCCCACCATATATTGATATGGTGCTATTATTCCACTTTCAACATCCTGTGGAATTCTGGGGTTTGTAGTTCACTGAGGCCCAAGAGCTCTCTGGCAGAGAATTCAAATGCCCCTCCCTAAACTGCAAACCCCAGGATTCCATAGGATGTTGAAAGTGGAATAATAGCACTATAACTGTGTAGTGTGGAAAGGCCCACAGTATTGTTAATCATTGTGTGAGGAGTTAGCCCCTTTTAAGGTATGTCAGGTGACCTCCCTAACATACAAAACAACACTTCAGGTATGCCCTTCTGTGTCATTCTGATAGAATTCGCATCCAGAAATAACCATGCCTCACCACTTCTCTGTTCCACCAGGTTGCTGTTATATCTGTGTTTTAGAGAGCCAGGGTGATGTAGTGGTCTGAGCATTGGACTACAACTTTGGAGACCAGGGTTTAGTTCAGCCATGGAAAGCCACTGGGTGATGCTGGACACATCACATACTCTCGGCCCCAGAAAACCCCATGATAGGGTTGCCTTAGGGCCACCATAATGACTTGAAGGCATACAACAAGAAACAACAATCTATGTTATCCCAAGCTCCCTGACTTTCCTATTTTTACTCAGATGCTTCTGCCATTTGGCCAGAAACACATACACATTGCATGCTTTTCAGTTCTCTTTGACATGTGCATTTTCCATATAGTCCCTTAGGCCTCTTTGGCTGGCAATTGTGTTTGGCTGTATGTTTATGACATATTTCCACCACATCCCCATTTGGGAAATTCAGGACATTTCTACTTTCTTGCCTTAGGTATGATTCAACCCGCATCTGATTTCCTCCGCCCACCTTCTATTGGCTTTTCACTGGGTTCCATTTAAAAGTTGCTCCACTGCCTTTTTTCACTCTAGGAGAAGGGCAATTGGGGGATATTTGAGTTTAACAACTTTCATTGTATGTTTGTTTCCAACATATTTTGTAACCTGTCCTGCTTCGTGTTACCCTATAATTTTGTGCAACTGTGATTTATTATGCTTCTTGTGACCTTTTCCTGGAAGGTGTGTATATGGGCAGTGCCCTAAGGCAGAGTGGCCACTGGAAAAGTTTCATTTGAAAATGCCAGTTTTGCCCAGTTCTCAATCACCATTGGCTCAGAGCCAGTGGCACTCTGGCTATAAAACGAGGGAGCTTCCTGCCATCTTTACCACTGAAACATGGATCTACACTGTAAGTGGGTTATATTCTTTATGGAAGTAATTTCAGCAGGTGTATGTCCTTTGGGACATCAAATTATGATTATGATCTTTCTAACGGCATTTTGTTATGAAAATAATAAATGCATATAATTATGATTATGATTAACATTGCTGTTATGTGTGTTAATTTCTTTGTGATGGGTTAAGCTGGCTGTCAGTATTGCCGAATATTCTTTTTATGCAGATTTGTAAGAAAACAATGTATAGATATGCTAGGAAGAGTGAAGGTAGATGATAGATGATGTCCAGTCTGAGGCTAAGGGACTGAATCCAGTGGCAATTCCTTCAGGCTATTATTATGACATCCTTCTTTGTCATTGTCTTTAGCATTGCTCCATGCAGAATTAGGTGTAATGCCAATTAAAGCGGAGGCTCTTAGATTAACCCTGCTCTTCTGGCTAAAAATCATTTTTAAGCAGGTATCTGAGCTACTTCTGTTGACTCTTGAACTGTCATGCTCAAATTTGTGGTAGTATAAAATGCAACTGGTTGCCATGAATTTGGGGTTTTCAGTCCCCTTTCTTTTGACTCAATGGTATGACAGAGGAAAAGTATTAATTCTCAAAAAATTCAAGGATATTGAAATGCAATCTCAGATGAATGAGATTAAATCTTGCCAATCTAACTTTTTTTTTTCTCTTTCACTCCATTGTATTTATCTCTTCCAAGTTACCTGGTAGATCTTCCAAATATTAAAATGAGGTTAGCCTTTCTACATGCCGGGTTGAATGTTCTTCCACTGGCAGCTTGGATGGGCCATTATAAGACTGTTCCTATGAAGGACAGAGTATGTGGTTGCAACACAGAAGATTTAACTCATTTATTGCTTGAATACCCTATTTATAACGATCTTAGGAATAATTATATTTTTCCTTTATTGAAATCTCTTAAGGGAAATTCTTCTTTTGTGAAGGTCTGTTTTCTGTTATCCAATGCTGTGAAATATGTATCTTTTAGAACATCTAAATTTCTTCTTAAGGGCTTACAATTACATGCTATAAAGTTTAAGGGAGGTATGGAAAGTGATTCATCTATTGTAGATTAACTATTATATGTAAATTAATTTATTTGACTTTTCCTTTTTATATTTCTGTATAATAACTAAAATACAATAAACTGAACTGAACTGAACATTGTCTCTGTGGCACCAAGCTGCATGTAATATTAATCATGTGGATGATCCTGTAGTGCAGAATTTCTCCACCACAGATTGCTAGTGTGGACCATCTAATCCTCTTGTAAGAAGGAAAGAAGGTGGTCTTTAACCTTTGCTCCCTGGGTCCTGATCTGGATTGCCACTTCCTTTGCACAGGAAATTCACTTCCATGGATGTGGATGGATGCGTTTACTCACATGTAAACAACAGGCACCCTGGTCTTGATTTGGGACTGCAGAAAGGGAAGGATTAAAGCCCTGTACCACTCACAAAAGATTAATGAACCAGATTAGTGGGGGCTCGGGAAGCTATATTGCTAATTTTTGAAGGACAGATCTTGAACAAGGGAAAATTATGTAAGTAAGGACACAAGGAATTTGCATGTGCTGTCTCCCTCTCTTTTTTTCATGGGAAGGAGGGTCATCTTTCTGCTTCTGATGTAGAAGGGTTATAAACTAAAACAGGTGGGAGAGGAAATGAGTATTCTAGGAGAAACACTAGTTTACTATTGCCCTAAGGCAGATGTTAAGTAAAGAAGTTGAAATTAAGGGAGGCAGAAGATCACTTGCCTCTAAACCATCTAAGGAATGGCATTGTGTAGTCATATAGTTAGTATAGTCAGTTCTGTTTTGAGAAGAGATTGTCGTGAAGTCATGATGTTTCTTTGGCCAGTTTGACTCTTGACAATTCTTCAAGTCACTTAAAAAGAAGAGTCACTCTACATTCCTGCCTATTTTGCAGTCAGCCAAAGAAAACATAGTGGGTTATTTCAATGGAATTAAACATTTTCTAGAGAAATGCTGCAGACTCAAAAGTGCCAAGATGCAAGGCTCAATGATTCCACCAGAAGTTGCCTTTATGTTTTCTTGATTTGCTTTTCTCCTTCCCTGACAGAATCATTTGTTCTCTCTTCCAGCATTTCTTCCATTCTTGCTGCTAGCAGCAACTTTCATCTCCAGAAATCACGCTACCAAAGATGAAGAATGGACGGGTGCCTTCATGATCCTGACTATGAGGAGCTGTTGGATATTGCCAAAAATGGTCTCAATAAGACCTCAGAGCCAAAGATTGTTGTGATTGTTGGGGCTGGAATAAGTGGGCTCACAGCTGCCAAATTACTGAAGGATGCTGGCCATCAGGTAATTATACTGAATCATCTTCTCATGATGGTGGTGTCAGCAACAAGGAATACTCTTTCTTAGGCTGCCTACACATTGTCTAGGGGTAGGAACGAGGATTTTATCAGGACTTGAAAAGATTTATCTGCAGATTGACTCTTCAAAGTGACACTTGGTGAAGACCTCATAAGAAGTAGGTTGTGCTTGTTGTGCTTCTCATGTACAATACTACGGCATAATACACTGTGGGAGCCAGTGTGGTGTAGTGGTTTGGTGTAGTGGTGTTGGACTGGCATCCTGGAGATCAGAGTTCAATTCCCCTCTCAGCCATGAAAACCCACTGGGAGATCTTGAGCAAATCACACTCTCTCGGCCTCAGAGGAAGACGATAGCAAACTCCCTCTAAGCAAACATTCCCAAGAAAACCCCATGATAAGCTTGCCTTTGTTGTTGTTGTGTGCTTTCAAGTCATTTTATCTTATGGTGACCTTAAGGTGAACCTATCATGGGGTTTCCTGGGGCTGAGAGTATGTGACATGCTGTGACATGCCCAGTGCTCCTTTGTAAAACTATTGTCCTATCTTTTCAGGTATGTATGTGATATATTCAGATCTGTGCTTCCCTCCATAGAAATATATAATGTCTAATATTTATAACCATTGCTACATACCACAAGTTTTGTATTTATGACTGTGTATGTACTTCCTTCCTTCGGTGAGGAGGCATCCAATACTTCCATCGCAAGACCCCATCCTGGTGCACAATGAGGGGGCTTCTGGGTCACTGATTGGTTGTGGCAGTGCTTCTGAGCTCATTCCAATTGTTATTGAGCACTGAAGAAGGAAGGGGCAGCCTTACACTGGGGAAAGAGGCTGGTATTCCTTCTCTTGGTTCTCAAAATCAGCTACCAGAATAATCCCAGGTACACCCCTACAGGTGGGAAGGTAGACCTGTGCCCAGCAGCTGCCTGGCTGTTGTCGCTTATTGGAAGAAGCAGGTGGGCAGAGGGAATAGCCCCCACACCTCCCATAAGTATGCTAGTGGATACCTAGGCTCCATCAACATGATGTGGGATGTTGGGCAACGTACTTGTTTTATATACTAGTGTATGTTGTTGGAGCCTAGGTATCCACTGTTGGATCCCTGCAGTTCTACTTTCTAAAGACTATGAAAATGTCTTTCCTTTTCCCTGTCGTTGCATCTTTTTAAGTGAATATGGCAGGGACTGCATCTGAGACCTTCTATCTGCAATGCAACTTTGTTCAAGAACTATGATTTTGGAACTGTGGCCCCTTTCTTAGTTGTGCGTTGTCATGCTTGTTGTGTACCAGTATGATCCAGAGTTTTGTGTCCTTCTGGAAGAGCAGTCTGGAAGGAACTGGTAAAGTGACTCAAAATCAACCACAGGGGTTTTGTTCCTAGGTTCATATTCTTGAAGCCAGTGACCACGTAGGGGGGCGGATAAAGACCTATCGAGAGAAGGACTGGTATGTGGATTTAGGCCCCATGCGCTTGCCCAAGGCACACAGGTAAGCTAAAAAGACCTCAGTACATGAAACATCAAGTTAAGAATGTGATGTGGGGGAGATTTTTTAAAGCAACAGCAATAGTCCATTATTATTAACAGTGGTGGCTGGTTGCTTCTGTATAAGGGGGCAGTGAATTTGCACCAGGTTTTACTTTGAATTTTAAAAGAGCTATCCAAGGTACTGACCATAAATCCAAATGTAGGCTCAGACCTTTGGATAGCTCCTTCAAAGTTAAGGTTGAGATCAGTTTATGAGGGAGAGAGAGAACGGGAAAGTAAAAGAAGGGTTTTTAGTGGGGTGGATAAGAAATAGAATTTTCAAAAACGTTTCCTTCTTCCCCAAATTCAGGACATGGATGGGGAGCATAAATTTGAGTAAAATCACCAATATCATTTTTTTAGTTTTATTCTGGCTTTTAACTTAAACTTAAATGGCAATTACAGGTAAACATAGTTTTTCCCCCACTTCTAATGTAAACATAATCAAATTAGATTCCCTCCACAGCTTATAAATGATTAACGAAACACATTATTTCTTTTTTCCCCCTAACTTTTCTATCTCTCTTTATGCACTTAGATACTTACCACGTGCATATTTAGACAGGATCAACACAGTTGTCTTTATTTGTGCATTCTCTGAGGTTGGTTAAAGAGACTGTCACAACAAATGCCTACACTTCAAAATCTTCAACTATGCCACATGTTTGTGTTTAGAAGCAGCATTAGGAAAAGCTACTGAACAGGGAAAGGAAAATGAGCAAATAACCCCTGTTGCATTAGAGATACAGCAATGTGTACTGAAAAGTGTCTTATTCTTATTCCGTATTATCTGCCCTTCTGATTTGCATTGGCTTGTTCACTGACCCATAGTTTGCTAGCATCCTTGGATACGGAAATCTCATGTACTCTCCTGTGACATTGTCTTGGGTTTAAAGAAAACTTTCTCTTTCACTCCATGGCTATTCTCTTTTTCAGAATTGTTCGTGAATATCTTAAGAAATTCAACCTCACATTGAACCCCTTTGCTCAGACTGATGACAATGCCTGGTATTTGGTTAGAAGCAGAAGGCAAAAAGTGGCAGCTGTGAATGCAAATGGTAACGTCTTTGGATATCAGCTGGATCCCAGTGAGATGGGAAAGAGTCCTGATGACCTCTATGTGGGAACACTGGATAAGGTATGTCCCTTGCAACAAACACTTAATGGAGAAGTACCTAGAGAAAGCTCAGCCTCCACTTGGCATATGAGGGGCTGAAACTACCGTGCCAGCTGCACCAGTTCCTTGGGATGTCAGATCTGGCCATGGTGACATATGACTTGATCACATCCTATTTGGATTAGTCTAACACCCTCTACATGGGCTGCCTTTGGACGTTGTTTGGAAACTTCAGTAAATCCAAAATGCCTCCTTCCCTGCTCTACTTAAAAGCTTTCCTCCTGTCTTCTCAGTACAGCTTCTGTTCTTAAAATATATCTTTTATCACAACTCCTTGAAACCCAAAATCAAAATAATAGTAACAACAACAAAAAACCCAGTATTTCTGTATAACGCCCTTTCCACCAAAGGGCAGAACATCAAATGTGTACAATCAAAAACAAAATAAAATATAACACTATAAACATACATAAAATCCCCACCCTTCCGCCAGACACTACTCACCTCAGCATCCTCAGGCACAACTCAGCAATTTAATCTGGTGAATCAAAGAGGAAGGTCTTCAACCCCTTACAAAAATGCAGTACATGAGATCCTCCTCCAGCCAGAGATCCAAAGGAAGACTGTTCCACAGGTGTGGAGCCAGGTCTTGAAAGGCTCACAGCCTTGACAGAGCTGTGAGTGTCAGTGGAACAGATAATAATCCTTTGCCTGTAGGTCTTAAATTTCTAGATGTTACATACTAGCATACATACCATGCTAGCCAAGCTGCCAGGTGTTGAGTCAGTTAGAGCACAGAGCTCTAAATAAAAGAACCAAAAGTTTGAAAAGGGCCCTGGCCCTGGTGGGCGGGGGAGAAATATGTGAATATTTAGAGAGATTTAAAACAACCTGGACAGCACTGTTCTGAATTAAAGCCAGAGGAAGAAGATAGCAAGAAGGTAAACCCACAAATAGGCTATTACAATTATCCAGGCATCTTCTCATTCATTCTTTTAGCATTCACTCCTACAGCTATAAATGCTATCCATCTACGAAAGAAATTAAATCCAAGATCTCAGACGTGTTTCCACCTTGTGGCAAATCAATTAAAAAATGGGTAGCATTTGATGGGTCCAATGAAATAACTGGGTGCCATGCTTCTCTAAGGTTTCTAAGGTCTTCGTGACACATCTTCCAGTTTATCAGCTCATTATTGTGGGTTCAGGAGAAGATCTCCACACTTTCTCCATTGATACATTTTTAATATAATTTTATACACCTCTGGCATTTCTCTACTTGAAGCTAAAGGGCCCTCAAAATTGAAACCTATCTTCTTTGAAGTATGAAGAATATGGCAAGGTAGTGCAATTATGCACTTAAGCCTTATCTGATAAGGTAATGTATGCTGATATGTAGGGAATCTCAGCAGGTGTCACTTGTCATGGAAGCTTCTCTTCCTGAAATTCTCTCTTCTACGCAATCATTAAAGAGACAGGAACCCTGTCCTTATTTCACTCGCAGTCCTACTGATATGTCCTGTGTTGATGCATCCAGACTTGATTGAAAAGTCTCAGATCTTGTTCATGGTTCTTTCTGATTTTATACTGGGTTAAAATAAGCTGACCTGTGCAGCCAGTATGAAAACTTGACAGAAAATGCTCTGACATAAACAAAATGTGTTATCGATCTCCAAAATAAAATTGGAAACAACTAGAGCAAAATCTGGGACTTTCTTATCTTTATCAGTCTAGATGAACTGTATTGCTTGTTTTTCTTAACTGTAAAAACTAAAGAAATATTTAGTGGGAAGGATTCTGTATATGTCACTTACCAATCACCTTCATTGGTTTTGCACAGGTAACGAAAAACTGCACAATTTTGAAGGAGAAATACGACTCTTATTCCACCAAGGTAAGAGAAGTGGGTATTTTCTTATCCTCGGAAAGAAAATATACTCTAATCTGTACAACTTCAATTACTTCACAAACACTCTGGATTTCTGTTTTGTTTTTCTTTTGAATGCACATTTATGAACTGATTTTGACCAAACCGGATATTTGGACTTAGATTGACTTTCTGAACATTGTCATGAAAATTCAGCAAAGTCAGCAAAGTCAGCAAACCTCAGTTATTTTAGCAAAATCTCTGGGTTTAGTCCATTGTGATTGAACTTGGCATAACAGTAGCACCTACAATCCTTATGATTTATAATATACTAGCGTATATACCCTGGGATTTTATTTTCTCATAGGTAACACTCATTAGAAATACCTTAGGAATTACCTTACCTTACTTTAGGAATTAGATGTGGTTGAAATACACAGATTGGAGATCCTGTGTCTCTAATTTCCCAAACTGTCTTGTTCAGTATCTGTAACTTTTCCCCATATTCCCCAATCCAATCTGTATTCAGAGTTGTTAACAAACAGAGGTTTGGTTTCTGAGGGAATACACTGGCCTCCTCCTTGCTGCTGGGCCTAGTCTCAATAGCAACTGGCCAGGGCCAAGAGCTCTCTGTCTGAGAATTGTAAAGGCCCCTCCCTAAACTGCCAACCCCAATTGGCAGAATCTTCACAGGCAGCCAATCATATGAGGTCTTGTTGCCTGACACAGCCAATCATGTGAGATCTTCGCCTGCCTGACACAGACAAACTCACAAAATCACAAACTTTGACTTTTATATATTAGATAAATTTATAAATAATCTATAAATTATGATTTATAGAATAAATCTTGGTTTCATTCATATAGCTGAAGTAATTACCAGCAATCTGGACAAAGCCAGGTACATTTCCAAGTATCCTATACATTCCCCCAAACCATTCAGTCACATTCCTTTGCACCCAGAGAGCTCACTCAGTATATGGATGACCAAGAATGATAAAGAGGGAGAGGGTATGAAATGGCCAGATAAATCTGGCCGTTTCAGCTGTCCCTTCCTTGGAATCTGGGATATAAACCTCAAACCCAAGCAAGTCCTCGGGTAAGTGGAAGGCACTGGAGGAAAAGAGGGAGACCACACCACAGATAGACTGATTCAGTCAAGAAAAACACAGCACAGAGTTTGCAGGGCAGTTGATGATACCTTGCAGATCTCTCATTCCCAGGGTTGCCATAAGTCAAAGTTGACTTGATGGCAAATAAAGGGACCCATTGGAATCCTAGGGTTTACAGTTTGGAGAGGCACTAGAGCTCTCCCCAGACTGTAAGCCCCTTTTGAGGGCCAGCATGAGGTAATGGTTTAAGTGTTGGGCTACACTTCTGGCGATCAGGGTTCTACTCTGGAGACCATGAAAGAAAATGCTGTTTTCTGTATAGAGAACTTTCTGTGAAGGAAGCTTGTTAATGTTGCTTTCTATGTAAGAGACTTCTCTTCTGTGCAGAAAAGTCCATTTTCTGCTCAGAAACCCCCCTCACTACACACACACACACACACACACACACACACACACACACACACACATATATATTTGTCCAGTAAGTCCTGAATTGTGGAGATTCTCACCTGTTTAGGATTCTCCTTACCAGAGGCCCTTTCCACACTATATAACTATTGCACTATGATTCCACTTTAACTGCCATAGTTCTGTTCTATGGAATCATAGGATTTGCAGTTTAGGGAGGGATATGTAGAATTCTCAGCCAGAGAGCTCCAGTACCTCCAAGATTACAACCCCCGGATTCCATAGCAGGCAGCCATGGTAGTTAAAGAGGAATCATAGCACAATAGTTATGTAGTGTGGAAAGGCCCAGAGTTTCCCAACACTTTTTCATTTTTTTCATTTTATTTATTGATTTATGGCCATTTTTTGAGTATTCTACCTTTCTTTTCTGTACCAGAAAAATATTGCAACAAAAGAAGAAAGTGTTGAAACTCTGTGTCTAGATAACAACAGTGGGAATAATTGGGAGGGTTAAAGAAAAGCAATAGCTTCAGTTTAGCTACCAGAACTAGCCATCATCCAGTGTGGCACCCCCGTGAATTTCACAGGGTTTTCTTAGGCAAGGAGTACACAGAGGTGGTTTTGCCAGCTTCCTTTCTCTGAAATATAGCCCATAGCATCTGATATTCCTAAGCGGTCTCCTACACAAATACCAACCAGAGCGGACCCACCTTGGCTTACAAGGTCAGATGCGATCTGGTGCCTTCAGGGTATTTAGGCAACAGCATCCAGTACTTTATTTAAAACATATTTGGTTTCGTTCCCTTGTGGCAGGAACATGACTGAGCTGAGTCTTCTGCAGAATGCTCTTGCTGATAAAAAAGGGAAGCGAGGGATCACTGTTTTGAGGTAGGGGAGGTGCAGGATTGCAGATGAAGTAGCAGAGAATCCGCTCAGATCACTTCCATCCCACCAGCAGGATCTAACCCTATGCTCATTTTGAGTAGTGTAAGGGGGAAAAAATTAAGTATAAATGAGATAAAGTGAAAAAGGAAATGATCATATTTAATCAGCTTCTATTTAATCAACCTTTCCACACCAAATCTCATTTTCCTGCCATTAGGAATACTTAATTAAAGAAGGACATCTGAGTCGAGGGGCAGTGGATATGATTGGTGACCTCATGAATGAAGATTCTGGATTCCATATCTCGTTTCTCAACTCTGTCTTGGAATATGTGATTTTTTCAGATGACGACAGGTAATTGAGAAGAATTTGCATTCTCTTGACTGGTGTGAAGTGAAAAAAGTTGTTTTTCTTAGAAGCAAGGATATTCTTCTATTACCCTCTCACACTGACTAGCATTCACCTCAGTAGGTCCAATGGGCCTGTTGGTGACCAACAGACAGAAGGTGTTAACAATCAGATGCTCAGAGGCAATCTATTTCCTTGGTGTTTTGCTAAATACTGACTTTAGGAAGGGGGCCTTAAACTGCAAGCCCCAGGATTCCATAGGATGTTGAAAGTGGAATAATAGTGCTATAACAATCTAGTGCGGAAATGGCCTTAGATGTTGGCCTAAGGCAGCTGCTGCAGGCTAAGTATCTACATTGGCCCTGAGAAACATTGGAGACCTACAGCCCTACCACAACCCTCTTCAATTTTTAAAATGTTTGTCAGTTCTCTGCCTCTGTCTTGCCAGTTCCCCACATGAAATGCCCACAGGCTAGGATGTATGCCTAGCAGTTGTGGGGGTAAGTTTACTATGACCCTTATGTGCTGTTCTAGGATCCAGAGAGGCCTTTTTGAAAACTAATACCTTGTTTTCAAAAAGGCCTCTCTGGATCCTAGAACAGCACATAAGGGTCATAGTAAACTTGCCCCCACAACAGGTGAATTTTTAGTTTCTCTCTTCGTTTGAAAAAAGCCTCTCCTGGGCACAAAATATGGGACACAAACATAGTGGTGATAGTGGAGGGTATTTTTAGTTTTAAAAAGGTCACATTTTGCAAATCCCTGGCTGAAAGGAACCTCTGCACCAGCACCTGATTAAAACATTTCACTGATATGTTTTTTGACCTGACAGAATACACCATTTCAGAAGCGTGAAAGCTCTCGGATAATAACTAAGAGTCCCTTTGCACATTAGTCCATGAAGTACAAATCAGGTCAAGTCATCTGTGAAATTAACAAACAACTAATTCCTCAAGCATCTTAGATTGTATCCAGATTGCCTTATCATGTCACAGTCAGGTGCTCCACACACCTTTCCTTTTCACTGACGTCTGTGTCTCATTAACTATTTAATTCCCTATATGTCGTCTAGCTAGAAATTTTGTGTTATCCCACTTCCTGACTGTCATTCTATGGCTTCCCCTTCATTACCAGTGCCCTCCCTCCTTGCTTTGAATCATTACAATTGAATATTATTCCATATATTGATTCATCAGAACCAGTGTAAAGAACATTTCAGAAGGGCATTTTACCTTGGTCTAGTGTGTGTGTCTGTGCATGGGATCTCAAGAGATTCTTTAATACATCTACACAATATCCTGTTTTCCTCCCAAGTCTTTTCCCTGCAAAGAAAGCTGATAAGAAAAACTCACTTGGGATGATTTGTTGCCTTTCTGCAGATCTGTGCCCTGGTACCTTTCACTTTGTGAGAGGGGCATCTGGATGATGTCATACTTTTGGGTGCCTCTCTTCTTTTGTAGGCCCAAGGGCCTGCCACTACTGGGTAATTCCCAGTGCCAGGGACATGTTCATGTACTCTTCCAAACAATAGGCTATGACTGTACATTTTGCAGCCTTCAGACAGTGGCATTGGGATGAAATGAGAGTCAGAACATGTGTTATGGAGGTAAAACTTGTGCTTCTATCAGAAACAGTAAAAATAAGTATGCAGAGGCAAAGCAAGTCACAGGAGACTAGTGCTAGTACTGATCAATTCATCAAATCTGTTTTAAATGTTTTTAAAAATTAACTGGAGGTAAGTTAATGTGAAGGCAACCTGAAATCAATTTAACTAAATATGTAAACCTCACTAGGACTGTGATAGATTTTTAATGCTGGGCTGGCTTATTAGTTTTTTAAAAATATTTTGTCTTTTAATGACTTTTAAATAGTTTTGTTTTTCAAATAACTTTTACGAATCCATTTTTATGAATGCTTTTGTATGTTTTTAATCTGTACTTGTTTTAACAGTTTGTGAGCCACCTGGAATCCTAGTAATTGGGTAAAGGAAGGATGTAAAGGAACAACAACAATAAAACAATCCCACACAATATATCTCACTACTTCTCGGAGAATATGGTGGTTAGAAAACCACCAAAGAAATGGAATAGGGCTAAATAGAGTTGGTAGTGGAGCAAAGATGGAAATGAGAAATGTCCTTGTTTTCCAAAGCTAGTCTAGATGAAGCAAAATTGGGAAGCACTGAAATAGAACATAAACCAAATTTTTCATGTTTGGATGATCATTAATATGAAGTGAAAGAAATGCTCTGAAGAACTTTGCTGGAACTAGCCTTATCTGGGTATCTCCTAAGAGACCTCTCCTTAGCAGAGTTTGGTAGAGTGTGGGAACCAAAGGTCACGGGCATGAATAAGTCAGAAGGTAAGCACAGACCGATAAAGAGGATCAAGGCCACACACAATTTCGGAGAGAAGTCCCAGAGAGGAAGCTAGTGTAGGGACTGAAGAATTATGACCACATGTTCTGAGCCATGAGGGAGATGAGTGGTTGGATTTGAACACAGAGGTGTTGACTGACGTACATTGTGATAGTAAAATGACAGAGAGACCCCTATATGAGAAAAACAACAACATGAAAGTCAGTATAACAACAGTAAGGGACAAAGGAGAAGTGAAACATGACAAATGTGCTGTTCTGGATATATTCTACTCAGTAACCAAAATAACCAGACAATTGTCATTTTGTTTTTGAAATTATTTATGAAATATGACCTAGAATGTATTTTGGTTTTGTTGCTCACATGTGAGTTGCTTGATTGGTTGATCCATTCACTGTTTGCATCTTTCCTTTCTTGACTTCTTTAGTTTTGAGGAAATCACAGGTGGATTTGACCTGCTCCCCAATGCCTTACTCCAAGAAATGCCTGGAATCGTCCGTCTCAAGAATAGAGTAGAAAAGATTGTTCATTCGGACAGGAAAGTGAGGGTGTTTTTCCGCAAGCTGGGCAAAAGCGCCTTGTCATGGCTGACTGCCGACTATGTTCTTGTCACAGCTACAGCCAGAGCCACCCGACTCATCAGATTCCAGCCTCCTCTTTCCCACTCAAAGGCTCATGCCTTACGCTCCTTCCATTATGCCAGCTCTACCAAGGTTGCCTTGGCTTGCACAGACAGATTTTGGGAGAAAGAAGGGATTCGAGGTGGGAAGTCAATCACAGATCTCCCATCCCGAGTTATCTACTATCCAAACCATGATTTTGCCAGTGGCCTTGGGGTCCTCCTAGTTTCATACACCTGGCATGATGATGCTGATTTCTTTGTTCCTCTGAGTGAGGAAAAATGCATTGATGTGGTACTGGATGACCTCTCACAAGTGCACAATATTTCTAAAGATTATCTGAAATCTGTCTGCAACAGGCATGTGATTCAGAAATGGGCCCTGGACAAGTTTTCCATGGGGGCCTTTGCTTCTCCCACCCCCTACCAGTTCAGCCACTTTTTCAAGTCCTTGTTTGAGAGTGAAGGGAGGGTCTACTTTGCAGGAGAACACACGGCCCACCCCCACGCTTGGATTGAAACAGCAATGAAATCTGCAATTAGGGCAGCAAGTAGCATTCACCTCAAGGCTGCTAAGTCTGCATTGTGCTAGCTGGGACAATGACCGTATGTCATGTCTATTCGTTTTTAAAAAGAGGGAATTGGCTACTTGATGGACCTCCCCCACTTTTAAACCCCTGGGTGTTTGTGGCAGTGGTCATGAAAGAGCAAAACCAAATTTCCTTTCATCCTTCTGATAATGATAGACAATGATCAAATACCATTCCTATGTTATCATCCAAGTTTTTAAGTTGAATGTCCTCAGTGCATTAAAGCAATGGCCCAGGGTGATGTAGCAGTTTCAACGCTCCACTACATCTCTGAGGATCTGGGTTCAAATCCCTGCTGGCCATGGAAATCTACTGGGTGAACTTATCTACCAAGTCACATTCTCTCAGCCTCAGAGGAAGGCAAAGGCAAACTCCCTCTGAACAAATCCTGCCAAGAAAACCCTGTGGTAGCTTTGCCTTAGGATCCCCATAAGTTGGAAACAACTTGAACACACACAACAACAATGAGCACATTAAAAGATTCCTTTTATAATTGCATATGTGAAGAGGGCTTGTGGTGGCAGGGAACATATACTGCCCAAGGGCATGCTTTCAAAATTTTTGTGGCACTCGCGAGCAACAATACTGATGCTGTCAAGAAATTACCACAATCATGGATATGTATACAAATACCTGTCAGATGATATACAGTAATAACTCTGTTGCTTTATGATCTGAACATCAATGGAAATAAATACTCATCATAAAGTTTTTTTTCCTGGTCCTGGTACTATGATGTAGTGGGAAGAACAGCCCAGGGGAAAACGCATCACCCCAGAAGGAGAAAAGAGGACACCAGATTGTGTAAAATGAAGATCTGTTGATTTATTAATATGTGTAGCTTCAGATTCAGAAATCCTTAGTATTTTATATGTAGAAGTACTGTGCATTTTCCCATAGTGATGAAAGCTGTGACGAAGTGACTTGGATATCAAGTCACAGAGGTTAAATGCCAGTACTGCAGCCACAAGGTTGTGAGTTTGGTCCTGCTGGGCTTCGGGTTGACTCAGCCTTCCATCCTTCCGCAGGTCAGTAAAATGAGTACCCAGCTTATTGGGGGCAATTAGCTAAAATACATTGTAAACTACTTAGAGCTGATAAGCAGTATAGAAATACACATGCTATTGCTATTGCTATCTGCACTGTCTGTAGTCCAGATTCCAATTGTTGGCTGAGACTGGATTACTATTTGTGTGCTTGCTCCAATTCCCCAAAAATGAATTGTGTTTCTGAACCCCCTGGAGATTCAGAACACAGGAAAGTGGACAAGGCAGAGCTGGACATTGGATCCAGTGGCATGTGGGGGGGGGCAATCTGCCCTGGATGCACAAAATAAGGGGGTGCAAGGTTGGCTCCTCACTCTCCCTTTCGTCACCGAGGAGTCAGAAAAAGGAAGCAGATATCAGCTGCCAGAAAGGGGAGCTGAGCAGGAGACACTCCCAATCTGCATCAAGTGAAGCCTTCTTCTCCTGCTCCTCTTGGAACTTCCTCAAGTGAGGCAGAAAAGGAGGGAAGTGTTACCCTAAGACGCAGGGGATGTGGGGATCCACCCACAATGCCAGCGTCTCATTAGAATTGGGGGGAATTATAGCTCAAAGGAGGTCTGTGAGAGGGGGATCTTTTCACCTGTGTAAGCCAGTACTAACTGTAGAGAGGACTCCAGTTAAAACTTAAACAAAGTATTTTATTGGAATTGACAAACACACAAGAAATCAGACACTCAAGAACCGTTCAAGGCTATCAGGAAGTGAGGCAGGAAAGATTGGATAGAGAAAGATTAGGAGTAGAAAGGATGATAGCCACTGGTCTTCTTCTTCCAGTGGAAGTGGAAGTGGAAGTTTGAGGCTGAGGCGTCAGGCAGCATCTGAGGGTAGCATGGAGGAATGTATTGCATACTGCATCCTAAGTACTACAATTTGCTGGGGTCAAAGCTGAGGTTTTTATACCCTATTTCCTACCCTGAAGGGGTGTGTTCACAAAGCCATAATGGCTTTCTCACAGGGCTGTCAAAGGGTTCTGGAATAGGCTGATTGCCTTAACTCCGGAGTGATAAAGCATCGATGACAGTCATGACAGTCTCTTAATGTTTGGTCAGGCAGGGGGTGTAGGGAAGATCTCCATAGGGCAAGATCGAAGGCTGGTCTCTGATTGCCTTATCCAGTCAGTGCAGCCTCCATTGTACTCAGAAATGCAAAAGAGTCAGGAGCAGTGAAAGGATTTGCACATGTCCATTAACATTCCCACCTAATCCTCTCTGAACTTATGACCTGAATATATCTTGGGTTAGCTTGACCCTGAATCATACTACAGTCAGTGTGTCCTTAATCATGCCTTCCAGCCATTAATATGTCCAATTATGAAAATAGTACATTCTACAGGAGGGGAGGTGTAGGGTATGGTAGCAGAGGAGATGGAGATGGCAAAGACAGATGCCACTTCCTTCTTGATATAAAACTTTTCCTCTTCAAAGTAGCTGGGCTAGTCTGTTGCTGCAGAAGCTAATAAGGGAAGGGGGGAAGAAGCCTAGCAGCCGCTTTAAGACTAACAGATTTATATTCTAGCATGAAGGTTTGAGGATATTACTCCACTTTCTCAGATGCAAAGACTGAAGGAGTAAATTGATAATCACAAAAGCTCATGCTAAAATAGAAATCGGTCTTAAAGGGTGTGTAGATTCCCCCCTCCTTTCCCTCTTTTTTTCCTTATTATTTGTCCTCAAATGTATAATTTTCCTTCATCAATGCCTTTGTTTTTCTGTCTCAAATGGTGAGTCCAGTGGAGATCTTTCATAGTTGGCAGGGGAAGTACTGAAGACTCATATTGTAAGTTTCCCATATGACCAGATTGGCCATACTAAATCCCCATTCTAGATATTGTACCAGGTACCTGTTAGGATCATTAGCTGGTTTAACAGACTTTTCAGGGACTTAGTTGTGTTAGTTTTTTGGAGGAGCACTTACAAAATGGTCTTCTGGTCACTTAAAGCTTAACACATTTTATTTGACATTATCTTTCATTGATGGCACTGCCCCCAAGCTCTTGTACTGCTTCATGTGGGAGTAAAGTGCCATGCCCAGCAGACTCACGAGTTGCACAAGACTAGGTGAGAGTGATGCTACAAGCCATAAAAATTCCACATAAACTATCTTTCTCAGCCTGTTCTGGACAAAATAGCCAGAAAATAGCCAGGGATGCCAACTTTTCAGGAAGCCAAGGACACTAAATTCAGCAGATCCATAAGACTAGATGGGAGTGATGCCACAAATCACAGAAATTGCTTGGGAATCACTTTCTTCTATTCATTCTAGGCAAAACATCGACAACATTTCAGATAGCCATACTTAACAAATTCACTAGTTGAGGCAGATTAACGGGAATGATGCAACAAGCCAGGGGGAAAAAAATCATAAGAATCAGGGCCAGAACTCTGTATTCTTGAACATGGCCCAAAATGCCTACTTGCCAGGAAACCCTGTCCAGGTGGGCAGAAGGAGACAGTCTCTGTGGATTTTTTGTGGATTTTTGCATCACATCCATCTAAAGTTGTATGTGTCTAATGAATTGGTAAATGTGACTTGTTACATCTCTCCCATCTTTTACAGAATATACATGCTGTGTATGAATTAAAAAGATAAAGTGATAAAAATGCAAAGCTGCAAAAATTTCAAATAGACTCCATAACTGGAAACAGAAGGAAAAGCTCCATTCTTTCTGTGAAAACAAGACCGGAAGCAAATTGTGTGGCACAAACTATTAACTGTAAATGTCAAAAATTAGGGTAAAGCTAAAGAGGAACACTAAATCAATCACCGTGCCAACATGTAACCTGAAAAACATCCCTGTAGAATTTAAAGAACATGTAAAAATAGATTTGCACTGTAAAGCCCAGTTGACCAAGAGCCTGTAGAACTCAGGACTAAAGTTAGGGACATTGTCAAGGAAAAATACAAAAAAACCAACAAAAACCCCCCCGCTATCTGCAGCTAAAAAGAAAGAGAAGCCTCAGTGGGTGACAGATGGAACTCTTCAAACAGTTAAGGACAGACAAGAAGAAAAAGGTGACAGATACAGGGTCAGAACACTGAACACCCAAACTGTTCAGCAACTTGTTCACAGCCACAGAGAAAACCACTATAACAATCAATGCAGAGAAACAGAAGTGACAACAAAAAAGGTAGAACAAGAAATCTCATCCACAAGATCTGAGAAATCAAAGGGAAATCTAAACCGAGAGTGAGAATGCCATATAACCAGCAGCAGAACACACTACATGATGAAAAGGAAATAAAAACACAACAATAAGCAGAAGAACTATATACGTGAGATGAAAGGATGAAAGATTCATTAAAGGAAAAACCATTTGAAGATGAATCCACAATTTTAGAAAGTGAAATGGAAGCTGCATTCAAAGCACTTGGGAAAAATAGATCATCAGGAACAGATGGCACAGCAATAGAGCTGTTTCAAGCTACAGAGACAGAGTCCACTCAAATTCTAACTAAACTTTGCCAACAAGAAAACAAAACAATGGCCTACAGAATGGAAATGTTCAAGACACATTCCCATGATGACAGAAGGGCAGAAAAATAAAATAAAATAAAATACATTCTAATTCCCAGGAAATAGGACACTAGGGACTGTGATTACCATTATACTGTTGGAGTAATCTTCCATGCAAAAGCCTTTGTAACTCTGCTCCCATAATGGCTAATAATATCACAGCATCCTCTTGGGAAGCTTACTTTCATAACATCTATGCAGAGCAGCATACTCATGTGTGTGCTGTCAAAGCTGATATTAATAATTTACCTGAATGGCCCCCAGTCACAGAGGCTGAGGTATCCAAATTAATTTCACAGCTAAAATTGGGTAAAGCCCCACGGAGTGACAATATTCCTCCAAAACTCCTGAAAGGAAAGTCAGCCTGGTGGACCCCAGTATTAGCTCAGCTTTTTACCTGGATTGATCATTCAACCATTTTTCCTGCAGACTGGGAGTTGTCAATTATTATTCCCATTTATAAAAGAGGAGATTGATCAGACTTGGCAAATTATAGACCCATCAGCTTGCTAAGTATCATTAGCAAGCTGTATGCAAGTCACCTACACTTAAAGCTCCCGGACTGGCTAGATCAGGCAAATATACTGGGTGAGGAACAAGATGACTTTAGATGCAGATACTCAATGACAGATCAGGGTCTCATTCTTCAGCATTTGGTTGAAAAATATGTATCTCCATCTGAGGGGGGCTCTTTACATGGCCTTTATTCATTTCAAGTTGGCGTTTGATCTAATTCCTAGGGGCAGGTGTGGAGGAAATTCGAGGATACCACCATTGATAAAAAGTTGATCATACTCATGCGTGGCCTATATGAAGATACTTACCTTCAGATAAGATGTTATTATCTGGGGCACCTCTCTAACTCAGTGCCTACTTACAAAGGAATTAAGCAGGGTTGCATTTTAGCATCCACCTTATTTAACTTCTACATTAATTCATTGATCAAAAGCCTAACAGGTCCCAGTTTTCACACACACCCCAAACTAGCTAAGCGACCCTTATCAGTCCTCTTGTATGCAGACGATGCAGTGTTTTTATCATTCTTGACAACAGGTTTAAGGAGACTCCTGAAAGAGCTTGCCAATTATGGTAATAACGAATCTCTAACTATAAATTACAATAAAACAAAGGTGATAGTATTTACCAGAAAGAAGGCCATCCATAGATGGCAAATCAGTGGGACTCCTATTGAACAGGTCATAAATTATAAGCACCTCGGTGTAGTTTTTCGATCTTCTGGGCATAGAAAATCCAGAAGAAAACAGCAGTAGAGAATGCATAGAGGAGTATATTAGCTCTGTGCAGATTTTTTATACCAAAGAGGGGCAACATATTCCCTCTGTCATTCAAGTGTTTACAGCTAAAGTTTTATCTCAAATGCTGTATGGTTTGCAACCGTGTACTTATAATAATTATGACTCATTTGAAGTACTGCAAACTAAATTTCTTAGAAGTATAGTTGCCATTCCTTGCTGCATTCTGAACGCAGCCTTGTGCCTTGAGACTGGCCTGATCCCTATCAAAGCCTGTGCCTAGACCCTTAAGATCAATTACTGGTTAAAGCTTATTTTTCGCCCAACTGGGCTGGCTTCTTTAACACTAACTGATGGCTTTCAGTCTACCTGGAAACAGGCATTACACAAGAAACTTCTAATGTACGGCTTTACACCTAATGCCTTGATAGTCCTTGGCTTCAGTGATGCCAAGTCTACCATTAAACAGCGCATAGGAGACATAGAGGTACAAAATCTTCTGAGCTGAGTGGTCAAATATCCTACCTTAGGAATTACCATGAAACCTTTCACTAGACCCAGTTATCTTACTAATTTAACAACACCCAAGTATAGGAAAGCTTTCACTTTGGCACGATTTAATGTTTTACCATCTGCTGTATTGGAAAAAATATATAAGAGAATCCCATATCATGAGCGCACTTTTCCTTGTGCTAATGAGGCACAATGAGGAAACTCTTACCCATGTCCTTCTATACTGCCCTTTTTACCAAGGGATGCGACTTGCTTTAATCACACCTATTATACAAAACATTCCAGGCAAAACAGAAGCATTTTATCTATCTTATCTATTTTATCTATCTTATCTCCTGGCCAACCAGGACTAGCAAGTTACAAAAAAGGTTGCCAGATTTTTTGCACCTACCATGATGACCTGCAGGCAGACGACAAATGAGCAGTACAGAACAATAACAAAGAACCAATTACCATGAAAGTTATACAGGAGTTGCATTCAAATATGGACTTAGATAATGTGCTCTGATTCATGGATGGGGCTACTCATAATTAGATTAGCACTATTATTACCAAAAAGGAATTTTAAGTATTTATTTTATTATATTGTATTTTAAGGCACTCTGCTCTATTTATCCATATATTTCAACTACTTTATGGTAAAATTTGTTATCTTTGTTCATGCTGGTCTGTGACTGTAATAAATAGTAAATGAAATGAAAAATGAAATCTTCCATGCAAGCCAAGGTATGTCCAGAATTTTACAACAAACATTTTCACTATATATGTAGTAAGAAACACCAGATATCCAAACTGAGTTTCAAAAAGGAAGAGGCATTAGGGGTCATATTGCACACATACATTGGATAAGTTTCCCCCTTTTTTCAAAAATAATGTAATTTAAATGTATAAATCTATTACTTTTCCCTCATTTTTGTATTATTCTTTTTTTATTTTGTTGTTTTATTAATTAATTTTTGCTGACATTATTATATACACAAAGTTCAATAAAAGAGAATTTCCCTGTGTTTCTTTTCTGGCTATTATTACTTGTTACTTTTCATTATTATTACTGAAGATAATTCTCCTTTCTGTTTCTTGGATATTGCTGTTGCTCTACAACTACTCCCTTCAGAAGGGTTCCAGAGGCAAAGGGAATGTATGATAGTGATAGTATAATGGTGCTCAAGGCCATGGCCACTTTGCAACTAGTCAGCTTTCCAGCCAGGTGGGCTATGAACATGAAGTGCTCAAGCACTGCTGACAGGCTGAGCCCTCACTTCCTCTTCCTCCGCACACCGCTAGTTCCTGTTTCCTGTTTCCTTTGTCAGCAATGCATCATTGCCACTAACGCCACTCTGAACTGCTCTTCTTTTGAACTGCAGTCAGCAGAAGTGACCTGGAGGATCACCCTGATGTGATACCTTAAACAATAACCAAAGATTGCAATGGTAGGATAGGAGTAGGAGTAAAATAAAATAAAATAAAATAAAATAATAGTAGCAGTTCAGCTCAGATGAAATTACTCATTTAAATGCCAGTAATTTCTCGATATTAATATATAGGGATGGGACGAATCCAGAATTTTCCGAACTGAAATCGGGATCCGAATCCCTGGAAGATTCTGGGAATCCATGAATCTCACCAATCTTGGATCTTTCAAATCCTTTTTTAAAAAAGGGTTTAAAAAGCAAGGGAAAGAAAGCACTTCTACTGAAAAGTATTTTTGAAGCAGAGTTAGACATCTTTGTTTAACGAAAAACAAATTATCGCATGACAATGGAAATATTAAACAATGCTATAAGAGAAGATAATGACATTAAAGGAGTTCAAATTAAGAAATATCAATATAAGTTAAAAGCTTTTGCAGATGATTTCGTGATTTTCCTGGAGGATCCATGTAGAGGCATTAATAAGTTGGTGAAAACAATTCAAGACTATGGAGAGCTTTCTGGATCTAAGATAAATGTGGAAAAAACAACCTTTTTAACTAAAAATCTGACAGAGAGAGAAGAGACGGAAATAATACAAAAAATGGGGTTCAACAGAGGACAAAAAGTAAAATATTTGGGTATTTGGATAGCCAAAAGAAATAATGAGTTATACTCCAACAATTATGAAAAAAAAATGGAAAGAAATAACTAAAGATTTGGAAAGCTGGTCCAAGTTACACTTGTCAATGTTGGGGAGGATCGCGGCAATAAAGTTGAATGTTTTACCAAAGATGAACTTTTTGTTCCAAAATCTTCCAGTAATACTGAATAAGAAGCCTTTCAGACAATGGAAGAGAGAATTAACCAAGTTTATATGGCAAAGGAAAAAACCTAGGATAAAATGGAATATTTTGACAGATCAGAAAAACCGAGGCGGCTTGGGGCTACCGGATTTACAGGTATATTACAAGGCCGCGTCCTTTATATGGTTAAAAGACTGGATTGACCTTCAAGACGCCAGAATGTTGACTTTGGAGGGAGCAGATCTGAGGATGGGATGGCATGCCTATATGTTTTATGACAAAGCAAAAGTAGATAAAGATTTCACAAATCATTATATCAGAAAATCGCTCTTGAAAGTTTGGGACAATTACAAGTCTAGAAACATTAGGCAGCTGCCCTCCTAGGTCTCCGTGAAAGAAGCTTTCTTTGGTAGATGGACTACATCTGAAAAGTGGCTTCGATATGATGACATAATAGAGAGGTCAGAATCGAATGGTCTTCAGCTTAAATCAAGAGACAAGTTAGAGCAAGAAGAAACAGTTCTAAATTGGTTTCCTTATAGGCAGTTAACCGAAAGGTTCCAGATGGATTTGAAGACATATGAAATTGAAATAAAGGAAAAGACTGGAGTGATCAAACGACTATTTGATAATCCTCCTCGTCTATTAGCTCAAATTACTCAGGAAATACTGCATCAGGAGATGTATGAAGAAACAGTTAAAGCAGTCATGATTTCCTGGGCACAAAATGTTGGTCACAAAATTCAATTGGACTCGTGGGAACAGAGTTGGAAAAAGACGAATAAATTTACAGTTGCCCAGAATGTAAAAGAGAATTATTATAAGTTGTTTTATAGATGGTATTTGACACCAGATAAACTACAAAAGATATATAATACAGGTACTGGGCTATGTTGGAAATGTCCAAAAGAGATGGGCACGATATATCATATGTGGTGGACTTGTCCAAAAGTTAAGAAATATTGGTGTGAGATACATAACAGGATATGTGAAATATTGAAGTTACAGATGCCTATGATTCCTGAAATGTATTTATTGAATATGATAGATCTTGTAGAAGGCATGAGTATAAAGAAACATTGGAGAATACTATTGTACATGATAACGACAGCACGAATTGAATATGCAAAGGTATGGAAAACACAGAAAATACCTACAATTGAGCAATGGTGGGGGACTTTTATTGAAAACAAAAATGCTGATATAGTTTCTCAAAGACTGAAAGGGAAATCAGATGATGAAATTCAGAAAGAATGGCAAATTGTGGGGGATGGCTGGGTGAAGTTTGATAGAAGTTTATAATTCATGGTATTTTGTGGAAAAATTAACTGTGATGATTATGGTTGATATCATGAAGCGGAAATATGGAAAATGGAATGCAATGAACCTACATACTAAATGGTTGGAAAATGCAGTACAATGTTATAACTACTTAAGAGATATTGAAAATGAAATCTAGATCAGTCTGGAAGAATCAAGAAATAGTTCATGTGAAATAGCAATAACAATTGTTTGTTTTTATTTGTGAAATTTCAATAAAATGATTAAAAAAAAACAAATTATAACAGTTTTCAGTTCAGGAAAACATACCCATATTTCTTATTAAGAAGGCACAAATGCGATTGACATATTCATCTACTACATGAAGTACATAACTCTCAAATTAAAAGAACAAAGATCATTACTTTTCAGAGGGAGGCAGCTGCAGGGACAGACAGCCCCAGCGGGCACAGGCAACAAGAGCAAGCACAGGCAGCAGCCCCAGGCACAAGTAGCCTCTGGCGTGCCCATGTGGCTTTATGCCACGAATTTTGTGCGCCCAGGTGCCACCGGCCAATCAGGCCTTTGGCAGGCCCCAAAAAGGCCTGCCAACTTTTAAACACACACACAAGCTCAGACCTCAGAGAATGCAGGGACATGGCGACCTCTGGACTTACATGCCTCTTCGGGCCTGATCCTGGGCACTCGCACGGGCTCAGGCCCGAGGGCATGCAGGGACTTGGTGGTCGCTGGCAGATTTGAAAGATTCGATTCTGCTATTTAGGCCCAGGGATTCAGATCCGCAAATCTTGAATCCTTCCTGAGGATTCGGGGATTCAAGGATTCGTGGATTTGATGGCCTGTTCCTATTAATATATTGATTGAAGTCCTCCTCCTTTTAAGTCGACTGGTTACATGAATTAAATACTCTGAGTTCATACTCAAGATGATAGCTCATTTTGTCTCTTGAGGCAGGATTCTCTCGGCTGGCATCTGCTTGAGGTATTTCAGTTGGTAAGGTTCCCTTCTAATGTTTCCCCTGGCATTGGAAATTCTGGATTTTGTTCATAATGTCTAAGACCTCCCTAAGATTTTGCCCATGTTTTTTTTTCACAAATATTTTTATTAATTTCAGAAACAGATAATCTTCTTGATCAGTTCAACATTTGTTTAGCTCTTAACTATACATTATACTATTGACACTTTATAAACAACATGAAGATGAAATCGACCTTAATAGTATTACTATGCCAACCTAACCAAAAAAACAGAAAGGAAAAAAATAGTAGGATAAGAAAAGAAGAGGAAGGAAAAAAAAGGAAAAAGGAATAAGCCCTTGTTCAATATACTCATTTAAGCTCTTAATGCCTCATTCCTTAATAGATATTGTTAACAGAAAAAATTATTATTACATATATAAATAATGGACTTCTGGGTGAAAAAAAGAACCAAGAAACTTCCCCCACTGGGAAGCTGACAGCTGCAGATTTTTTTTGATATTCTTTTTACAACCTTCCTTAGTAATATGAAAGGAAATACTCAGTTAGGAGTACTCAGTTAGGAGTTTGTAAGATGCAACTGGAAATAAAAGTGTTCTAATAGCACATCCAGATAAATACCATACAGCCACGCTGCATCCTCCTCTTAATTATCCTTGTCTCATTCAACACCATTATATAACTGTTATCCTGTTTACTGGGGGTCCCAGGAGGGACTCCAAAATGTGCTCAACTATAGGTGGGGAAAATTAGCTCAGAGCGCTGCTTTAGCATTACGAGAGACAGGGTAACTTAGCAGGATCTTGCAACCCAGTGTTTACAGGGTCAGGCCAAGTCAAGAAACAGACCGGTTTGAAAGTAATGAATGATCTTTATTAAATACAGGCACATGATGTAAGCAACACACGCACACAGATAGCTAAGGAAAATAAAGGTGTGAGTAAGATAGCGGGATTTTCAGAGGGATAGCTGATTTGGGTGATACGAAACCTGTTCCTGAAGCCCGGAAGAAGATAGAGAGCGATGCTGGGGTTTGGTGTGGCTCAGCAAGTAAAGCTGAGGGGAAGCTCGCCAAGCAATGCGGCAGCAAGGCGGTCTGGAACTCGGGAGCAATCCGAGGAAGGTCTCGGAATCAGGGGTTTTTATAGGGAGAAGTGTGACTGCAGGCTATGCCTTACTCGGGGACAACAATGGGTTTTGGGTGCGAGACAATGTCTCTGAAAGGTCACAATTTAGCATGATGGAATCAGAGTCGAATTAACAATGGTGTAGCCAGTATGTAAATGCGCAACGCTTGTCAGTGGGTAGCTCAGCCTTTGTCAAGTTGCCTGCTCGGGGCGGGGAGCCTTTTGTAGGTAGCGCACATATATAATATGGTGTTTTCCGGGGAGGTCCCTGAAGCTGCGATCTGGCTATTTCTGGCTTGCCTGTATTGTTTGAGAATATTTCAGCAGGTAAGTGCTGAGCCTAGTTTCGTGCTTGTCCAGGGGCCTCACAAACACGTAGAGGGGTGGTAGAATAAGGCCGAATTATGATATCAAAGTGATATCGGGTGCTATCGCCAGGTAGGCCTAAAGTGCAGTAACATAACATTTATACAACATTTTAGATTATAAATAACATATCATGTACAGTAAATTATACATTTACACATAACTTAGAATACATACACCACTCCGTACAAAAAGAAAAAGAGAACAACAACTCAGAACTAACCCATCTCCAGACAGCTTGCCTTAATACCCAAATTACTTCTTGATTTTGTCTAGATTGTGTCTTTTAAAAAAACTTAGTATGGTTCCCACCATCTCATATTTTCTGAGATTTAAATTTATGTCATGCTTTCCTCACTATCACATTGTGCCTAACTCTTTACCTCAAGGTCCTTCTTATATTCTAGTGAAAACTTAATCCTGAATTTATAGTAGTCTAGTCAGGCTATTTGCATATACTATTCATTGCAAAGCATTATTTGATATCCCTTCACCATGCAAGTCCATCAATGTTGTCTATTTGGTTCTTCACATAGTCCACAAATGGTTGCCAACTTTGGAGAACTCACTATATTTCCTGTCTTCTAGCATATAAGTAAGTTTATCCATTTGAGCCAATTCTGTTAACTTCTCCAACCATTCTTCCACATTTGCGATGGTGGTTTTCATCCAATATCTGGCATAAACAATTCTTGCCACTACTACCATATGCCAGATCAATCGTTCCCATCTTTTCCCCCAATTATTATCTAAATTGAAAATTCCCAAAAGGAAAAGCTCTGATTTTAAATCAATATTAAATTTTAATATTTTTTGCATTGAAGATCTTATGCTAGTCCAAAACTTTTTAGCTTTATCACACCTCTACCATTGATGGATGAAGGTGCCTACCTCTCTGTTACACTTCCAGCAAGTGTTTTTTGCATTCTTAAACATCTTTGCTATTCTAGTAAGAGGCAAATACCATCTATGCAAGGATTTTAATACATTTTCTTGGAGAGTATGAGATTATGTAAATCTAATACTATTTTTCCAGACTCTTTCCCACTGATCTAAATAGATCTCATGCCCCACCTCATTGGCCCATTTTACCATATATTCTTTAACAATTTTGTCAGCCATTTCGTTCTCCAATAACAGCTTATATAATCTGGAGAGTAACCTCCAGGTCAACTCCTGCTTCATTCAAATCTTTTTGAAATCTTTCTTTTATCTTCAGTTAAGGAAACCATTGCATGTCTATAGCATTTTCTTTTGGTCCTTTTCTGACTGGTATACTAATTCCTTGTAGGTAACCCATTTCACAAACCTTCTTAAACTACTTATTGATAATGCTTCTGCTGGTGATAGCCACGATGGGAGTTTTGGCCATAATGTAAGTTTAAATGTGGACCATATCCTGTACAAAGACTTACGGATAATATGGGTTTGAACACTTGCTGGACTTCGGCTTTGCTATAGCATGGGTAGGCATGTCACCCAAAGTACAGGTCATGCCCTTCCAACGTAAGGAGTCTTCTGTTATCTAGGAGTACCCATGGTTTGATCCAGACTAGACAGGTGGAGGCATAATACAGGTTAAGATTGGGAAAAGCGAAATTGCCGCTTTTCCGGTAATCCATCATCCGTTTGAGTTTAACTCTTGGCTTTTTTTCATTCCATATAAATTTTACTAGGTCTTTCCTATAGTCCTCCAACCATTTTCTAGAAATATTAACCAGAATCATTTGAAATAAAAATAACATCCTTGGAAGTACACTCATTTTGTTTAGAGATATTTTACTCAACAAGGATAAATCTAACCGTCCAAAATTTTCCAAATTTTGCCCATGTTTTTGGAAAACTCCCTTAGCTCTGGCACATGTGATTTATGAAAAATAACTGCTTCCATATAAATCCTCTATGTATCATTTTTGCAGCTTTATGAAGTCAGAGATTGGAGTTATTGCTGGGGAGAAATTAGTTTATTGGTTATCCCCATGATCTGAAAGGCTGATTAACTTTTACAAGTTCTATCAATGTTTGCTGAAATGCTTTGTGCTGTAGCAAATACTTCTACCCTGCTTTCTTTCTGTGTAGCTGCAAGTTCCTCATCCCCTTGCCTAGGGTTACCATACCTCTTCCATTTCCAAGATATGCCCTCTTTCTCAGACCTTAAATTTCTCTCTGGGCAGATTTTCAAAATGCCTGGAGTTTTCTTACAAGGTCTGGACTAGGAGAAGTGGGCAATCAGGTAGTAGAGCTTAGAGGAGGAGGAGGAGGAGGAGGAGGAGGAGAGGGGCAGGAGAGACATGCCAAGTTGTAGTAGGGCAAAGGAAGCCCCAAAAGCAGCCAATCTTAGCCCTGTGGGGTAACCAAGTGACTCACTAGCTTCCTGCTGGATCAAAGCTGCCACCACTGTTGTCATTGCCAGGGCTGCCATCCTTCTCTGACAAGAGGAAGTTCCATCAGAGAGGAAGAGGGTGGAGAGAAGAAAGGTGCCCCAAAACCATCACTGAGATGGTGTTGGCTGCAAGGAAGTCCTGCTTTGTCTATTGGACCAACTCAACCGAGGAGCAGAGACTCCTCTTACAACTGGCCGGAGCTTATACGGAGTTAAAAGTGACAGCCATCATTGTGATCAGTGGTTTGGAAGAGTCAGTCAATAAATGTGTCTCCTTTTTTGCATTTCAAAATATGGTGATTCCATGTATGTTCCTGACAAGGAAGGGTCACCCTGCCCACTATATGAATATGTCCTGCAGTGGGCTCTCCTGTTTCTTCAACTCACCACCACTTCTCACAAACTACTTTCAAGTAGAGCCAGTTCCAGCTCTATGAGGAATAGTGTTCAGGTTTTCAAAATAGCAATAGGGGACAGCAAAAATTCATGACATTCAAGGTTGATAGTCAGGAAACAGCTATTAACAAGTTTGTGTTCTACTTGAATACCAAATGAATGTCTTGATTTCAGTTAACTTAGCCATGTGTTTCTCTGTAAAGTCAATGCATTGTTTACATTTGTAATTACTTAATGCACACATTACTGTATTTATGAAGGGCCCAAAGGATTTTGGGCAGTTTGTTCAGTCTACATAAAAAGAAAAGCTTTTCAACCCTCAAATAGGGAACATCCCTTATAATAAGGGACTCCTGACAGTCCTATGAGTGATGAGCTTTCCAGCAGAAGTAGAGGTTGCACTCAGAACACTTGGGAGAAATACTAGGAACCAGGAACAGATGGCATTCTAATAGAGCTGCTTCAAGCTACAAAGGCAGAACCTACTTTAGTTCTAATTACAATCTGTCAACAAATACGGAAAACAAAAGAGTGGCCCACAGATTGGAAATGTTCAATATACATTTCAATCCCCAAGAAAGGGGACACCAGGGTAACCTCAGGACCATTGCTTTAATCTCTTACACAAGCAAACTGATGCCCAAAATTCTACAATAAAGACTTTTACCATATACGGAGCAGGAAATACCAGATGTCCAAGCTGGGTTCAGGAAAAAAAGAGGCACAAGGGATCATATTGCACACATATATTGGATAACAGAGTACACCAATGAATTTCAGATGAAAATCAGGCTATGCTTTATAGATTACAGCAAAGCTTTTGATTGTGTAATTCTTGAAAAACCATGTATCACTCTTGACAAAGGGGACAGGCAAGGCTGAATTTTATCAGTGCTTCTCAACTTTTTTTCTTCACTTGCATACCCCATTTCCATCAATTGTACACACAGCCCTGCCACCATGTCCTTTCTTTGCAGTGGACCCATCAGAAAGCTTCTGCGTGCTCTGAGGAGACATCCCCACACCCAAGGAAGGAAAGGCAGGTGTCAGGCCAGCCACTCTGCCTGGGTCTCTCTATCCCATTGTGCTCCGTTACCCACCCAAACACTCTTCGTGGTCTCACAATCCTATTTGCTCCTGGCCAGAGGCACAGGGAAGAGTGACTGGTGCCATGCATCCCTTCCTCAGACAAATTGAGGGTGGAAATGGATGTCTCCACTGGGGGTGATCTCTTTTTGGGGGGGGGGACACAAGGAAGAGGGAGAAAAGAGCACATGCATGTAAGGCTTGAGACACTACCTATTGTGGGTGGGGCTAGGGTGACGGTAACTTGAATAGAAGGCTATGTGTGCATATATGCATGCAGTCGCATGGGGGGGGCGATGGGGGTGGCTCTCCCCAAGTGGCAATTTTTTGGAGGGCATCCTAGCTTGCATCCATGCCCCTGTGTGTTGTAGCCATGCCCCACACCCTGTAGCCATGCCCCACACCCTGTGGCCATGCCCCACACCCTGTGGCAGTGCCCCACACACTGTAGCCCCACCCCATGCCATAACACCCCCCCATGCACTTCTAGCTCCATCACTGTACGCATGAGAAAGACTCTTCAAGTTTGTAGATGTCTGTTACCCTGTGTGCTGGGGGTCCCAGGAGAGGCGCCCAAATAACCAAACAACAACAAAGATGGGAAAATTAGCTGGAGCACTCACTTAAGCTAGCGAGAGGCAGGGTAACTTTGCGAGGATCTTGTAACCCTATGTATACGGGGTCAGGTCAGTCAAGCAGTCAGATAGTTTTAAAATAGCAAAATTGATGTTTTATTAACAATAGACAAACACTTAAGACAACACAACCACACAGCTAGCTAAGAAATAAGAAATAAGAGTTTTCAGGGGAAATGGGTGATACGACATCTTTCTCGTAGTCCTGAAGAAGCCGAAGATGATGATGAAGAAACTGAGCGTGGTGGCCGAGGGGAGTTCGCTCGACAGAGCAGCAGTAAGGCTGGATGGAAGTCCGGAGTGATCCAAGGAAGCTCTTGGAACTGGGGGTTCTTATAGGGAAAGTATGACTGTGGGCTAGTCTGTACTTGGGAGAGAACAATGAGGTTTGGTCGTGAGACCATGTCTCCGAAAGGTCAGAATTTAACATGATTGAGTTAAGTTTGAATTGACAAAGGAATGACCAGTATGCAGATGCAGCTTGCCTGGGCGGTGAAGTGTCCAGCTCGCCAGGGTGCCTGCTCGGGGCAGGGGGCTCTTTGTATTAGCGTGCATCCTTAATGAAGTGTTTGTTTCGGGAGGTCTCCTAAAGCAAGATCTGGCTGTGTCTGGCTTGCTTAGGTGTAAACAGAAATGATTCAGCATTTAATAGCCATGCCTAGCTTCGTGCTTGTTCGGAGGCCTCACAAACACTTGGCTGAGGGTTGCAAAATAAGACCGAATTGTGATATCAAAATGATATCTAATGTCTACCAAAGCCAGGCCAGTTCACGGTGATAACATGTCCAGCTGGAAGTTCAGTTTATGCGTCACTCTTCTCTTTATCTCTATGAGAAAATCAAGCCTGACCTCTTCCTAGAAGCCAAGATGACTAAATGGAGAACTGGATATATGAGAAGGCTTGACTCACTGGAAAAGACAATAAAGCTTGGAAAGGTAGAAGGTAGTAGGAAAAGAGGAGGACTGCATTACAGATGAAGAACCAGCGTGATCTAGTGATTTGAGCATTGGACTATGATCTTGGAAATCAGAGTTCATAGAATCATAGAGCTGGAAGAGACCCCAGGGGCCATCCAGTCCAACCCCCTGCTATGCAGGAACACCCATCAAAGCATTCCCAACAGATGGCCATCCAGCTTCTGCTTAAAAACCTCCAAAGAAGGAGACTCCACCACACTCCGAGGCAGCATATTCCACTGCCAGACAGCTCTGACTGTCAGGAAGTTCTTCCTGAGATTCAAGTGGAATCTCCTTTCCCGCAGCTTGAATCCATTGCTCCTTGTCCTAGTCTCTGGAGCGGTAGAGAACAAGCCCGCTCCCTCCTCGACATGACATTCCTTCAAATATTTAAACATGGCTATCATGTCCGCTCTTAACTTTCTCTTCTGCAGACTAAACTTACCCAGCTCCCTAAGGCGTTCTTCATAGGGCATGGCTTCCAGACCCTTCACCATTTTGGTCGCCCTCCTCTGGAGTTCAATTCTTTGCTTGGCTATGGAAACCCACTGTATGGGGGATGTCACATGCTCTCAGCCCCAGAAAACCCCATAATAGGTTCACCTTAGGGTTAACATAAGTTGGAAACAACTTGAAGACACACAACAAAAGCACAGGCCATTTCTGGTGGATTGTAGTCATTTCAGGGGCTGTGATTCTGCACAATGTCATTGCCACCAGTAGCCAGCCCACCCACAAGTGTCACTAGAATGCTGTATTTCAACTCCTGAAAAAATCCGTTTTGTACCACCTCAATCGCTTCAATCCTGACAGCCAGCTCAGTGCAGAAAAGTTAAAGCGCTTCATAGTGCTTTCAGAAAGTGGCAGAGCCAGCAGCGGGAGGGACTGTGGGCGTTCCCAGCTCATTCCTTGTCCCCACCCCGCAGCAGACAGGGAGCCACCATTTTAACAGCATCCCTTTGAGGGGGGGGAAAAGGAGGCTAATCAGGGGTGATGGGTCGAGGTAAAGGTGGGCCAGGGGAGTGGATAAGGATGCTGTCAATTCCACTTCTATTTGCATAAAGTGGAGAGGCACGGAATGGAGTGTCACTATGGCACTAATGGACAATCCGCCATAACAACACTACAATCCGTTTATGGCGTCTCGTGCAGAAATG
Source organism: Iguana delicatissima (assembly GCA_948472985.1). Lineage (NCBI taxonomy): Eukaryota > Metazoa > Chordata > Lepidosauria > Squamata > Iguanidae > Iguana > Iguana delicatissima. The sequence continues at coordinate 87,768 of CAOKZL010001170.1, read as the reverse complement.
GCCACAGACTCAATCAAGGAAACCATGGCCCTGAGGCTGCAGACGTGAGCAGGGCTGTTGATGATAGGGGGACTTGGAGCTCTCATTTATAGGTTACCGTAAGTCAAAATTGACTTGATGACTGTTAACAACAACTTGTTCTGCTCATTTTAGTGTTAGCAACCTTGAATCTCATTGTTTGTGGGGAAGGGCAGGCCATAGATCTAATAAATATAATGATGAACTAACAAACACAATTCTCATTCTTTGATCCTTACCAGACTACACTGTTATAGCACTGTATTCCACTTAAACTGCCATGGGAACATCCTGGTAAGTTCTGGGGTTTGTACTTTAGTCAGGCCCAAGACTTCCCTGGCTAAGAATTCTAAATGCTCCTCCCTAAACTACAAATCCCAGGATTCCACAGGATGTTACCATGGCAGTTAAAGTGAAATAATAATGCTATAACAGTGTAGAGTGATAAGACCTTTAGTGTCCTAAAGGAGGAAAGGAAATGTTATAGCATCTTCAAGTATCTCTGTAACTGGAACAAGATCTGTGGGCACAAAGGGGTTTGGGATCTCTACCTCCTCTGCCTTCATCTCTCTATTGAGCTATGACAGTCTTACTCTACAACACCACATCAAGTAAAGCAGAGTGCACCAGATAGAACCTGGAAGGTATAGGAGGTAAGGAGAACACTAACTTTCAGGAAGTAGAATTTGAATTCAACTCTTTCCTTTATCCTTTTTTAGCCTGAGGGCTATAAGATAATAGCAGATTAAGGCTGTCACTTCCAGTAACTATGCTTGAAGAGAGACATTTTGATCTTTCACAATGAGGAAAAGAAAAAAGCTGGGAAACCACCAAAGGATGGTATAACAGGAAAGAGTCTGCAGATACCCATGAAATCCAGGAAGACAGATTCAGTCAGAGGGCCTGAAGTTTCCCACCTTTGCTCCAAGCAGCTGAGCAACACTATTACAACTGACATCACTTGTGAATGTGCAATTAATGGCACATATGCTATCAGATCCTGGTCTACTGCAATTATCGGCCAAGATCCTGTGTCATCAGACATAACTCTGCAGAAAGAGCTCCATTGTTGTAGTTACATCTAATGATGCCCATCCTCTACATACCAACTTTTTAACCTGGCTGTACCAGGTTAAAGGGCTACTGAGATGCTGTAGGTCAGGATGCTGGCAAATGACATTTGCAGTTCTCTCTCTGTCACAAGACAGATCAAGAACAGGCAACTGGAGAGATCTTTCATGGTTCTGCCACAGTTGCTTATCTCAAGCTGCCCTGTGACTGTGAAAGTGTTGTAGACATCATTTTCCAGCACCCCAGTCTGCAGTGCCTTGGTAAACCTTCAGATGAAGTGCTGCCAGGCTGACAAGGCAGGGTTTTGAGGTCACATTTGTTTTTTGATTAATATAAGTGTGAATTCCAAGCAGTTATGAGATGTAATAATAACAACCACCAACAACAACATTCTGCCTTTCCCCCAAATTGGGACTCAAGGCAGCTTACAAATTAAAATGTTTACAATACAGTAAAAACATACAAAAGATCAAAATGGAAACTGTTAGATATTAAAACAAAGCCAAATGTCCCCCTCTGACATTGTCAGAAGAGGAAGGGAGTGGATTGCCTGCTATCCTGGTGAGACTCAAAGCTCTGGAGAAGGCCCAGGTCCCTCATAAACAGTCCAATCTCAGGAAACCTGGTCTGAGGGTAAGACAAAGTCTTACTAATACAGATTTTGGCTCATTTAGATGCCTTGGAAAAAAGAGAGCCAGTGTGAAGATGGTGCTTTGCATGGGGGACTGGAGGAGGTTACGCTGGTTATGGTGGCCGCTGGTGGTGTCAGTATGCCTGCATTGGTCACAGGTTACATGATCAGGAATTCTGGACCATATGGGACACATAGAAATTCTGCTTCTTTGTTTTGATCAGAATATACGTTTGTCCAATCAATGAGAGGATAATTTCAGCAATTATTATACTATCTCCTTTGAATACTGCCCTCCTGAATATTTTGGTCAGGGCAATGAAAGTATATCCCCAATATTAAATTATATCTACACTTGGTATCGTTTCTTCCCTGTGAAGAGTCAGCTCCTTCTAAGGTTTCTAACTTGCAATACACTATGCCCTGGTTTTCTCTGTTCTACCAGGTTTCTGTTATGCCTCTTATATCTGTGTTTCTACTCAAACCCATGCACCCTGACTCTCCCTTTGGGCTCAGAGCCTTCTGGCATTAGTACAAGACACAGTGCCACTCTTCAAATATATTTGGTTCGTGCTATTTTCCATGTTGACTCTTAGATATTTGCTTTTAGGTTTACAACCTGTTTCCATCTCAGTTGAGCAATCAGAAATAATTTTACTTTCCTGCATTGGGCTCAGTTTGACCTGACCCTTCCCAGATTCTTTGAGTTTTTCCCCTGTGTCCAATTTAAAAGTTGCTCCACCACCTTTTTAATGCTAAAGGAAGGACAGTGTGGCATGTTTGAATTTTAGTGGTTTTCATTATACACTGTATTTGTCTTCATATTATTTTGCAACCTGTCCTGCTTTGTGCAACTCTGTGGCATTGTGCTTCCTATGACCTTTTCCATATAGGTGTGTATATGGGCAGTGCCCCATGACAGGGTAGCCACTGAAGAAGTTTCAGTTGAGAAAGTCAGTTTTGCCCAATTCTGAATCATCGCTGGCTCAGAGTTAATTGTACTCTGGCTATAAAATAAGGGAGCTCAGGGCCATGATTACACTGACCACTGAAACATGGACCAGCACTGTAAGTGATTAATCTTCTAGCACTATAACAATCTAGCGTGGAAATGGCCTTTGTATATATATTTGTCTTTTTCCATAGTATCTTTGTCTGTTGTTTGTGACATCTACTATAAAATTAGTGAATTTCACAGAAAGTAATAATGATCTACAAATTCTATATTATACTATGGTAAAGGTTTTTAGCCTCTGCTGCCAGAGAGAGTAGGACTTTGAGCCCAAGTGAGGGAAAACAAGCTGCAAGTGAGCAAAAGTAGCACCAGCAGTTGGGAGGAAGGGAATGGGAGGGGTAGCATTGAAGAAGCTGCAGGTAAAATGCAAGACCTTTGGTGACAGCTGCAGCAGCTGGAGACTTAGGGTCAATAGGGGAAGGAGTTAAAATGTTTCCACCCTCCTGGCCCAAGTGATCAGTTTACTCTCCAAATACTTCCTTAGCTGGCCCAGATTGGCCAACAAGGGCCATGTGATGCAGGAAGGAGGGTAAACTCTTGCACAGGTCTATAAGCACAGTTTAGCAGGTGGTTGACTGGCTAGGAGAAGATGCTGATTGTAGGTGGCAATGGCTGTGTGTCCCCCCCTCCTCATAAAGACATAGGCCATTTCCGCACTAGATTGTTAATAGCGCTATGATTCCACTTTCAACATCCTATGGAATCCTGGGGTTTGCAGTTTCAGGAGGGGCCGGCTGGCCCCTCCCGAACCTGCAAACCCCAGGATTCCATAGGATGTGACAGTGGAATCATAGCACTATTAACAGTCTAGTGTGGAAATGGCCATAAAGGATTTTGCATCCTTTCACACTACAGTATTATAACACTAGGATTCCACTTCTATGGTTCTCTCTTGTGACATCCTGGGATTGGCAGTGTAGAGAGAGGCATTTAAAATTCTTAACCCAAGTGTTCTAGTGCCTCACCAAACTACAAATCATCCTCACCATGCCTTTTCCTAGTTCATGACTCAAGGTAAATTACAGCAGATTTTTTTAAAAAATTGTTTATTTTTTTTAAAAAAATAGAAAAATTAAGCAGTTTTTAAACCATCAAAAAGTGAAATCAGTTAAAAACATAACTCATTTTAAAAACAACATCCCAGGCTTCCACAGGATCCATCTGTGACAAGTAAAGGGGAACCATAGTACCATAACTGTATAACACGAAAAGCTTCCTTGAGGAAATGAATGTAATTTCAGCCCATCCCAAATTTTCACTGGGGCCTGTATCCACTTTAAACAGCCCTGCCTTGTAGTTTGGAAAGGCATCAAAGCTCTCTGACAGAAAATCCTAAAGGCCTCTATCTAAACTACAAACCCCAGGATTCCATAGGATAGAACTGTGGCAGTTAAAGTAGAATCAGAGTGCTATTAATTATGTAGTGTGGACAGGCCTCAGCATCATGAACCAGCTTTTTGAGGGTGGGGAGCTGTGTTGCTGTGTTAGTTACATTTGAAAGAGAAATATTGAGCCAGGGCAAGCTACGTAAGCAAGGTCACATGGAATACAGCCCAATTGCTATGGTCACTTTGCTTGGTCTTCATCTTCTTCCCCTCGTTCTTTCTTGAAAGGGCCAAGCTGTGCTCTAGGAGGGTTGTGTGCAACATGCAGGGAAACAGTGGTTCTCAACCTGTGGGTCCCCAGATGTTTGTGGACTTCAGCTCCCAGAAGTCCCATCCACTATGGTCAATGCTCAGGGCTTCTGGGAGCTGAAGTCCAAAAACATCTGGGGACCCACAGGTTGAGAACCACTTCAGAAGATGCGCAGAAGCATGTTGATGGCACAAAATAAAGGTCAACGAAAGCAGTCACCATTAAGGGAGAAAGAAGATTAATTGTGTCTACAGGAAAACATTACAATGGTTATGAAATGGCTTTGTGTAATCTCACAATTAGTGTATTCAGTTCTGTTTGAGAAGAATCTCCCATGACCCTTTCCCACACAGTATGTCAGATGGTCCACAACATTTAATAAGCAGAGTTGCACTGTGTCTCCACCATGTTTGTGGCCATTCAAACAAACAAAATGCTTATACGCTACAACATTATAGTACAGACCCGTGCAAGAGCTTACACTCCTTCTTGCATCACGTGCACCTTGTTGGCCAGTCTGGGCCAGCTAATCTCTCGAATTCGATTATTTGCAAGATGCCCGTACTCCCCCCACATTCTCTTCCTCCCATTCCCTTGCATTTTGCTGGTGCAGAGAAAGAAGGCAAGCGTGTTGAGGCAAAAGATAAGACAATGAGTGGGGAGACATGTGTGTGTGGTTTCCTGGGCCCTCCAGAACTCTCTCCTCCCATTCTCTTGCCTCTGTCCTGGTGCTGAGAACTGGCGCTGAGGCAAAAGGTGAGGCAAATGGTAAGGCAATGGGAGGGGTGCACACACACTCCTTCCTTTTCCCCTCTAGAGCTTCCCCTTCTCACTCCTTGCCTCTGGCCCTGAAGCAGAGAAGGAAGGCTCCTGCACCAGGCCCCTGGCAGGGACTGAGAGGGGTATCATGCAGGGAAGGGAATTTGTTCATGATTTTTCTGCTTTCACAAGGGTTCTATACCCCAAACCCTTGTGAATGTAGAGGGGGCCACTGTACTTTGATTCCACTTTAAATATCCTGGAATCCTGGAATTTGCCCTTTAGGGATGGAAATTTAGAATTCTCATCCAGAGAGCTCTTGTGACTCATCAACCCCAGGATCCCATAAGAGGCACCCATGGCAATTAAAGTACTATCAAAGTACTATAATTGTGTAGTTTGAAAGTGGTTGCTTATTTTATTGGGATTAATTAAATTTAACAGGATAAATACATTTACAAGCATTTTCTTTAGAACCTGAAAAATTAAAAGTGCCAAAATATGTAGCTCAAGGAAATCAAACAAATCTGTTACCTCTTTTCATCCTTTACTGATTTGTTTTCTCTTTGTCTTACTAAGTTATTCCATTTTCCCCCCTACCTAGCAGTTTTTTCATTCTTGCTACTTCTGGCAGCCTTGGTCTCCAGCAAACATGCTGCTGTGCAAGAAGAGTGGATGAAGTGCTTTCATGATCCTGACTATGAAGAGCTGCTAAACATTGCCAAGAATGGTCTCAACAAGACCTCAGAGCCAAAGATTGTTGTGATTGTTGGGGCTGGAATAAGTGGACTCACAGCTGCCAAATTACTGAAAGACGCCGGACATCAGGTAACTATAGTGACAAAGAAACACAGGCCTTTGATCTTGGTCAAGAAAGAGGGAGAGAAAGGAAGAATGAGTGCTGAAGTGAGTGTTAGTTTTATTAATTAGAGAGAGAGAGAGACCAACGGCGCCTAACATTTAATATAGCACAGACATTAGTGACTGTATTTTTCAAGATCAGCAGTATTTCCAAGAAAAATATAGCCCATTTCAAGGCTCACACCACAGGACTCGCTGACTGTCTTGTGACAAACTGAGATAGCTTGTTGTTGTTGTTCTGGGCCTTCAGACTGACCCTGATTTATGGCCACCCAGTAATGGGGTCTTCTTGCAAGATTTATTCAGAGAAGGTTTGCCATTGCTGACTTGTCAAAGATCACTCAGTGGGTTTCTGTGACTGAGCAGGGATTCAGACTCTGTTCTTCTGGAATCCTAGTCCAGGATTCCAGCTACTACACCCCATTGGCTTTCTAAGATGGCCATCACTTGTGGTACATTGAATTTGGGAAGTTACCTTATATTAAGCAAATGATTATTGTCTATTTCCTTGATACTGACAAAGGCCCTGCAAAGTATTTAACAGATTTATTTGTCATATTAATATCTTGCTTTTCCTTCAAGGAGTTAATGGCACTCTACCTGAGCCCTTTCCTTATTTCTTCTCTTCTCAACAACCCGGTGAGGTATACCTGAGTGGGGATTTGAACTCAGGTGCTAGCTCTACACTCTAACCACTATACGCAATTCTTTCCATTTTCCTACTATTTGCTCTGTTTAAGAAAAGATGGCAAGGGCCAAACCTGTTTATTGTATATAGTTACATTTTATTTACTTCAAGAAGACCAATAAGTCAGGTTGTGGCATGGTTGTACAAAATCAGTCCTAATATTTTTGTTCCTAGGTTCATATTCTGGAAGCCAGTGATCGTGTTGGGGGTCGGATAAGGACCTATCGTGAGAAGGACTGGTATGTAGATCTGGGACCCATGCGTCTGCCCAAGCACCATAGGTAAGCAGGGAGAGGCATGACACTGGCCACATCACAAAGCTGTTCTTCTGTCATGATCTCAGCACATGATGTTTCAAAATGAGAAGGGGAGGTGAAGCAGGTTTCAAGAACATCAGTAGTCTATTACTATTAACTACAGTAGCCAGTGGTTTCCATGTCCATGTGATGGTGAATCCCCTTCAGGTTAACCTGAACTTCAAAGGAGCTGTCTGAGCTGTTGAACCCTACCCCCCAAAAGGTTCAGAATTATGATCTGTTGTTGTTAACTGCTGTGGAGTTGACTTTGACTTATGATGACCTTTGAATTAAAGACCTCTGAGTCCAGGCCAGGTCTTGCAAAGGACTTCCTTATAGAATCATAGAGTTGGAAGAGATCACAATGGCCATTGAGTCCAACTCCTTGTCATGCAGGAACACACAATCAAAGCATTCCCAACAGATGGCCATCCAGCCTCTGTTTAAAAACCTCCAAAGTGGGTGACTCCACCACACTCTGAGGCAATGTATTCCACTGTTGAATGGCTCTATGGTCTTTCTCTTCTCCTACTGCCTTACCAAGCATTGTTGTCTTTTCTAGTGACTCATCATCTCTCATGATATGTCCAAAGTACAACACTCTCAGTTTAGTCATCTTGGCTTCTAAGGAGACTTCAGGCTTGAATTGCTCTTAGATCCATTTATTTGTGTTTTTGACAGTCTGTGGCATCTGTAGATCTCTTCTTGAGCACCACATTTCAAATGAGTTGATTCTCTTCCTACCTGCTTTCTTTGCTGTCCAGCCTTCACAACCATACATAGAAATAGGAAATATGGTGGCATGAACAATTCTGAGAGTGGTGGTCAATGATACAGAACCTTGGATTAAGTTCAGGATAAAACCAGAGGTAGTGTGTGTAGTGGTTCGAGCATTGGACTATGACCCTGGAGACCGTGGGTCAATTCTCTGCTTGGCAATGGAAACCTACTGGAACATGTCAAACATTCTCAGCCCACAGAAAATCCTGTAATAGGTTTGTCTTAGGGTCTGCACAAGTTGGAAATGACTTAAACGCACACAACAACAAAAACCAGAGCAGATTCTCTGTCCTAATGATAGGGGAGTCACCAATTGCCACTGATCCTTATGCCATCAGAGATTGTCTTGGCTTATCCTTTATAGTGTAGTCAGCAATGTCTGGGTTTTAAAAGGCTGCTTAAGACATTGCTACTTCAGCAAGCATTTGTTCCAGCAGTTGGTGAATTGTCCTGCTGTCGTTATAACACATGTTCTGCCTTGTTTTTAATGACACTGTTGCATTAATTAATTGTATTGTTTATGACCATAAGCTGTATCACAGTCAAAAGAAGGAAGGAACTGATTAATGGATTAATACTGCTCCCTCTGATTACTACAAAGTACTAATGAATCTGTAGTTCAGTGTGTATACTCACAGATTTAGAGTAGTAAATCACACTGAAAATTATAGCAATTTGATTTCAGTTTAATTAATGCAGTGCCAATTAAATAATATTTGCCAATTAAACCATAGGAATCTTGGGGGTGGGACTGTAACACTACGATGTATATTACATTAAATTTCCTCATTTTTCCCAAGAAACTTAAACTCAAAACACTTATTCTCGGGATTTTAGCTGGGATCTATATGGGAATCCATGAGATAAAGAAAGAGGGAGGTTAACCAAATGAGATTATAATAAGGGAGGAAGCACATTCAGCTGTGTTGACCATGCAGCAAAATACAACAAAATCCACAAAAGAACAACCAAAATGCAGAAAATGCATCATGCAAACTTTCAAAGCTTCACTGGCTTCTTCATCAGGCCAAGACATCAAAAATCATACCAGAGAAGAAAAGTGATGATGTTAAAGTCATAGGGCAACATTTTGTCCCAGATGTTATTTCTGTTGTCAATTAAGAGGGTTTAGAGCAGTGGTTCTCAACCTGTGGGTCCCCAGATGTTCATGGACTTCAGCTCCCAGAAGCCCCAGCCACTATGGTCAATGCTCAGGGCTTCTGGGAGCTGAAGTCCAAAAACATCTGGGGACCCACAGGTTGAGAACCACTGGTTTAGAGGGATATCAATGCAGGCAGAGACTACTCCCCTTCCTGGCCATGTGGGGACTGGAAACAAAGGGCAATAAAAGATAGAATTTTAACCCCATTAGCACTATAAAAGTAACTAGGGATGGGCCAACCGAATCCTCGAATCTTGGGCAAGGATTCGAGATTCGGGGATCCAAATCCCCCTGCCAAAATAAGCAAATTGAATCTCTCGAATCCTGCTGGTGGCAGGCAGGAGAAGGTAGCGGGGAGTGCAATCTCGTGGTCTCCATTCTTTTCCTGCCTGCCACCAGCCGGATCCTGCCCCAAGCGGACGTAAGAACCTTGTGGGGAGCATGATCCGGTGCTCCCCGCTCTTCTCTTGCCAGTACCAGGGTGATCCAGGGATCCTGAAAGTTTTCCTGAAAATGAAAACTATTATTTAATTTTTTTTTCATTAAACAAAGATGTCAAATTTTGCTTCAAAAACACTTTTCAATAGAGGTGTTTTCTTTCCCTTGCTTTTTAAACACTTCTTTAAAAAAATAATTCGAAAGATTTGAGATTCGTGAGGTTCGTGGATTCCCAGAACCTTCCAGGAATTCGGATCCGGATTTGGAAAATTCTAGATTCGTCCCATCCCTAAAAGTAACCTTCCTGGAGGGAAGGAAGGGAAAGCAACAGAAGGTTTTTTTGGTGGGGTGGATGAGAAATGGGGCGTCAGAAAGTTAGTGCTCTTTCCTTCTCTCCCAAGTTCAAGACAAGGATGAGAAGGAAAAGTGGTTTGAACAAAACTATGGGTGGCATTTTACAGCTTCTTTCTGGCAAAGGTTTAAGTGCAGCTAATGGAATTTAATTTTTAGTTTACTAATTGATAACTAAATGCATTAACCTTTTTCTGCTAATGTTCATACTAAAGTTTATATCACACATACAAATATATAGATATGAATCAACACAGCTGCATGCATTTTTTGAACATTCTGAGGTTGTGGTAGTTTGGGGACTGTCCCAGTAAATATTTCCTCTTCAAAATCTGAAACTACACCATTGTTTTTGTGTTTAGAAAAAATGTATGGATGATAGATGAGCAGCTGATTAGAAGAGAGAAAAGTGAGATAAGATATCATTGAGATATAACAGTATATAGTGAAATATATAAACCTTACTCCTGTCTAATATTATGTGCTTGATTTCCATAGGCTTGTTTACTCACCTGAAGCATGCTAATATTTTGGTATATAAGAGTATCTAGTCCTCTCTTGTGTTATTACCTTGTGCTTTAAGAAGTATTTCTCTTTTTTCCCTATTTTTCAGAATTGTTCGTGAATATCTAATGAAATTCAACCTCAGTTTAAACCCATTTGCTCAAACGGATGATAATGCCTGGTATTTGGTTAGAAACAGAAGGGAAAAGGTGGCAGCAGTGAAAGCAAATAGTAACCTCTTTGGATATCAATTAGATCCCAGAGAACAAGGAAAGTCCCCAGATGAATTGTTTGAAGGGACATTGGATAAGGTAAATCCTTTCTAAAGAAGATCTTGGTCGTTTTTGCACCAGGCCTTTTGTAGTAGAATAGTTCAATAGAATAGCATCAGCAAGGAGGGAGACTCTTCATATGATTTTGTTGCTATACTGTTTTCTTCCAGCTCTAATTCCAGGTTTGGGGTAAAAAACAAAACAAAATACACCAGTCTGTCGGCTCTAATTATAGAATTATTCTGCTTCTTTTTCTTGGTGCAGAAGATTCCTTTCACATTTATCCTGACTGGGCGGGGGTGTGTGAGTTAATCAGGTGATTCCAGGTGGGAGTATTCTGGGCATGTGGTGGGGGTGATTCCCAGGGTAGTGCCCCAGAATCAGAATTACTCTATTTCTCGGGTGATAGTGGTGGAAGGAAGTCCATGTACTCCTGGGATCTCTGTTTTTTCCTTCGCTACATTTCCCATGCAGTTTATTTAAAAATGGCATTAATGTAATTGTGTCCGTGCAATCCCCATTAAAGAAAAAGAATAGAGAAACAATAAGAACACAGTCATGATCCCCCAAACAAAAGGGAGATGACAGCAGGCATGTGTGCATGCCCAAATGGTTTCAGCACCCACACCCAACCCTGCTCCAGCGTCCCTGCTGCTACCACTGCTGTTGGTGCCCAGTAGGAGGACTGCATGGACTCCCTATGAAGGCTCCGCAGACCCGCAGGGGTCCCCAGACCCCTTGTTGAGAACCATTGTCATAGAGTTTCCTTAGGCAGAGCTAGTTTTGCCAATTCCTTCCTCTGAAATATAGCCTACAGCACCTCGTCTTCATTGGTGGTCTCCCATCCAAGTACTAACCAGGGCTGACTCTGCTTAGGGTATTTAGGCTGTTTATTTTCACCCTGGGAACCTGCAGTATGCGGAGAAGCCCTGAAGGCTGCACACATCCAGACTTTGGTCCCCCAGTTAGTTTCAAAGACACATGATAAGGGATGGAGATAGGGGTAGGGTGGTGCTCATGAAAACACAAGCCCCAAAATCCTTTAGCATTTGGAAATAGTTGCCAGTGGCGCAGCTTGGTGTGAGTGGGGTAGGGGTGGGGGACAGAGGTGTTGGGGCATGGCTACAGCATGCGTGGGAGGAGCTACAGCACAAGGGGCGGGGCTACAGTACACATGGAGGAGCTATGGGGTGTTTGGGCATGGCTATGGCATGTGGGGGAGAAGCTATGGCATGTGGGGACAGGGTTGCAGTGCACAGGGAGGCAGGCAAAGAGCAGCGGCGCCCCCAAAAATGCCACCTAGGGCACACTGCCCCTTCACCCCCCATCCCTCCGCAACTGCTAGTTGCAGAATTCTTTGACTGTGCACAGTGCAAAGGAGGGAACATTCAGCCCTGTTGCATTATGCAGCCTCCAGCTAATTTAGTCCTTGGATTATTCTCAAAAGCTTTCCCCATGCAATCACAAGAAGAGATTATTCCTGCTCATCAGGAAGGAGGAAGGAAAAAAGGGCTGGGGCAAGAGGAAGAAAGGGTGTGGAAAAGAAGGGCTTGTGCAAACAGAGAGAGAGAGAGAACCACCCAACTCTGCAGAACTGTCAAGTGACATGTCACAACTAATTAAATTTGTGTGCGTGCATCCACGCACGCACACATGCACACACGGGAGTGTTAAGTAATTTGAGAACCAGCATGGTGTGGTGGTTAAAGCATTGGCCCCGTTTGGCCACAGAAACCCACTGGGTGACCTTGGACACGTCATAGACTCTCCGCCCCCCAAACTCCCATAATAAGTTCACCTTTGGGTTGCCATAAGTCAGAAATGACTTCAAGGCACACGACAATCACTATGCCTGTATAAAAATTAGAAGCAGGTCAAAGTCCACATAAAATAACCTTTCACATAAAGCACAAGATGTCAAATTTATTTAAAAAAAACCAGGAGAATGGAATGCAGAGCAGGGTTGGAATTAAGATCAGAGGTGGGAACATTTAAAGGGTCAGCCAGCGTGGTAAAGTGGTTTGAGTGTTGAACTACTACCCTGGAGACCAGAGACCCTGCTTGACCATGAAACCTGCTGGGTGATCTTGGGTGCAGCACACACTCTCAACCCCAGAAAACCCTGTGATAGGTTCACCTTTGGGTTGCCAAAAGTCAAAAACAACTTCAAGGCACACAACAACAAAGTTACAGTCCAAAACTAATGTAGTAAGTGGAAATGACATTAAACTAGGGAAAGGACATAACAGATAATATTTTTCTAGTTACTTGTTAGTTACTTTTTGCTGCCACCATTATTTTAGGGAAGATACCACACCTTACTTCATAAGTAATTATTTTTATCCACCAGCAAAGACTATGACTTGGTAAATTAATCAGACTAAAATCTGTGTAATTGTTGGTTTGCTTTGCTTGTCTCTCTGTTCTAAGAACAGTGGGCTCTCCTCCTTGTGATTATTTGTTTTTCTCTGACTTTTTGGTGTGTTTAGATCAGAGTGAGCAAAAGAATGCAATAGTCCCATTTCACTTCTTAATTTGTGTCCTAATTAACATGTACTGCACAATATCTGTGTTTCACCTGAGCATGTTACCGTCCCACGCGCCCTCCCCAAGACTGATATAGTTTAATTGGCAAATATTATTTAATTGGCAACTACATTAATTGGCATTGATATAAAATGAAAGCTAGGGTGACTAGAAGGTCAAGTTACTGAATAGAGAAAATTACTGACTGTAAATGTGAGATTGCAAGGCAGGTCAGCTCACACCCCCTCTAAGCGCAACTAAAGTCATTGTCAGGCAGATTACAAGGCAACTCTGAAGATAATAGGCTTATGCTGAAGCTGGACATCTCTGTGCAGAAAAGGGAAGTTCCTACCAAATTGTGATTGTTATAACCCTGTTCCCTCCCACCTGGATGTTTCCCTGCTTTTGTCTCCTCAACCTCTCCACACTACAGAGCTATTACAACAGCCATTACCCCTTTGTTACCTAAACACTGAGACCATTAACAGCATCTGGACCTCATTGTTTGTGCAGCAACTCCCATTGTCCACTCAACTGGGAGAGCTATCCACATTCATACCCACAGGGTAGTTTTCAGGTATAAAACCCCTCAGTTTTGCATGGTTCAGCACAGTCTCTTGCCTTGCTGAACACCACACTGTCACCCAGATTTCTGAACAAGAATTGTCCATAGGTGCCTACCTAAGCCATATTGCCTCTTTTCCTCACTTCTCTCCAGACTGAACCCTAAAATTCCTCTATCCACAACTTTCCTCCCTTTATCCTTTGTCTAGTCCTTGTGTGAGTGTGTGAGTGCCTGGATCATTTGCGTGCAAGACACATTTTTAGCTTACATTTTTGATTCCGTGGCTGGTTCTTTCCTGCAAGACCCCATAAACATTAGTGGAAAGATCTTGTTAAGTTATTCCCCTGTCACAGGCCTCTTAATTTGATCTAATTAATTCCCTATTGTTATGTGGAGTTACTGACATTGTGGGTGGACCCCTGAATCACCCACATTTTGGGGGTAACAAGTCAAAGCCCTGCCCTCTCCTTAAAGTATCATAGCGCAAGCTCTTCCATTCACAACTTTTCACCTAAATTTTGACATATGACTCAGTTTCTCTTTATACAAGGTTCCTCATTTTTGTCTATTGTGCAGTGCCTGCCTTCATTTAAACTCTGCTGACTAATATGTGCCCAAACCTGTCCTTTATCTATTCAGTTCTGTGTAGTTTAAAACTCCCCATGTATGAATTTGTTTAATCCCTTTTAAAGTTGTCCAAAGTGATGGCCACGAGAACAGCCTCTGGTAGTAAATTCCATCATTTAACTATGTCCTATGTGCAGAAATACTTCTGTTATCTGTCCTAAATCTCCTGCCATTCATCTTTAGTGGATGTCTCTGGATTCTTGTGTCCCAGGACAGTTTTCTCCCTGTCTACTTTCTCAGCTCATTGCCCAATTTTATACACCACTATTATGTCTCACTTTAGTTTCCACTTCTTGAAGCTAAATAGTCCCAAAGATTGTACTGTGCCCTTGATGGGAAATGAGGGATAGGGTAGTATAGCATCATCATGTACAAAAGATGAGATAAACATGCTGATATCGTTAACCTGTTCTGATATGGTTAACCAAGTAACCTATTGGTTAGTTCCCACTGGACAACACTCATTGCATGAATTGTTGAATGGTGAGTTAACATGTAGATAAATCTTATTGATTCAACCAGCTTACTCTAGTTGAGATTAATTATAGTATTCAGGCTACTATAGGTATTTTTTCTGTTCCTTTTGAAAACTGAATATATATATACGTAGAGAGAGAGAGAGAGGGAGGGAGGGAGAGAGGGAGGGAGGTTTGTACTGTATATGTTTCCCATTTTTACATCAGTGCCTTCTATTTATAATTCTCTCCAGGTAACAAAAAACTGTACAGTTTTGAAGGAAAAATATGACTCATATTCTGTCAAGGTAAGAGAAGTTGGCATTTGCTTGTCTTTACAATATACTTTAAC
The DNA here is from genome assembly GCA_948472985.1 of Iguana delicatissima. Lineage (NCBI taxonomy): Eukaryota > Metazoa > Chordata > Lepidosauria > Squamata > Iguanidae > Iguana > Iguana delicatissima. Next base: position 72,762 of record CAOKZL010001170.1, on the reverse strand, counting down.
CTGTGCTATAATTTATAGTGTCCATCTGTTCATTATGCTATACAACTGTACATGCTTCATCAAAGAGTCACCCTATTTAGCATGTTATCTGATAAGTCCAAAACAAAGAATACAGTAAAGTTTTGGACCCAACACATCAACTATTTGGGATACTTAGAATCATAGAATCATAGAGTTGGAAGAGACCTTGGGGCCATCCAGTCCAACCCCCCGCTGTGCAGGAACACACATCAAAGCATTCCCAACAGATGGCCATCCAGCCTCTGCTTAAAAACCTCCAAAGAATGAGACTCCACCACACTCCAAGGCAGCAGATTCCACTGCCAGACAGTTCTTCCTGAGGTTCAGGTGGAATCTCCTTTCCTGCAGCTTGAATCCATTGCTCCTTGTCCTAGTCCCTGGAGCAGTGGAAAACAAGTCCGCTCCCTCCGCCTATCAAACTTAACAAACAAATGCCTTGGATTTCTGTAATTTTTTTGTTTTTGGGTGTAGATTTATGAAATGGTTTTGTACAAACTCAATATGTGTGTGTGTGTGTGTGTGTGTGTGTGTGTATGAACAGATTTCATATACAGTATAAGCTATCACTAGGGTAATACAGCTAACAGATAAAGACTTAAACCAACTAATTATCTACTAATGAACTAGCTACAAAATGTAACTACTAAGAAACAAGTAACTATAAAAGAAATTACACACACACACACAGTTTCACTTAGTTTGTATGGGACTAGTTGTATTAGACAATTGGGAGGGCTAAAAAAAATAGCTACAAGAACTAGCTAGCATCCATTTATCTTAAAATGTATTAGGCTGTATTCAGCCTCTATTTTATTGGTAAGATTATTTCCTGAGCAGACTTTCCCTCAGAATGCTGCCATCGGTGGAAATGGACAATGGAAGAAATCTTGGATATTTTTCTTCCTCCCACAGCCCCCAGGGCATGGCAACCTCCCTCAATCTTCTGGAGAGTGCTACTACCTTCTATAGTAGAATTTGGGGCAGAGAGAAAGGGGAGAGTGGAGGGGGAATGGGGAGAGTCCACAAAACCACTCCCATTACATCTGCAGAATTCAGCCCTGTGTAAAGTGAAAAAAGAAGTACCTCTATTTAATCAGCTAGTGTTTTGTCAACCATTCTCCTCCAAATTTCATTTTCCTCCAACCAGGAATACTTAATAAAAGAAGGAAATCTGAGCAGAGGGGCAGTAGATATGATTGGCATTCTGTTGAACCAAGAGGCTGCATTCTATCATTCATTTTTTAACGCTGCTTTTGGACGTGTGACTTTTGCAGAGGATAACAGGTAAATGGAAAGAATTTGTATTGTTTTGACATATAGAGTGAACAAATATTTTCATTAGGAATAAGGGCACCATTTTATTATTCCCCCAAGCTGTCTAGCACCATACTTGGAAAAAACAATGGCCAGTTTGTTGGCAACAGGCAAGAGAAATTGCCTATCAGACAGTCTGTTTCCGAGTTGTTTTACCAAATAGTCACAGCTATGGCCAGATGTTAGCATAAGGGTACACTGAGACCTATTTTAAACATATCACTGATTTATTCTTGACCTGAACATTTCATCCCAATATTTTTGGGTGTACAAGATGGTGGATAATAACTGTTCCTATTTGTACATTAGTCCAAGAGATGTAGGTCAAGTCATTCATATCGGCATTTATAAAAAACATCCCCAGTCATATCTGGATTGGCCCTCATGGTGTCACAACTTCACCCACTTTCATTTTGCATGACTGCTCATGTCCCATTGCTGATTTATTTCCCCATGTGTTCTCTAGCTAGATGTCTTGTGTGGCTCCATTTCCTGACCATTGTTCCACCATTTCTCCTTCATTTTCAGAACCATTCTGGCTTTAAGTTTCTGTTACTGAACCTTACACCGTATATGTATTTATCAGAACTGTTGTCTCAAAGAATTAAACAGAGTAAGAGACTTTTGAGCAGTTGAGGTTAGTAGGGTTGAAGAAGCAAAAGCCACCAGAAGGGATGTATCAGGATGCACGGGCAGAAAGATAAAGAGACACAGGTCTATCGACAGCTCCGAAGATAAGAACGAAGAAGCCAGTGTAGGAACAGGAAGATTAGGACTGCATAGTCTTAGTGATGAGAGAGGTAAATGATTGAAACTAGACATGTAACTATCAATTTAAATAATAGCATGAACTTGTGAAAAGGAAATGCCAGAGAGGTTCATATGGGGGAAACCAAGAAGATTAGTACTACTACAGTGAAAGGCAAAACTGAAGTGACATGTGATAAGACCGATATTCCAAATATATCCTAACTTGACATAGTAGTCAAGGACAGCTTTGTATTACACAGTTATAGCACCTTATTCCACTTAAGCTGCCACAGCTCCATCCTGTGGAATGCTGGGGTTTGTAGTTTAGGATGGTACTAATGCTTTATGGCTGAGAATTCTGTACTTCTCCCTAAACTGCAAGTCCCAGAATTCAATGGGATGTTGCCATGGCAATTAAAGTGGAGTGTGGCACTATAACTGTGCAGTGTGAACAGATTCCAAGATCACTGGAAAGGTGTCATTGCATTTTTGGTACAGATTATAAAATATGACTGGCCAAAAAATGCATTTTACTTTAGTTACTTATTGAGTTTTGTTCAGTAAACTAATCTCTTCACCGTTTTCATCTTTCTTTTCCTGTTCCTACCTTGATTTTAATAGTGTTTTTTAATAACAAAACTGAAGTGATAATGAGACCAGTGTACTGTTCTAGACATATCCTAGCATAATTCAGTAACAGGAATAACCAGAGTGCTTTTATACTGTTTTTGAAATGCAGGTGTCACAGAAATGCATTTTGCATGACTCACACGGCTGCTTGATGAGTTAACCCTTTCATGGTTTTCATCTTTCCTTTCTTCTTTCCTCTTTGACTTCTTTAGCTTTGAGGAAATCACAGGTGGATTTGACCTGCTCCCCAATGCCTTCCTCCAAGAAATGCCTGGAATCGTCCATCTCAACAGCAGAGTAGAAAAGATTGTTCACTCGGACAGGAAAGTGAGAGTATTTTTCCGCAAGCTGGGCAAAAGCGCCTTGTCATGGCTGACTGCCGACTACGTTCTTGTCACAGCTACGACCAAAGCCACCCGACTCATCAAATTCCAGCCTCCTCTTTCCCCTTCAAAAGCTGATGCCTTGCGCAACTTCCATTATGCCAGCTCTACCAAGATCGCCTTGGCTTGCACAGACAGATTTTGGGAGAAAGAAGGGATTCGAGGTGGGAGGTCATTCACAGACCACCCATCCCGAATTATGTACTATCCAAACCACAATTTCACAAGTGGCCTTGGAGTCCTTTTAGTTTCTTATACCACTCGCGATGATGCTGATTTCTTTGTTCCTCTGAGTGAGGAAAAATGCATTGATGTGGTGCTGGATGACCTGTCACAAGTGCACAATATATCCAAAAATTATCTCAAATCTGTCTGCAGCAGGCATGTGATTCAGAAATGGGCCCTGGACGAGTTTTCCATGGGGGCCTTTGCTTCTCCCACCCCCTACCAGTTCAGCCATTTTTTCAAGGCGCTGGTTGCGAATGAAGGGAGGGTCTACTTTGCAGGAGAACACGCAGCCCACCCCCACGCTTGGATTGAAACGGCAATGAAATCTGCAATAAGGGCTACAAGTAGCATTCACCTTAAGACCACTACAGCTGCATTGTAGGATCTGGAAAAATGAGCCTGATTCACATCTATACATTAAAAAAAGAGGGAACTGGCTACCTGATGGATTTCCCCCACTTTTAAACTACTGGGTGCTTGTGGCAGTGCTTATGAAAGAGTAAAGACATATTTCCTATTCATTTTGCTCGCATGGATAGACGCTCATCAAAAGCCATCCCCTGTTGCCAACTTTTTAAAGCTGAATGGCCAAAAGGTTCCTTTCTGGCTTTTAAAATTTCATTGCTGAAGAGGAATCATGATGGCAGAAAATATATACAGCCATCCCCACAGTCTCAGAGTTTTCCAGGCACTATTGGGAAACGGTAAAGATTTTTTTCAAGAAATCACCACCAACACCACAGTGGATACCTTTACATATTCTTGTCAGATAATGCAGTAAAAGTGCAGCTTTATCATTAGAACAAAAGTGGAAATAAACTTTTATGATGAACTTTTTTGTTGTTATTGTTGTTGTTGTGATAGTTGATTCAGTGAAAAGATTGGCAAAGATGACCACATAACAATTATCCCTACCTGCCCACGGAAATACATCACCCCCAAAAGAACAAGTGGTAACTGCTGAGACCAGAGACCAGATTATTCCTTGTAAGCTTGGGGCTTTATCACAGGAGGCAGGTAAATTGCAATTACAGCAGAATAATAGCATCTTTGGCTGGGACTTAAAATATCACCTCATTCCTATTCTGTTCTTCTCCCAGTGGGGGACCATTTTGAAAGTGCTTCTTTTACAAAGGAGGTCATTAATTGATTTTTTTATGTTTGTAAAAAAAACACTTTCCAAAAGGTCTCCCACTGAGGAATGACATCATGCAATAAATCCCAGCCAAAGACATTATTAAACTGCTCTCATGGCATTTTACTTGCTTCCAGGGCCAATTACGCTCTGAAAGTTCAGGACACATGAGGGTGGATGAGGACTGCAGACCTGGGCATTGGCTCATCTTTCCTTCCTGGTCTTTATTAAGATTTGTGGGGTGAGGTTTGTTGGCGAATTGACGCCCAGTTTGACAAGACTTCTGGGAAAGAAGTTGGCAGAGCGTTCAGCTATTGTGAAACTCTCTCCTTCACCGCAGTTGCCAACATGTGGCCAACTCAAGCGGAGCAGCTTTTGGCTGAAGCTCCAATCCACTTCTATGTCTTGCATAGTACTGCTGTTCCACCCCTACTGAGGTCTCAGAAGGCCAGGAGTGCTTATGACAGTGACACAGTTGCACAGCTTGAGGGACACCCAAACTCCAGCCAGGCAGTCTTCCTATATCTGCTTTAGGAGTGTGAGGTGCAGCAGCACTTCCAACAGACTGGGCCTTCACTTCCTTTTTCTTCACACCCTGTCACATCCTGCTTCCTGTCTCTCCAACCCATCATTGCTGCTGTCATCCCAACCCCTCACCTCTCCTAATTTCAACCAGTAATACTACCCTGGACAGCTTTTCATTCAGACTTCCAGGAGCAGCGGTAGCCAGGAGGGTCTTGTTACTCCATGGAGAAACCCTATCCCAGGGTCTACAATTTTAATATTAAAAAATGATTCTGTGTGTCAGAGAGGTCCCCCGAAGGGTCACATAGGCAGCAATGGTCAAAGACCGAAAACCAGGTCAGGCCAGTAAAATCCCCTGTCATATAGCCCCAGGAAACCTCAAGATGAGTAAACCCACAATAAACAAAGGGTCCTCAGCCCTGAGAAGCTGACATGAGGGGATTAGCGTGTCTGCCCCAAGCTGAGCAAATATTCCATCAGGCAAGGATCGTTTACTTGAAGTCACACCACAAACTAACACAGCCGAAGATCCTGAGACTTTGGCAACACCTTGCAATCCCATCACACAAAGGAAATTACCAGTGTGGAGCTTTGTGCCCACTGCAACATCCATTGTTCTCCCCGAGAAAGGATTAGTCCTCCAGGTACTTTTCCCCCTACAAACAGTCCCAGTTTTTGAGCAGTTCTTTCGATCACTCCCAGTCATCCCAGCAGACCATTGCTTCATCCATTGAGTGATCCCCTCAGCCCTCTTCGTGCTGAGTCCCACTTCTCTGCTGTTTTTCCCGGACCAACAACTTCAGGACAAAGGTGCAGTATCACTCCAGCTACACCCCTTCAATATTCCCCTATGCAGTTTCCACTCTTTTGCTTCTTAATAGGTCTTGAGTGAGTGTGTGAGTGATTGCATTGCTGCCTGAGACTTTCCTTCAATAAAGTTATTTATTGGACATTTTTGTTTGGTTTTTGGCTTGGCCTGACCCTGTAAAAACTGGGTAAAATACCCTGCTAGGTTACCCTGCCTCTCGCATTGCTATTGCTTGTACTCTGGCTAGTTTCCATTCCCCATCACGTGGAGCACATTGAGGTGTCCCCCAAGGGACCCCAGAAATCAGGGTAATAGTCTGATCTTGTGCCCAAACAGTACTTGGATAGATTGCAAAAGGGTGTGAGAATGGGAGGGAGACAACAGCATTGATTCAACCCAAATAGAACTAACCATTTAAGCTTCAGCAATTTCTAAACTTAAATACAGTGCTTTTACTCCCCTCACTTTTCCACAAATAATTAGTTCATTGGCTAATTAAGTTAGATAACTCTGAGTTTGTACAAGCTCATCTTGTTTGTCCAGTCCTACCCAAGACTTCCCTGTGCAGCTGGGTTTCTCTCTTTATATTTTATTTTAACTTTTATAAAATGTTATTTAGATGGCATCTAACCCCACTGAAATTAGCTAGAATATACGAAAAAAGGATCAGACAAATGTTGGAAATGTGCTGAGGAACCAGGAACATTTTATCACACTTGATGTGGACATGTAAAAAAGCGAAAACATTTTGGAAGGAAATAACATAATTTAATCAGGAAAATCATTGGGATAGGTTTACGTATGTATCCAGAGCTATATTTGTTAAACATGCTGAAGGGCCTTAATGGAGATCAACAAAAGAAATATGGTCATCTGTTATTATATATGGAGACAGCAGCAAGAATATTATCTGCTTCCAAATGGAAAAGCAAGGAAGTACTTTCAAGTTAAGAATGGTTATTTAAACTATTTGATACGTTCCAAATGGATACTTTAACCATGTATATAAATAACAATCAAAGTACAGACAATTTAAATCAGGACTGGGCAATAATTAAAAATATGTGGAATGAAAAATGGGAAGAAACTTTCTTAACAGACATATACATTTATATAACTGATATATAAATTTATATAAATAGAAAATAAATACATAGATTAGAATGGCTATATTCGTATATTGGTGTATCTCCTATCTTTTTCTTTTCTTTCTTGATAACATAGATGTGCTACAACTTGTGATTCTTTTTAACGGGTCCAATCTAAGACCATTTCCGCACTAGACTGTTATAGCTCTATTATTCCACTTTCAACATCCTATGGAATCCTGGGGCTTGCAGTTTAGGGAGGGGCCTCTTTGAGTCTAGTGTGGAAATGACCTAAATTGGAGGAGTATTAACTAGGATGAGAGTAATTTGTAATATAGAGGTTCTAGAGAAGACTTTGTTGTTTTGGTTCCAGTCCACATTATACATAATTTTTGGTTGTAGACATTAGATACTAGAAACATAACAAGTCTTATTTTCTTTTCTATTTTGGGTTTCTCTTGACCTAGCATCTGCTTAAGCTGTGTCAGTTGCTAAGGTCCTCTTGAGTGTTCTCTTTGTCCTTTTAGGTTGCCTCAACATGTATAATTCCATGCTAGGATTCTGCTCACATTTTTTGCATAGCTCCCAGTGACTCTTGTATATGTGATTTTTGTTAAATGAAGTGCTTCCCTACCATACCCTCCAACTGTCTCAATGGGGCAGAGGCAATCCCAGTTAATCCTCTGCTATCCCACTTTTCAGCTGCCTTTAAAATGTCTCAGTTTCTCTCTCCCTGTCACATTTCCCTCCTCTGTCTTCAGCTTACTTCAGCTGCTGCATACTAAGTTCAAAGCCCGAAAGTAGTTTACACCCAGCTAACTTAGCTGAGGGAGACAAGTGAAGAAGGCGAAGTGTTACCCTGCTTGCTAGGGGGCTCCCTTAAGGGATTCCCAAAATCTGTCAAAATTGTGGGGAAAATCAGCTCAGAGCACTGTTTTAGCTATACGAGAGGCAGGGTAACTTTGCAGGACCTTGTAACCCAGATTTTACAGAGTCAGACCACGCCAAGAACTAGGCAGGTTGTTCAGTTTAAAGATTTTATTAAACCCTCAGTAATTAAAGCAACTAACAACAAACACCCTCACACATTCATTCAAGAGCTAAAGAAAAAGAAAGTAAGGAAAATTGATAGGGATTTTGTTTGTGGTGTTCAGAGGCAATACTTTACCTTGATTTAATGCCCAAGGGAGCCAATGTTGAAAAACTGGGGATTCAAAGCGATGAAACTCAAAATGGGGAAGGGGGGGTGAAGCAAGACAAACTGACAGGGATTCAGGAGGAAAATGTGAATGAACCCACGAACAGATAAAAACATGGGGTTTTTATAGAAAAAATATACCTGGAGGGCTAGTTCTCTCCCTGGGAGAACAATAGTATAGGCGGCTAGATCAAAAGCCTTTAATGACCAACATCTCCGGTTAAATGTTTTCTCAGTCCTTTGTGAATGACACTGACCAAATGAGACAAAAGGCCCAGGTAGAGTGAAATTGCCTACATTCAGCAGGCTGATTGTGATTCTATTGAGCTGCCATATCAGTGCAAAAGGGCCCTTTTGTCTGTTTTATGGTCCTAATGTCTTCCAGGAATCCCTGGCCCACGTGACAGATTTAGTCTGAGTCACCTTTTGGCTTGACCAAAGTTTTAACTTCCTGCCTGCGTGCACTTTCAGTGACCCTGTCAGACACATGGAATGATTTCTAATATTAGCCATGTGGAGATATCAATTTGATGTGATAAATTAATAAATTGTAGACCCTGGGAGAGAGCTGCTGGCCGTACTTACAGAAGTCTTGTTGTTCTCAATAGGCTCAGGCAAAAGTAAACGGGTGCTGTCACTCTTACCCTATGTGTTCTTCATCATTAATAACTTTTGCCATCTTGACCACACACTGAAGTTGCTTGGCCAAATGTGTGTCTGTTCCCATCTGTGAAAACTTCAGAAGTGTATATTAGAAGATTACAAATCTTCTATGTCGTGCTTTCTGATCTGCAAAACCAGAGACCAGAATAGCTGCTACCTATCAGAATGAGGAATGTACTTTATTAGTTATTCCCATGATCTCAAAGGGTGATGGATTTTCAAAAATGCTATCCATATTTGCTGAGACACTTTGCGCTACAGCAAACAGCAGCTTCCTTCTGGCTTTCTCCATGTTGAGTTAAAAGTTCCTCAGCCCTTTGCCAAGCATCCCCCAGAAAGGGAAAGAGAGTTCACTCAGTTTGCCATAGCCTCTCACATTAACCACTTTGACGTGGTGCCACTTACAGCATAAAGGGGAGGGTGTTCTACAAAGAGGGTTCTGTGAGTGGCTGATGGCTGGATACAGTTATGTAAAACACTTGAACATATTTGCAGATCCGTCACGTGTGGAATCAGTTGTGTCCAACTTGACATTCCCTCCAGCAGTTTGCTGAAAGATGTTTGATTTAATTTCTTCCATGTTAATGTAAGTTTTAAGTGGGCTTTTCTAATTGTAGCTGAAATAAAACAGAGACATTTCTTACTCCAAATTGTGTTTCACTGGTTTTCCATGATTCATATTCCAATAGGTTTGTTTCTCACATCTTTTGTTTAGTGATGGCATTAACTTGGGCAGGTTTTTCTCTCTGGTACCAGAGGCAACGTGCATCTTTGTGGCAGTTGCTGGAGAGCAAAAGCAAAATGGCAGTCTTGTGGTCATCATGTCTGGTTTGCATGAACTTCCTGTCAACATCTGTCTAGCCTCTATGGGAAAGGAATGCTGGTCTCAATAAGCTGGGAATGCCAAATGTTTGGAGTCTCAGGGCCATTTTCATGGAACCAAGCCTCTCTGGGGCTGCATTAGCCCCTTGAAATGAAACTGGAAGTAACTAGAAGAGAGCTTTAAGAACTCTACTTCTGAAACCCCACATATTTGCTAAAACCAGGGGTTTGTGTATTTGTCTTGTGATGGCAGCCCACCAAGGCCTCCAGCTGTATAAATAGGCTTTTAGCAGGAGTTAACAGGCAAAGTTTATCTTGGTCAGTCCAAGTTCTTAGCAGGTTTAGAGAAACCAAGTTTGAATTTACTGTGAGTTCAGAAAGAGAGTGTCCAAGGACAAAATCCATAGTCTGGATGAAGGCCAAAAATTTGAGGGGCACAAGCAAGGAATCCGGTAGGTCATTACCACTAATGGAATCAGTTGGTTCCACCAGCTTCCTCTTGTTATATAGGCTCAGCCTCCTACCCAGCTGTGGCCTAATCAATAAGTCCTTCTTAGAAGCCTAGGCTCCCCCTTTTCTATCTGCAATGGCTTCTATAAGTACTGTTCCTCTCGTGTCTCTAGGGTGTGGCTGCTGAGTAGTGTCCTGTTTGGGTACTGGAATAGGGGCATGACAGTATTTTGCTTTAGATGTGATCTGTGCTGCCTAAAAACGTATTTCTGCCATTAGGTGTGGAAAATATTTTTCCTTCTAGGAGACTCCAGAGATCACAAAAATAGCTTTGTGAACTGTGTTGACTCCCAAGACTCCTGCTATCCTAAGATAGGCCTTTGATTAGCTCCAGCAATGCTTTTCTAGTGTTCTCTTAAATATTCTGTTTGAAGATCTATAGGAAAACTTGTGTAGTGTGGTAGTTTGAGTGTTGGGCTAGGACTTTCGGAGACTGGGGTTCAAATCCTCTCTCAGTTATAGAAACCCACTGGGTGACCTTGGGCAAATCACACTCTCTCAGGCCATTTCTGCATTGGACTGTTATAGCGCTGTTATTCCACTTGCAACATCCTATGGAATCCTGGGCCCCTCCCGAAACTGCAAGCCCCAGGATTCCATAGGATGTTGCAAGTGGAATAATAGTGCTATAACAGTCCAGTGCAGAATGTGTCTCAGTCTCAGAGGGAGACAATCATAAACTCCTTTGAAATAATCTTGCCAAGAAAACCCAATGAGAGGGCCACCATATATGGGCATCTTGTTGAAGGGACATAAAATAAAAGTGATGAGCTATAAACCAATAACATATATGAGAAACAATGCCTTGGAGTCAAACTTCTCAGAAGCACTTGCTTGGATCTAACGGTAGCAAGTTTTTTTAGATTGAATATTTACTTTTTATAAAAACAATATTGATACAGGATTTTAGAGTTTAGTAACCAATTAGAGAATTTTAAATATATGTGAGAATATTTTAATATATTTATCTTATCTTATATTATAATTAATATAATTTAATATAATTAGAGAATTTTAAAATATATGTGAATATAGCAGAATCAAAACAATTAGCATGTAGTATAATGCTCTACTGCCTTAAATGTGAATAGCAACCAAAGACAGTCAGGGAAAGTTTACGTATGTCTGTTTTATATTGACTGATTTTTCTCCTTTTCTCCTTTCTTCTATCTTATCTTTTTAAGGTTTGCTCTTTACAGAATGAAAGATACTTAGAAAACTGGTATGAATATGGTGTATGTTTGTATGTTTGCATGTTTTTACAAAAAAATATAAAAAATTAAGTAAAAAAAAACACATGGGAAGCAGAACATTTTTCCACACAGATGGATCTTGTGAATAAAAAGGGAATTCAGAAGACAAATAAAGAAAGAGAATGGTCTTTTATATATTCTAGTTAAAAATAAGTATAACATATAGATTCTTAATATACAAAAAGTTAAAAGAGAACTTGAGCAGATTTGGAAAGTTAAAACACAAAATATATCAAAATACAATACCACAGTGAAGCAGGATATGCAACAACAGCAAATCAAGAAGTGGAAGTAAGTGTCCACTAAAACAATGCTGCTCTTATAGAGCCTTTACACCTGCTGCTAATGATAGAAAGCAGGTGAAGGTCCTCTACAACATCAATTAACCCCATAATAACCAGAGTTGTAAATCTTCTCAATTCCAACAACCCTTTCTCAAGATCTTACAACAATGTCATTATGATCAGACGTATTCAACAATTCACGAAAATATATAAATTTATGTGTCGTCAATGGCTTAGTCAAAATATCTGCTATCATCTTATCAGTGGGACAATATTCAATATCAATCAATTCCTTTTGATACAAGTCTTTTACTAGCTGACATTTTAATCCAATAGATCTACTTCTTGCTTTGGTACTTTCCCCCTTACATATTGTGATACAGGCTTGATTATCTTCAAACATTACAATTGGTACAGGTTCACTTATGTCAAAGTCCTTTAACAGTTGAAAGATCCATTCCAACTCACTGCATGCACTTGCTGCTGATACACGTTCAGCTTCTGCTGAAGATTGTGCCACAATATTCTGTCTTCTGCTATCCAGTCGATAAGATTGTTGCCATAATAAAACAGATATCCACTAGTTGATTTATAATTTGTTGACTCTTCTCCCCAACTAGCATCCATGTATGCAACTAGTCTAGGGTTCTTACAAGATGATAATTTTAATTTTAAATCCTCTGTCCCTTTCAGATATCTTGCCAGTCTCTTTATAGCTTGCCAGTCATGATGATTTGGTGAATTCGATTTTTCTACTTAAGATATTAACAGCTACTGCAATATCAAGTCTTGTAGTTTTACTCCAATAAAGTAATTTGCCTATTGCTTCTTGATATTCACCATGATTTTTAAGTAGTTGTCCATCTTTTGCTTTCAGATAAGTTGGTTCTAATGGCATACTCACAGCTTTACAGTTCTTCATACCAACCGACTCTATAAAGTCCATCGTCTTACATTTCTGACTTAGAAGGAAACTTCCATCATTAAGTCTTTCAATTTCCATCCCAAGGTAATGTTTCACTTCTCCAACCTGTTTAACCTCTACTTCTGTTTTTATTTTATCAGCTATTTGATCAATATCCTCCTTTCGTTGACAACATATTAATAAATCATCTACATAAGTCAAGATGTATTGATATTGTTCATTCTTAAGTCTCATGTATAAACATGGATCAGCCTTTCCTTGCTTAAACCCTTGTTGAAATAAGAGTTCTGTTAATCTATCATACCAATTTTTGGCTGATTGCTTAAGTCCATACATACTTTTATTGAGTTTACAAACAAGATTCTCTTGTCCCTTCTTTTGAAACCCTTCACGTTGTTCCATATAAATCTCTTTCAAAAGATTCCAATTAAGAAAAGCTGTTTTGACATCTAGATGTTCCACAAACATATTTCTTGAACTTGCTATGCTAAGGAGTGTCCTTAGTGTTGTAAAGTTAACAACCGGTGCAAATATATCTAGATAATCAATTCCATATCTTTGGGTAAAACCTTTTGCAACCAGACGTACCTTATAATTATCCACACTCCCATCTGAATTGTATTTAATTTTATAAATCCATTTATTTCCAATAGCCTTTCTACCAGGAGGTAACTTAGTAAGGGTCCAAACCTGATTTTGCTTTAAGGATTGATATTCCTCCTCCATAGCTTCCATCCACTTTTCTCTTTCTAAAGGAGGTAATTTACTAATTTCTTTCCAACTTGTTGGTTCCTTTCTTGTTTATGTGTAACTATGTTGTATATATGCCACCTGCCCATTACAGCCATGGGCTTCCAGGACCTAGACTCAGACTCAGGCCATTTCCGCACTACACTGTTATAGTGCCATTATTCCACTTTCAACATCCTGTGGAATTCTGGGGTTTGTAGTTTAGGGATGAGCCTTTAGAATTCTCAGCCAGAGGGTACTTTGGCCCCAGTAAACTACAAACCCCAGAATTCCACTGGATGTTAAAAGTGGAATAATAGCACTATTACAGTGCAATGCAGAAATGGCCTCAGAGTCTGAGGTAGCAGTACCTGCTCTGAGCCTTGACACAGAGACTCCTGTGGCAGAACCTACAGAACATACACAGTACCACCACCCACCCCAGGGACAGAAGTGTCAGCCCCAGCAAGGAGCCATGCTCACTCTGACACAGAGAATGATCTAGCCGTACCTACCTTCACCCAGCGTAGACACCAAAAGGGTCTCCTGCATCACTCCCAGCAAATTTGTGTCAAGCACCAATTAATCAGGCACCAACTGCGCTGACCCTGGAGTCTATAAGAACTGAGCCTTTCCTCTCTAGCCTTTGTCAGCAATCAACTGACCATTTCTCCTGTGCATGCTACTGTTTGCTTCCCTTGCCTGTGTTTCTGCCTTTGACTTATGTTTGTTTTTGGCTGTCTCTGATTTATAGACATTGTTGGACCCTTATTGCTTCTAAATTTGCAAAGCTTTTCCTTTCTTCAGTAAACTGACCACTTAAGTTGCTGCTGAGTTTCTGACCTGTGTTTTTTATCAGTTTCTCCTGGCTGTCAGCCCAGACCAAGCTCGGACAATTAGTCACGTATCAGCCTTCTTGGTTATCAGATTGACTGTCTCAGTATTGCTGTGTTTGTGTTCAACTGACTTTTATTTTACTCAATAATGGTACCAGAGTACAAAACTTTTTCATAAGTATGTATGTACAGGAAAAGAACATATTATATATAAGGTTTGGTGCTATCTGCAATTTCAGACATCTACTGGGGATCTTGGAACATACCCCCCAGGGAAGACTAATGTAATAAGAAGCATGTCATGTGCCTTGAAGTTCTTTCTGACTTATGGCAACCCTAAGGCAAAGCTATCATTGGGTTTTCTTGGCAAGATTTATTCAGAGGAGTTTGCCTTTGCCTTTCTGAGAGCTTGAGAAAGTGTTATTTGCCCTTCAGCTACCATATATAAATAAACACTTATCCTGAGAACATTGGCATAAATGTGGTGGGAAAGGAACTTATATCCATATGTAGTGGGAGTGCAGTAAATTACAAAGATTTTGGAAGTAAATAAGAAATAAATAGAATATTTGAGAGAACTTAGAACCGAATAAGGAAATATGTCTAACTTTAAATGTTAAAAACTTAGATTTATATAAAGATGATGAATATTTAATAAAACAGTTATTAAAAGGGGCATGAGCTGTCATTGCATGTGGTTGGAAGAATCAAGAAAGATGGGACCTTAGTAAATGGAAATACTATGTTTTTGAATGTATGATATCTGATTACTTATTTGAAAAAAGAAGGATGTATATGGGACAACTGAAGGAAGACTCTTGGTTCAGATACTGGAGAATATTGATTGAGAACATAAAGCAGAGAGAGAGTACGAAGATGTAAATAAGATAATCAAGGCAATATACCACATGAAAAGCAAACCAGCATAATGACAAATATTTAGACTGTTCCCTGGGGAGGTGGGGATGGGAGGAAGGGGATAATAATATAACAGATGGAAATATTTGAGGAGTTACAGCTAAATTAAATAATGTATTGTATTGTATTGTATTGTATTATGGACTATATTAATATACCAGGAGATAAATTGATATTGCTGTAATAATATTGTAATATTGTAACATTATGGAAACTGCTGTCAAAATAAATAGAGAGAGATTTGCCCAAGGCCACCCAGTGGGTTTTTATGACTGAGCAAGAATTCACACCCTGGTCTCTAGAATCATGATCCAGCACCTACCACACTGGCTCTGCAATAATAAGATAGTGAGATGTAAATTGAAAGCACACGTGGACAACATGTGGGCCCCAGGCCATATGTGACCTACAGCCATTTGCTGAATCACCTTCACAATCCCACTCATTTCCCACTGCCCCTCTTATTGTCCTTCACTCTTACTGTCCTTCACTTTGAACATGGAAACAGATAGTTCAAGAAACTTAATTCACAAAATATGCACAGAATGCAGCATGCTCTTCTAATTGCCTGGATTTGGGCTGGGATTTCATCACCCAAGGAAGAACGACTCTGCAATATTTCAATTTAATGAAGTTCATGATTTACATATTTATTGGTGAAGTGTCTTGCAACTTGTAAATCCATCTAATCTACTCTATCTATCTAATCAACGAGGAAATATCAGTTACAAGAGAGCTATTGTAGAACAAGTTACACAGTAACATCCAGCATTTCCTTTGTGGATCTAATTTCTGGAAAGACAAGCTTCCACACTGTGTAACATCAGCTCACCTCTTGACCCTGGAAGTTTTCATTTGGCCCATAAAGTTCTTATTGTCTGGAAAAGTCACCGACTAAAGATGAGCTGTTCTTGACCTCATTGTGACATGTAGCAGCTGTGACTTCAGGTATTTTCCTCCTCTATATGAAAATTTTATTTTATTAGAAGAAATAACTGTCACTATTGGTTTATGACTTATCATATTTGGAGTATAAAGAGTGCTCACTTGCACCTTTACTTCAACAGTCAACACATGGACCAGCTCTGTAAGTGGTTTATTTTCCTCACAAAAATAATTGCAGAAGGTGAATGTTTTGGGGGACATTCTGGTGGCTATGATGGTCATGTAGAGAGATCCCTGCAAGAGGGAGATCAGTCCCGCAAGAGGGGAGATATATCATGGTTCCACCTGGCTGGAACTTTATGTCTTCCAGAGCAGGATCTCAGCAAATAAATGTAGGTGATGGTGGTGATGATGTTTTAGATGAAAATGATGATGACGATGACAACAATGACAATGATGGAGGAAGAGAAGAAGAGTAAACTTCTCCCATTTCTCTTGTGTATATTATCTTCCTAGCAATGGACTAACTCAGTTTTGGTCCTTGTGGAAGTTTCTTTCTATGAAGGTGTATAAGAATGCACTGGACATGCTAATGACGGGTATGCTAAAAGGTAGATGATGTCTAATTTGCAGCCAAAAGATTGTATCCTTTCCCTCCTGGCTAACACTATGATTATGAAGTTCTTCTTGATTGCTGTTTAATAGGTAAACAGGAAGAGTTAGGACAGGAGTATAAAGCATATATGTATGTATACGTGTGTGGGTGTGTAAAGGTTTCTGACAACTCACTAAAATGATCAATTATTAAAATAAACACCACACAGTCCACACTATAAATAGTAGTGCAGGAGAAGGTCCATAGGGCATAAACCATTTGTTGAAGGAAAAAAGATGGCACAAGATCTCATCCGATTCTTCTTTTAAACAGAAGCAGGACATGTTTCAACCAGCAGCGACCAATGTAAATCCAATATTTCCTCCAATGCTAGACTATAAATTTAAACTTTTGTTTTAAACTTCTGTTTAAAAGATGAATTGGAGAGACTTTGTTTATTTTAATAAATGGTTATTTTAGTGATTTATTATATGTGTTTTAAATCTTTACACACACACACACACAGCACACATGTTATACTCAGATTCTGACTCTTTCTGTTCACTTTTCATTATTTCAGTGAGTTAGGTCTCATCCTTTCCTTTTGTGCTGTTTTAATAGAGTCAGGCTACAAATGATGTTAATCATCTGGCCCTACCTTGGGTTGTGTGAGAGTGTTTGGAATAAATTTAACCCTATGTTCACAATCAGAATTTTACATGCACGCACATATCCACACATATCACCTTGCCCGCCTGCCCGCCCTTCCAATGCTTCTACGTGCATAGGAACTGTGTTCCAATGGAAGTGAACGGATGCTTTTATTCCCACTCAAACAAGAATCCATCAAGGAAAAAGGGGATTTGAAGAGGTGGGAAAGGTTAAATCTTCCTACATGTTTCCCTAGGGTACTGTACATATTAGGAAACCTATGTTGGCAATTAGGTGAGGTCAAGTATGTTCATGCAGAGTTCAATCCTTACGTGTCGGGGGCTCTCACTGTCAAGACTGACAGGGAGGGGATCACTTGGGAATTGTAAGTCAAACAAGTAACTACTCCAAGCTCTCATTTTTCTGCATTTTCTGGGAGGCCATGAAGAGTTGATCTGAAATCTTCAGCAAAGGTCACATGGAGATTGGCCCATAATAGTTGTATATCATTATTGCTTGGCTTTATCCCCATCTTATCTGTCTTTTGTTCATAGAAAAGGACAATGGACATTTTAGAAGACACACACACACACTACTGTGCCATTGGCACAAAGTAAATGTTAAGTGAAACAGTCACAGATAAGTGAGGAGGTAGAGCGCCTATTGCTAAAAGGTGTTTCCACCACTTACACAGCCAATCCTGCAGGATAGCAAAACTGGCAAAAAATACCATTTTATAAAACTGGACACTTATGACTGTGGAAGCAGGCCTGTGGAAGCATGACCAGGTCATAAATTCAAAAAGATTACAATATTCCCCTAGAAGATTTAATGAGAAGAAATATTGGAGGGGAAAAAGGAATGGGGGGTTATAAAATTTTATTGGAAAGCCAATTTAAGCCAGAACAGGGTTTATTAGAATTATGGGAAAGAGATATTGGCCATTTCCGCACTAGACTGTTATAGTGCTATTATTCCACTTTCAACATCCTATGGAATCCTGAGGTTTGTAGTACAGGGAGGGGCCGGCCACTGCAAACCTCAGGATTCCATAGGATGTTGAAAGTGGAATAATAGCACTACAACAGTCTAGTGCAGAAATGGCCATTAAAATAGTAGTAAAATTCAAGAGTGGTAAAATGAAGTCATTAGGATTAAAAATACTAAAATAAGCAAGCAACAGTTAAAATTAATTGGAAGATGGTACAGAACACCACATCATTTATCATATATAATAAAACATTGGCATGGATGTGGAAGTGGAAGTAAAGGCACATATATACATATGTGCTGTGAATGTTGTAAGGTGCAGAGATTTTGACAGGAAATAATTAAGGAGATACATAGAATGATAGGGGAAAGGTGGAATTAAACAAAGAAAAATGCATGACTCTAAATGTAAAGGACTGGATAGAAATGAGAAGTACTTGCTGAAACAAATGTTGAGGGCACCTCATGTGGCTATAGTAAATGGTTGGAAAGATGGCAAAACTATATTTCAGAATATGTAATGTTTGATTTTATATTAGAAACAAGAATGGGATCTATGGGTTAGTTGAATGAAGATGATTGGCTAAGGAAGTGGAACAAACTAATAGAAACAATTAAAGAAAGGAAGGGGTACAAAATTATAAAAGATACAATCAATACAATTCTCCACATCAAAGGAAAGGGATTTTAAATAAAAATTGACTTTGTTCCGGGGGGGGGGATGGGAGGGAGGGCAGGGTAAAAGCAGCAATATATTTATTGGGGAAATTAATTTGTTGGTTGTGAGTTGAGCACTGGTCATTTTCTATTAATCAATGAAATAATTTTTGTATGTATATTAGTGTTAATATATATCAGTGTTAACTTTAATCAGGGTTAATTACTCTAACACTTTAAAAATAAAATAAAATAAAATAAGCATTAAAAAGTTCAAGAGGATTAGGTGGAAAAGTCTGGCAGACAACCACAACAATAGTAAACAAAACTGCCCTGGTGAAGCAGGCATGTGTGCATTTCCTACAGAGACCTTCCCCATTACTTTACTCAACCAAGACATTATGAGGCTATCAGAACTCTCATCAATGTTTTGTTACCTACAGCAAAGACAATCAACCTGTTGCAGACACCCTTTGTTTGCTTTGCCAGAAAGCCAGTAACTCACACCCCTTCAGGGTAGGAAAAAGAGTACAAAAAATCCAGTTCTAGCCCAGGTAGTTTGCTAGCACTTTAGGCATCATTCTGCACCCCAGATTCCTGTTCTTCCATGCTGCCTTAAAACTCTTGTTTGAGACACTCCTCTTCAATTCTCTGCTTCTGGGCCAGTAAATATCTGCACCTGAAATCTCTCTCAATTCAACCTTTCTTGCTTCTCCCTTCACTAGCCTTGTGTGGTTCATGACACTGCTTGATTTCATGTGTGTGTGTCTGCTACTTTCTAATAAAAACACACCTTTTAACTGGAGTCCTCTCTACAGTTAGTAGTGGTATACACAGGTGAAAAGATCCTGTTGCTACCTCCCTCTGACAGGCCTCCTTTGAACTAGTAATTCCCCAAATTATAAAGAGATGCTGGCACAACTGGAGGACCTCAAGGTGCCCCAAGGTTTAGGGTAATAAAGGACTCTTGGGCCGTTTCCACATTACACTATTACAGTGCTATTATTCTATTTTCAACCTCCTGTGGAATTCTGGGGTTTGTAGTTTCCTGAGGCCAAAGAGCTCTCTGGCTGAGAATTCTAAATGCCCCTCCCTAAACTGCAAACCCCAGGATTCCAGAGGGTGTTGAAAGTGGAATAATAGCACTATGACAGTGTAGTGTGGAAATGGCCTTGGTCAATGCTTTTAATTTGACTTTGTGTAGACATATAGTTTCTGGGTAAGATGCTATTCATGAGACATGCATGTGTGAGTCTTTTTTTTAAAAAAAAATGGGGCACAAGTTGCTTTTTTGTAGCCCTTTCTGCTCTGTCCCAAACCTCCACCCCAGCATCAGTCAAGCCCTTGGTAGGGCTGCTTCTCCTGTTGTTTATCCATGGGGAGAGGATCAGTTCAGATGAAGATGCAGCTGCTCTGGGCTCTGAGGCGAAGGAAAAGGAGGGCACACACCTTCTGTAAGTGCACCTCTCTGTCTCCCCCACCCACCCAAGTCCAGAGTAGCTGCATCTTTATGGTCTGAACTGCCTCTACTCCATCCCCTCCTTATGAATAAGTAGCAGCAGTAGCAGCGCCTCCAGGAGCCTGACAGTTGCTAGGACTGGAGGGGGACACAGAAGTGTGTGGACAGAAAGTTGCCCACCCCCTAGTTCATGTAGGCCTCCCTATTCGGTTCCATTTTGGGAACAGGCTATCATGGCACTTCGCTGTCATGCAGTTCTTAAAGCAACTTAGGGTCTTTTTGCTCTACACTATTATAGTGCTATTATTCCACTCTCATCATCCTGTGGAATTCTGGAGCTTGTAGTTTACTGAGGCCAAAGAGCTCTCCGGCTGAGAATTCTAAAGGCCTCTCCCCTAAATTCCAAATCCCAGGATTCCATATGACGTTACCAGCAGTTACAGTGGAATAATAGCACTATAACAGGGTAGTGTAGAAAAGTCCTCAGAAAGAAAAATTAAAGCTACATCTCCATGCAGTTTGTGATCAGCTAAACAAAAATGGTGACTTATTTTAATGGGATTAATTACATTTAATGAGATAAATTTCAACGGACCTTCCAAAGAACCTGCCATCTTTCCAAGTCAAAAGTGCCAGAAAGTCTGGCTCAGATAGCTGAAACAGATTTGTTTTAATGCTTTACTGACTGGCTTTCCCTTTTCCTTGTTAAGTTATTCCTTTTCTTTCAGCATTTTCTCTGTTTGTGCTGCTGGTGGCAGCCTTGGTCTCTGGCAGTCATGCTGCTGAAGTAGAAGAATGGACAAAGTGTTTTGATGACCCTGACTATAAGAAGCTGTTGGACATTGCCAAAAATGGACTCAATAAGACTTCTGAGCCAAAGATTGTTGTGATTGTTGGGGCTGGAATAAGTGGACTCACTGCTGCCAAATTACTGAAAGACGCCGGACATCAGGTAACTAATTTTTCTGACTGAGCAAAATAGGTCTTAAATCTTGGCAAATAAATAAGGAAGAAAGGGTGCTCTATATTAATACTGAAAGAATTTCTCGACACATTAAAGAGATGAAAGACTCTTTCACACCACACAGTTATACCACTATGGCTGTTTCCGCACTACACTGTTATACTGCCATTATTCTACTTTCAACCTCCTATGGAATCCTGGGCTTTGCAGTTTATGGAGAGGCCTTTAGAATTCTCAGCCAGAGAGCTCTTTGGCCTCAGTAAACTACAAACCCCAGAATTCCACAGGATATTGGAAGTGGAATAATAGCACTATAACAGTGTGGTGTAGAAAGGCCCTAGGACTCTGAGAGACCAGAGTTCAAATCTTTGCTCAGCCATGGAAACCCACCAGGTGACCTTGGACAAGACACACTCTCTCAGCTGTAGAGTTCCATTGTAACTACTATGGCCATATCCTGTGGATCCTGGACCTGGTAGTTTGGTGAGGCACTATAGCTCTCTGGCTGAGAATTTTAAATGCCGCTCCCTGAAATGCAAATCCATAGGATGGGTTCCCAAGAATGTTGCCAAAGCAGTTAAAATGGAATCATAATACTCCAAATATCTAGAGTGAGAAGGCTATGACATATCTATTACAGCACAAGATTTCATTCACTGCAGTCTGGAATAACATTCTATTTTATAATAGCTTGTACACAGATCCATTTCAAGCAGCTATTTACAATGCGGTGATATGTGTTTGTGGGTAGTTCAAGGATGTTCATAGGCCTTGGTCACTAGTGAGAAAATTACTTCATTGGTATTTGGAAAGAGCCTGTTGGAACACAAAGATGGTAGGATGTTTAGGCACAGAAAGGTCTTAATTCTTAATTTTGCTTTCTTGAGCTGTGGCCAAGTTTTTCTATAAAACTGAATTTAGCTGCGTCCTTCCTTTGATCCCGTGGGTCCTCTGTTTTGTGTGTGCAGCTACTATGGTGTCCTGAATCTTGTTTTCATAGAAAGCCCATGTTTATGCTTCTGGTATGTACAAGAGTTTTAGGATTCTAGACTGAAAACTGGAGAGGGGTGCTGTGCTTTTAATGGTTGTGCAGAAGAGAAAATTTCAGCAGGACTTGCTTTTGTGGCAAATGGGTAGCAAGCAACACCTGCTGAAATTTTCTCTTCTACACAACCGTTAAAGGTACAGGAGGCCTCTCAGCTTTTTACCTATCAATCCTAAATTTTCTTACTTTTGTCTGCTCTTTATATTTGTGGACGATTCTCTGCTGTCTGTTTTTCTTCTTATTTCTTTCTGTTGTTTCTAGTAAACAAATGTTGTTGTTGTTGTTGTTGTGTGCTTTCAAGTCATTTTCAGCTTATGGAATATACTGCCTCAATGGAGTGCGGTGGAGTGTCCTTCTTTGGCGGTTTTTAAGCAGAGGCTGGATGCCCATCTGTCGAGAGTGCTTTGATGTGGGTTCCTGCATAGCAAGGGGTTGGACTGGATGGCCGCTTCCAACTCTATGATTCTATGAGACCTTAAGGTTACCCTATCCTATCATGGGGTTTTCTGAGGCTAAGAGTGTGTGGCATGCCCAAAGTCACCCAGTGGGTTTCCATGGCTGAGCAAAGAATTGAATCCTGGTCTCCAGCGTAGTAGTCCAACACTCAGACTACTACACCACAATTTGGTGTGTTGTGAATTCTTAGGAAGAGCTGAATTCTTTCCATTTTTATCCCCACAATCCTGTGAGATGGGTTTGTGTGAGAAATAGATCAGCCAGTGAAGTTCATGGTTAAGTGAGATTTGAAGCTAGGTCTCTTATACAACCTTAAAGTAGATGATGAAGACATTAAAATAGTTCAAGATTTTCCGTAGTTTGGCTCAGTCATTAATCAAAATGGAGACTGCAGTCAAGAAATCAGAAAAAATACTAAGACTTAGAAGGGCAACAATGAAGGAATTGGACTAGATCCTCAAGTATAAAGATATATCATTGAATACTAAAGTTAGGATTGTCCATGTCATCATATTTCCAACTTCTATATATGGTTGTGAAAAGTGGGCAGTGAAGAAAACTGATAGGAAGAAAATAAATTCATTTGAAATGTGGTGCTGGAGAAGAGATCTACAGATACCCTAGGGTGCTAAAAAAGACAAATGAACGGGTCCTAGAGTAAATTAAGTCTGAACTCTCCCTAGAAGCCAAGATGACTAAATTGAGGGTGCTATACTTTGGCCATATCATGAGAAGATATGATTCACTAGAAAAGATGATAATGCTTGGTAAGGTAGAAGGCAGTAGGAAAAGAGGAAGACCACATTATAGATCAGTGGTTCTCAACCTGTGGGTCCCCAGATGTTCGTGGAC
Source organism: Iguana delicatissima (assembly GCA_948472985.1). Classification (NCBI taxonomy): domain Eukaryota; kingdom Metazoa; phylum Chordata; class Lepidosauria; order Squamata; family Iguanidae; genus Iguana; species Iguana delicatissima. The sequence goes on along the minus strand of CAOKZL010001170.1, from coordinate 49,188 downwards.
TTCAGCTCCCAGAAGCCCCAGCCACTATGGTCAATGCTCAGGGCTTCTGGGAGCTGAAGTCCAAAAACATCTGGGGACCCACAGGTTGAGAACCACTGTTATAGATGGATAGACTCAATCAAGGAAGCCATGGCCCTGAATCTGCAACACCTGAGCAGGGTAGTTGAAGATAGGGTGAGTTGGAGGTGTCTCATCTATAGGGTCTCCATAAATCAGTCAGCTTGACGTCAAGTAGCAACAACAACTGTGAAGTCTTCAGCTCACACTCTAACCACTACACCCACCTCTTTTGATTTCATTGCTGCTTGATCTGCTTAACTGAGGATGGCAAGTGCTGAATCTGGGAACTTCCACATATTAAGCAGGCACACTCCCATAATGACATGGTCCCTTTCTTGGTGTTTATTGTGTGTTTGTCTTGTGCATGAATATGTTTTAGTTCAGGAGTAGAAATTCGGAAAGAAGTGATAAACAGTTACAAAAACAGCCATAACATTTTTGTTATTTCTAGGTCTATATTCTGGAAGCCAGTGATGGTGTTGGGGGTCGGATAAAGACTTATCGTGAGAAGGACTGGTATGTGGATTTGGGACCTATGCGTCTGCCCAAGGCACAGAAGTAAGGAAAGAAAGGCAAGTCACTAACCATGCCAAAAAACCCTCGTTCCTTTCATATACTTTCATGCACAATGTTCAAAAGTGAGTGTGCCAAGAAAGGAAGGAGGCTTTAAACTTTGTTATGCCTAAGCAGAAGAGTAGGGTGCATTTAGATATTTATTATTTGAAGCATTTATGATATACATGCCCATACTCTCCAACTGTCCCAATTTGACAATTTGATTTTTTTAAAATAAATTTTATTGATTATAAAAGGAAAAAACAGAACAAAAGAAGAAAACATAACTGTTGATCATAAAATGAAAAAGAAAAATTACAACAGAAAAATGCTTACATGGTTATTTTTCTCTAAATCCATTAACATAACATGCTTATCCCACATTTTATAAATCATACTGCTTGTATATTTTTTTATTACATGTATCTGAATCTCATTATTATATCCATTGTTGTTATTTATTCTCTTAATTGATATTTAGGAAAATATACCGTTACTAATCTCATTCTTATTCCTATTCTTTTCAACTTTACCTCTTACTATTACTAAATATTTTCTTATAGCTAAACATATCATTACTAACCCTATCCGTGAACCTATCCCCAGAGCCAATTATATTTTGAGTTTCGAGTTACTCTGTTACCGCAGTTTCTAGCCGGACTTGGGAGGCACCAGATATCATCTTTGATATCAATAATTTGGCCTTCCTTACCCATTCCTTCCCACGTGCTTGCGAGGCCCCCGGATAAGCCCGCAAACAGGCTCAGTCACTAATCGCTGGAATATTCAACACCAATACAGGCAGGCCAGAAATAGCCAAACTGCCGCTTCAGGAGACCTCATGGCAAGTACCCTCATTATGTATGCATGCTACTTACAAAGAACTCCCTGCCCCGAGCAGGCAGCTTGACGAGCCGAATACTCAACTGTCAAGCACTCTGTGTTTGCATACTGGCTACTCTATTGACAATTCGGACTTAACTCAATCATGCTAAATTCTGACCTTTTGGAGGCTTTGTCTCCAGCCCAAAACTCATTGTTTTCCCCAAGTACGGACTAGCCTACAGCCGCATTTTCCCCTATAAGAACCCCTGACTTTGAGAGTTTCCTCGGATCGCTCTGGATTTCCATCCCGCCTTGCTGTCGCTTTGTTTGACGAGCCTTCCCCTCAGCTCTCCGTGCTGAGAACACTACTTCAGTGGACCTTTTTCCTCTGACTTTCCAGGCTTCAGGACAGTTGCAGTATTTCCCGAACCAAAACTCCTCTTAAAATCCCTCTATCCCACTCCAACCTTTATTTCTATAGTTATCTGTGTGAGTGTGTTGCATACACGTGTTTGACTGTATTTTAATAAAACACCAATTATTATTTTACTTCTGTTTGCCTCTTGACTTGGCCTGACCCCGTAGACGCTGGGTAAAAGATCTCGCTCCATTGCCCTGCCTCTCGCATTGCTAACTTGTGCTCTTTGACTAATTTCCCCAACTTACAATTTGGAGAGCATTTAGGTGTCCCTCACAGTACCCCCAGAAATCAGGGTAACAACTCCCCCTTCCAAAATTGTGATTCTTCTTGTGGAGGTATGACACCTTCTTCTTTTATTAAAACCTTTTCCACAAATATCTTCCATATTGCTTCAAAATCATTCCTGTTCATTATTCCTTTTTTTACCTTAATTCCATGTTAACTTATCATTAATCGCAATTTTCCACACTTCTTTAAACCAATCCTCTATTTGAAATTCTCCTTGAATTTTCCATTTTCTTGCTATAATTAACCTTGCCGCAGTTAATAAATTTGTAATCAAATCCGACAATTTCCTGATTAACCCTCTGTCACTGCACTCTTTCAACTTCTTTTAAAATGTCCCAGTTTCTCTCTTCAACTTTCTCCCTTTACTTCAGTCACCACAAACAGGGTTCAAAGTGCCAAAGTGGTTTACACTCAATTAACGCAGAAGGAAAGAGAGGGGATGAAGGGCAGAATGTTGTCTTTCCCAGTAGGCTCAGGCAAAAGTAAACCACTATTAGCCATTTCTGGCTTATGTGTCTTTTGCCATCTTGACTGTACTCTGAAGTTGCTTGGCCGCAAGTGTCCTGGGTTTTCATCCCTGAAATATTGGAGGCTATGACACACTTCTTTCAATATTTTTCTCACCTTGTGTCATAGGATCTTAGAGGCCTACAACAAAATCAGTTTAACCTATTTAAAACAGTAAACAAGAATTATACAGACTAAAAGCGTATTAAACAATCTTGTAAGTTTGATGAGACGGGTCACCTTGACAGAGTGAGATGAACGGTTGAGTTTTTGTCGACTTCTGCTAGATTTCTTATCTACATTGTGAAAGAGGCACCTAATGCTTTTTGTGCGTGTGGTGTTTGGTGCCAGTGGAAGTCCTTTCAAGGCCTTTTGCTGTTGCTAATGCTGCAAAAGCTCATGTAATGAGAAGGCTGAGGAGTTGAGATGCGGATGATCTTTTTACCTGGTTTGCCACAAATGGCACAACACCTCAAGGACATGTACCCAATGGCTCACTCCTCAGTCTACTCCTATGCCCTGGATTCTGGCTTTTTAGTGATCTGAAACTGTAAACATGCAGTATCCATGGAAAGATTGTGTGCCTTCAAGTCATTTGCAATTTATGATGACCCGAATGCCAAACCTATCACAGGATTTTCTGGCACTGAGAGTGTATGATGTGCCCAAGGTCACCCAGAGGGTTTCCATGGCCAAGCGGGGAATCGAACCCTGGTCTCTCCAGTCACACTCCAACATTCAAAGCGCTACACCAACTCCTTTTAAAATGGGAAACAGAACATGAGATAGTTAAAAGCTGTATGGTAAAATGGGCTCAGGACATTGGACATCCCCTTCAATTAGATCATTGGTTACAAGTTTAGAAAGATCTAAATTTTCACAGCTTGCCAATCATTTAAAGAAAATTATTACAGTAGATTCTCGGTTATCCGACCTAAATGGGCGGGCGGAGGGTCGGATAACCAAAAGGGTTGGATTACATGGAGTCCCATGGTGGGCGCCATTTTGGGGCGTGTCGGGGGGCATGTCAGGGCAGGCCTGGGGCATGTCTGGGGGCGTGGAAATGCCTACAGCCACGCCCCCAGGCAGCCGTGGCGTCGGATAATCCGGAGGGCCGGATAACCGCAGGTCGGATAACCAAGACTCTACTGTATAAGATTTATATAGATGGCATCTAACTCCAGCTAAATTTGCTAAAATATACAAAGGAGAAAATGAAATATGCTGGAAATATAAATTGGAAAGAGGTTCATTCTACCATTGTTGGTGGAATTGTAAGAAAGCAAAAAAAAAATAAAAATTAGAACATTCATATGGAAATTACTAAGATTGTAAAGAAGAGTTTCCCTATGAAATTGGAATTATAGTTGTTAAATATGTTTAACTCAGTCAAGGATTATATTGAGAAACAACATAAGAGAATTGTTCTTTTTTTTTAAGTACTTTTATTGCAGTTCCAACATATAAAACATACAATTATCATTGTATTCTTAATTGTCATATTACAACTGTCTTCCTTCCTCTCTGGGTTACAATTTGTATCGTTCCATTGAAAGGTTATCAATGCATCAAAATAAATTGTTAGTATTATCTACTTAAATCGTTAGTTCCTGTTTTTCTACTCAACTTTACTTGTTCCATGATATGCTCTGAATTTTATCTTGTAAGAACCTTTAAGACCATGAATTATATATTATTCCCTGTCAAGACCCATCTCGCTTCTGAAATCATCTGCCATTCTTTATAGATATCATCATCTGATTTCCCTTTTAATCTCTGTGAAACAATATCTGCAGAGAATTGTTCTTAACATGATAACTAAGGCTAGAATCCTTTACGCTAAGGAAGGGAAAAAGGAAGAGATTCCTAGTGTTGATTTGTGGCTCATAGAAGCTTATGAGATAATGGAAATGGATAAATTAACAATGCTATTAAAAGATAAGTCATTAGACAATTTTAGAGAACAGTGGGAAGGTTTAATCAAGTATTTTGGTAGAAAATGGGGAGAATCTTTTGTTACTGCTTTTAAAGAATGATTAGACAATATGGAATTATATACTTCCATTCTCTTTATTTTCCTGTTGTTCTGCTCTGTGCATTGAGTATACAATTTTTGTCTTATTTGTATCTTGTGTAGATATATTTTGTAAATACGTAATAATTGTAAATATGTAATAATTAATTTTAAAAAAGCCACTACACCATGCTGGCTCCCAGAGTGCAAAGGCTCTCCTAGAATATTTTTTTGTGCTTTAAAAATATTTTTTCCCCACATATGCCTTTGCTGTTATTTTTCTCCCCAGAATTGTTCATGAGTACCTGAAAAAATTCAACCTCACACTGAACCCATTTGCTCAAAATGATGCCAATGCCTGGTATTTGATTAGAAACAGAAGGGAAAGAGTGGGAAGAGTGAATGAAAATCCTGATGTTTTTGGATATGAGTTGTATCCCCGTGAGAAGGGAAAGACTGCTGATGAACTATACAAGGGAGCACTGGACAAGGTATGTCTTTTGTGAGGAAGTCTCTGTGCGGATCTCCTTAGGTAATACTTGCCTCCACGTTGCACATTAAGGTAAACTCATAATTCCCTACATTAAGGGTGGACAAATTTCAGGTGTTCTCAGACTAATCCCTCCGCTGCTCCACCAGAAGCTGTACCCCCTCTGTGAATGCATTTATTTGGTATTTTTCCCCAGAACTAGAAGTGATACACTTCCATTTTTTCAAAGAAACAATAGCAATGGCCACCAACATATGCTGTCTCGCACACATACACAAAAGCAAGGCCTAGTGACCTGGATTTCCCAGCATTAAGCTCCAGTGGATTACCCTAGGTTCTAGTATCCACTTTCTCCATAGTACGGGTATATACTTCTGTTATATCTCACCTTACTCATGTTTTTTCAAGCTAAACAACAGAGTTACAAAAATTGTAACCTTTACACATAGGGGTATGAAGGATTTTCTTCAGCCCACCTCTAGACTGTGGAATGACCTGCCAGAAGAGACTTAATTGAATAAGTTGTCCGGATTTAAAACAACATTAAAGACCAGTCTCTTTTGGCAGGCCTATCCAGATGATTTTAAATTGTGAATTTTAATGAATTTTAAGTATATAGTGTCTTTTTTATGGATTTGTATTTTTTTTCTTTTAAGATGATACACATTTTAATTACTGTTTTAACTGATGTTCTGTTTTTAACTGTTATATGTTAATTTACTGTTGCTTCTGTTGCTGTTACCTTGGTCCATGGGGAGAGGTAGGTAAGAAAATTAATAATAATAATAATAATAATAATAATAATAATAATAATAATAATAATATGCTATCCAGCACATGCCCTATGTAAATGTAAGCACTGCTGATGTGTCTTTGACTGGTGATGTTTCTCTAAATTTTGAAATTGAATAAATATTTAATGGAAATAAAAGGTTGCATATTGCTTATTTGTTTCCTTTATTTATGTTTTCTGTGCAGGTGACAAAAAACTGCACAATTTTGCAGGAGAAGTATGACTCATATTCCACCAAGGTAAGAAGAAGTGAGGTTCTTGAATGTGTTTAAAAATAGAAAACATATTCTAATACCCTCTACATTCTCCCAAAATGATTCACAGGAGCCCTTCTGCAAACAGATGTTCAGTACATGAGTAACCTGTAATGTTGAGAAGTGAAGGGCATAAAAGTTTGTCACAGATAAGGTTGGTTCTTCCTGGAGCTTAGAAATTTGCTTCTTTGGATTTTACTTACTAATTTCTTTTCCCAGGGGATTCTGGAAGTTCTACTCCAGAAAATAACACTTCCAAGTTTTGGCCAATCAAACATTATGGAAGTTGGGGACATACGCTCCATAACTTTTGTGAGGGAGAAGAAGTGTAGTGTGAGGAGGTTTGAAAAATGACATTTCTTCCTGTTTTGTCATGTTCACCAAAGCACATGATGCAAAAGACAACAAAAAACATAACATAATCCTACTCAATATTTAAAAAAGAAAAAATATTTCTCAATCATAGGTGTTATCGCGGTGAATTAGCCCTTTCCCTGGGTCTACAATTTATTAATATCTAATATTAAAAATATATCTCCACGTGCCTGAGAGTGCTCCACATGCCCCCGGACGAGCACACAGGCAGGCACGGCCAAACGGCCGCAATCAGGAAAAACCTGGTCTGGCCAGTAAACAATCTGTCACGTAGCCCCAGGAGCCCTCTAGACATGCACACATTAAAATTAAACAAAGGGTCCTCTGCCCCGAGAAGCCAGCTTGACAGGATTAGTGATCCTGACAAACAGCCCGTCAAGCGAGGACAATCTACATACAGCCGTGGCTTTTGACAACCCCGGCAAAAACCAATCAGACCAGAAACTTTGACATTTTGGAGCTTCGTTCTCCCAATCATGCACATTTTGGAGTTTGTTTTAGCTCCTCAACCCATTGTTCTCCCAGGGAAAGGATTAGCCCTCCAGGTACATTTTCCCCTATAAAAAGACCCGATTTTTGAGCGGTTCCTCGGATTGCTCCGGTTTACTCTTGGCTCCACGTCACTCCGTCCAGCAATCCCCTCAGCCCTCCATGTGCTGAGTTTCTTCTCTCGCTCCGCTGCTGTCTCCAACTTCAGACTTCCGGACCAGGTGCAGTATACCCCAACAATACCTCTCCAAAACCCCCTATCAATTTTCCTCTTTTTTATTTCTAATTAGCTCTTGAGTGAGTGAACGTGTGCAAGAACTTATTTTTAAATAAAAATCATTTTATTAGACAATGTGCTTGGTTTTTGGCTTGGCCTGACCCTGTAAACATTAGGTTTAAAGATCTCGCTAGGTTACCCTGCCTCTCCTAGTGGTATAGCTTGAGCTCTGGCTAATTCCCATTCCCCTTTTTGGTGGAGCACATTAAGGTGTCCCCCACAGGAGCCCCAGAAATCAGTGCAACATAGGTTTTGAGAAATGATTCAGTTCAGAATTACAAGTTCTAAAGATCATATCTTCTTATAAAAACTTGCCAGAGTTTTAAGATCTACAGGAGGCGGCTTTCTCTAGATCTTGCTACCATTCCAGGCTTGTTTAGTGAGGACATGGGAGAGAGCCTTCTCAGTGGCTGCTCCCACCCTCTGGAATGCTCTCCCCCAGGGGGCTAGGCTGGCCTGATCCAGTGGCGGAGCTTGGAGTGTGTCGAGGGGGGGTGAGAGGGAGGCAGGGCTACAGTGGGGGGGTGGCTGCAGTGTGTGTGTGGGTGGCCATGGGGCATGGTGCATGGTCAGGGCATGTGGGGGTGTGGCTATGAGCCGGGACACCCCAAAAACTTTGCCACCGGGGGCAAAGCACCCTCTGCCCCGCCCCGCCCCCCGTTCCTATGCAACTGGCCCGATCCCTGCTTTCCTTTTGCCAGCAAGCAAAGATGTTTCTTTTCTAGCAGGCTGTTAACATGTGAACAAGAGAGCTTTTTATTCTTATTAGTATGTTTTATTTAGGCTTTTAACTTTTTTAATGCTTTTAACTTCTCACCTTTTAAAAATAATTTTATATTGTTTTTATTTGGTTGATTTTTAAAGTTTAAATTTTGTTGTAAATGTTTTTAGTTGACTATTGTGGAAGCCACCTTGGTTCTCTCTTTGGGAGAAAGGCAGCATACAAATGCACTAAATAATACTAAAGTGCAGCGGGAAAATAGAGGCAGTTACCAGGGTTGTTAATTTAGCAGCTAGAAGAAGAAAGAGAACACTAATACCTAGAAGGCAAGCAGGAGCCCTGTTTAAGCATAGCGTGGGATCTCTCCCTCTCACTTTGCCCATTCCACATCCCAGTATCCTTGTTCGTCAAAGACTCGTTTATTTTTGGCCCCTGCACTGATTCTACTCTTACAAAGCAGAGGAAACTGTCAGTAAACCATGTCTTCATTTCTGCAAACCAAACTACTGCTCACCTGAGAAAGAACATTGGTAAGACTGACACAACAAAATAAGTAGATGTAAACTGAACGTTAAGAGACACATTCTGACGGTCCATGTGGGTTTTAGCCAAAATGGACTGTTTCTTTTGTTCTCACTAATTAAAGAATGTTGGAAGAAGAGAAGAAACAGGATCTATTCATTTTGTATCCATTTATGGCAGAGCTTTCCAAACAGTGTGCCACGACACACTAGTGTGTCGCCTGAAGTGTGTAGGTGTGTCACCTACAATCTTGGAAATGTGTGTTATTATTTATAAATCATATATTTTAAAAAATATATGAAAGGTTTTCATGAGATATGTTGTGTACCCATACACTTCATTATTATAATTTATGTATATGTCTGTATCTCTTATAAGTTTAGTTTAACATCCTGTTTGCTAGTAAAATTGAATTACTGTGTCATGAAATGATGCATGTCTAAAAAGAGTGTCACCAACATGAAAAGTTTGGAAAGCTCTGATTTATGGGAATAATGATATTAGGTGTGGTAGGGAGAAGAGAGAGGTTGAAGAAAAATAGCCGTGACTGTTTAGCTGCACTTAAAATTAATGCCCAGTGCTTAATTTTAAAATAAATGAGATTTTGGATCCTTCTTTATATTTTATATTTATTTTTATTGGAGCATTCCTTGAGTAGAAACCACTCAGAAATCTCCTACTGGGGGGAAGGAGAAGGGGAGACACACACGGATGTCTTTCCTCATTTGCAGGGCTCAGAGAGCCACTCCTATCTCTCTACTGGACAGAACCCGCTAACCTTATGAAAAAGATGTAAAGTCGAAGGCTTTCATGACTGGAGTCCATAAGTTGTTGCGAGTTTTCCGGGTTTTAAGGCCGTGTTCTATTAGTATTTTCTCCTGACATTTCGCGTCAGGAGAAAATACGAATAGAACACGGCCTCAAAACCTGGAAAACCCACAACAACCTACTTATGAAAAAGTTTTTGGTCAGGTGCCATAGAGGCCTGCAGGGGGAGGAAAGATTCCCCAAAGACTCCCATGTTTCATTCTACCTGCAGGATTTACCCCTGTGTTCATTTTGGGATGCTAGAAAAAAAATTGAGAAATAAGTTGGAGTTCAAAAGTGAAAAAGGACGCCCTTGGAGGTTTTTTAACCAATTTTTCACCCACACAATTCTCATTTTCCTCCTTTTAGGAATATTTAATCAAGGAAGGAAATCTGAGCAGGGGAGCAGTTGATATGATTGGTGATCTCCTGAATGAAGATGCTGGATTCCATCTTTCATTTCTTACCTCTGTCCTGGGATATGTGGTTTTTCTAGATAGTAACAGGTAAATGGAGAAGACCTGGCATTCGCTCAATAGATATGGAATTAAAATTTGTCTTTATTAGGGTGAGAGCATCATCAATTTATTGTTCCCCAAGGTGACTAGGACCTAGCTCGAAAAGGCAACAGCCTGTGTCTCTTACTAACAGATAGTTTCCATACAGCAGGGGGCAATGTATTTTCTAGCTGTTTAGCTTATGGTAATTGTGAACTGTGGAGCCAGACATTGGCCTCACGGTATATACAGACAAGCACTTAATTTCCAATGCAGGCTTTCTTCCACAGAAGAACACAACAGAAGATGAGATAGCATGCTCTTATATTTCAGGACCAGACTGAATGAGACATCAGTGGTGTTCAAGCAATTCCTGGAAACATTAAAAAATTATTTAAAATCCCTGAATAGCTACCTAGAGCCAGGCGGGGGAGGACTTGGACCACTGTATAAAGCTTGAGAAGATTTTTTTTTCTTTTGAAAGAACTTTGTTATTACACTACGGTCTCAGGAAACCTCCCCCTCTAGATCACTCTGAGGATTCTCTTTGCCCCAGGCAGGAAGCTCTCACAGATAGGAGCACAAATTCTCTTTCCAGGTGTCTTAGTAGAGGGTTTTCGGTTCTTTGCTCTGCTTTTGCAGAGGTGTCCAAAATCAGGGGACCACTCTGGCTACTGAAATTTTTAGAAACCATAGACCAAAGGTGTATCTAGGGTGGGGCAAGTAAGGTACTTTTTGGCCCCCTGAGTGCCAATGCCAGGAGGCCAAAAAAGCTGTGCCCCCTCCCCAGCTCCATTGCTTAGGACAGCCAGTCCAGCAGTGCACCCTGAAGGCAGCAACATTCCCTACCATTGCTGCCCTTGCCCTTGCCAGGGTCATTCTTGGCTTGGGGCAGCAGCACCAGTGGTGAGAGAGGCAGCCTCTCCACCCAGGCTTGGTCTGCGGTCACCACTGCCCTCATCAGGGTCTTCCTCAGTTCCAGGCGGCGGCAGTGGTGGGAGAAGCAGCCCCTCCACCAGGGCCTGGCCCACTGCTGCCACCCTCCCCAGGGTTGTTCTCGGCCTACGATGGCCGCAGTGGGAGAGGTAGCACTCCACCCAGACCTGGCCCACCACCACTACTGCCCTCGCTGGGGTTGTCCTCGGTCAGGGCGGTGGTGGCAGTAGAAGCAGCATCTAGGGGGTGCAACTTCCATGCTTGCTCTAGGCACTGTTGAAGCTAGATATGCCACTGCCATAAACGTTAACCTCTTACACATAATGAATGTTATACCAAGCTTGTGAATGAATTCTTCTGGTTTGTGTCAGTTCTGCACATGTTCACTTATGAGACTTTCTGCCTATCTCCACATTAATCTGAGCATTCCACATGAAAATTTGCACTTCAACATGTATTTCTTTTAAATTATTTTCTTTCAACATTTCTATATGTTTTACTGACATTTTTGGGCTGATATTTTCAACAATTGTGAAGGATGAAAGCTAATGGATAATTCCAGTTCTATTCCATCTACACATCAGTCCAAGAAGTACAGATCAGGTTGATTCCTATGGGAATTTATAAAAACCTAGGGAAACAGAAAGATTCAGGGGTAGCTGTGCAGCAAAATACAACAAAATCCAAAGTCCACAAGTAGCGATTCCTTTATTGGGCCAACTCCAAAGCATAAAATACTTTGTGTATTTTGAAGCTTCACTGGCTTCTTGATAAATCAAAGATGTTAAAAATCATACAGGAGAAAAACAATTATGATGTCAGAGCCACAGGTCTACATTCTGTCTGAGAAGTTGTCAGTTAAAATGGTATTGAGGATTTCCATACAGTCAGAGACCACTTCCCTTACTGGCCATGTGAGGATGAGGGACACAACCCTGGTTCCTCAAGCATGGCTAATCCCACATCCAGGCTGGCTCTTACCATTTTCCCAGAGTGTGCTTCACCAGTCTTTTAATTTTCTTGTGTGTGGTCTGGCCAGATGTCTTCAGCTGCCCCACTTCTTGGCTATTGTTGCACCATTTCTCCTTCATTACCAGAAGCATTCCACTGACTTTGAATCTCTGCCATATCTCCATCCATTCAGAACTATTAGTTGGAGCTGTTTAAGAGAGTGATAGATGGTTGAACAGGCGAGATTGGTACAGCTGGAGAAGCAAAGTCCTCAAGAGAAGCCATGCAGGGAGATAAAGGCAGAAAATTAAAGTGGAATCATAGAATCATAAAGTTGGAAGAGACCACAAGAGCCATCCAGCCCAACCCCTGCCACACCAGAATCAGATAAGGTTACTGTACAAGGGAATTCATAGAATCATAGAGCTGGAAGAGACCACAAGGACCATTTAGTCCAACCCCCTGCCATGCAGGAATACACCATCAAAACACTCCTGACAGGTGTCTTCTCTTTAAAAACTTCAAAAGAAGGAAACTCTACCATACTCCACACTACAAAGCTATCCAACAGGAGTAGATCTGTTGGACAACTTTGAAGTGGGCTGCCAAAAGAGCTATGAAACCAGTGCAGGGGACTGAAAGATGAGCTGCAGTTGGCAGGACTGGGCCACGACTTTTTGCTTTGACTTTTTGCACAGACAAAGTGGTGTGTCCCCTTTCCCTTTCCACATACAGACTTTGGCTGGATTGCCAATTGAATCCTAATTCACTGTTAGCCATGGAATAGCGTCCTTCAACATATTTGAGGGCAGCAGTCTGGGTTAGGGAAGAAAGACAGAAGGGAATGGTGAGGAAGCTCAGGATGAACCATCAAAGGGCTGTAGCTTCTACTCTGCCACATATGCCGCTAGAGGTGGTAGTTACCTCACCATGGTTGTGAAAGTTGGTCTGAATTATGAGGGAGGTCATTAATGAGGTAATAGAGTCTTTCACAGGGGAAAGAACATAAAGATTAAGCCTGCAGTGATGAGGCACAAAGCTGAAGTGAAATGAGGTTGGTATACTGTTTGGAACCAGCTTAGCATAACCCACCAACAGAAATCACTAGAGTATTTTTACATGGCTTTTGAAGCATAAGTGTCATAGAAATGCATTTTGTGTGTCTCACATGACTTCTTGATGAGTTGACCCATTCATTGTTTTCATCTTCCTTTCCTTCTTTCTACCTTGACTTCTTTAGCTTTGAGGAAATCACAGGTGGATTTGACCAGCTCCCCAATGCCTTCCTCCAAGAAATGCCTGGAATCATCCATTTCAACAGCACAGTAAAAAAGATTGTTCGCTCAGACAGGAAAGTGAGGGTGTTTTTCCGCAAGCTGGATAACAAGGCCTTATCTGTTCTGACTGCCGACTATGTTCTTGTCACAGCTACAGCCAAAGCCACACGACTCATCAAATTCCAGCCTCCTCTTTCCCATTTAAAGACTCATGCCCTGCGCTCCTTCCATTATACAAGTGCTACTAAGGTTGCCTTGGCTTGCACTGACAGATTTTGGGAGAAAGAGGGGATTCATGGTGGGAGGTCATTCACAGACCATCCCTCCCGACTTATATACTACCCAAACCACAACTTCACCAGTGGCCTTGGTGTTCTCCTCATTTCTTACACCGTACATGATGATGCTGATTTCTTTGTTCCCCTCAGTGAGGAAAAATGCATTGATGTAGTGCTGGATGACCTATCTGAAGTCCACAACATCTCCAAAGATCATCTCAAATCAGTGTGCAAGAAGCACAAAATACAAAAATGGGTCTTAGACAAATTTTCCATGGGAGCCTTTGCTTCTCCAACCCCATATCAAATTGGCCAGTTTTTCAAAGCCTTATTTCAGAATGAAGGGAGGATCTACTTTGCGGGAGAACACACAGCTCACCCTCATGGTTGGATTGAAACTGCCATGAAATCTGCTATAAGGGCCGCAAGCAGCATTCATCTCAGGGCCACTAAGCCTGCATTGTAGGAGCTGGAAAAACAAGCCTTGGTTGTAAGGGATAAACAGTTAATTCTCTCTGTTGCTTGTAGTTATTTCTCTCTGTGTATGCAGTTAATACAATTGAATCTTGTGGGAATGCAGTGTTTGCTGGCTCGCTTCTGCTGACTTAGCTTCAATACATCAGACTTGCAACATTTGAGAAAAGCCTATTGTAGTAAGAAACGAAACTGATGATCTTTGTGTAGCACATCTGTTCTTTCTCCTGAACAGGAGATAACACTGTACTAAAAATGTATAAATGACTGTGAACTGAATCAAAGGGAAGCTCGGACTTTTGGAAGCAATTCCAGCTGAGACTCGCCAGCTAATAAAATAACTCTTTCCAAACCGAAGGGTCTGATCTCTGTTATCTGCTTCATGGTGTCATCTATCCTTTCATAAAACAAGAGAGATTTTCCAGTTGATGGGCCTTCCTGGCTTTTAAACTGCTGTGTGTTTGTGACAATGGTTGCGAAAGAGCAAAAACAAATTCCTTATCCCTTTCTGCTGGTAATGATAAATGAGTAATCAAATGCCACCTTGTCACTGGGCCTTTCCACACTACACAACTATAGTGCTATGATTCTATTTCTACAGCCATGGCAACATCCTATGGAATCGTGGGATTTGCAGTTCAGGGAAAGGAATTTAGAATTCTCAGCCAGGAAGCTCTTGTGCCTTACCAAACTATAAATCCCAGAATTTTGTAGGATGCAGCCATGGCTGTTGAAAGGGAATCATACTGCTGTACAGTAATTGTAAAAGGGACCTCTGTCTGTTTTTATGCTGAATATCCATAGAACAGTAAAAGGTTCATCTTTGGCTTTTATATTTGCATGACTGACAGAGGAGGAGAATATACAGCCCTGCTCTGTAGCCTGAACAGTTTTCCTAGCCCTAGTGTGCAATAATACAGATTTTGTCAAGATATGATGATGGTGATTAGAATAATGGTGAATCAGAAGAATGGATACATTTATACATTACTATCAGGTGATGTAATAAACTTTCTGTTTTATGCCGACAACATCAGTGGAATAAATCCTCATTGAAAATTTTTCCTGTTACGACAACTTGACACAGTGCAAAAAGTGCTTGAGGTGGCCACTTACGGATGGCTCCTTCCCCAATAGAAATGCATCAATTCCTCCCAATCCAAAAAGCAAAAGGAGAAACCAAACCTTATGAAATGCTAGCATATATACCCAGTGTTTCTCATAGGTAATACTAGTTAGAAGGATTTGAGATCCTGTGTCTCTGATTCTTTAAACTGTCTTGTCCAGTACCTATGACTTTTCCCCATATTCTCCAATCCAGTCTGTATTCAGAGTTATTAACATACACAGATTGGGTTCCTGAAGGAATACACAGTCTTTCTCCTTGCTGCTAGGCCTCGTCTCCATAATAACCAGCCTATTCAAGACAGTCACAGTTGACTGAGGCCCAAGAGCTCTCTGGCTGAGAATTCTAAAGGCCCTTCTCTAACCTACAAACCCCAGGATTCCACATAATCTTCTTAGGCAGCCAATTATTTGAGATCTTCGCCTGACACAGCCAATCATATGAGGTCTTCACCCAACACAGACAAACAAACGTTGACTTTTATATAGTAGATTAGTTTATTAGATATGTGTATCTGCAAATTCAGACCTCATTAATACCTAGAAATACACTACATTTCACCACAGTGTGGATGGCTGAGTCCCAGTGGCCAGTTTGTCTGCACAATCTATTGTCCAAAGGCTGATGGCTGAACCCGGACCACCTGAACTACTCTTTGTTTGGTTTGCAGGGGGCAACAGTGGCCAGGAAGATTTTGGTGACAATGCTATAATCAAAGTTTGCAAAACTGGGGTGGGAACAGAAGTGATAAAATAGCATTGATTCCATCCAGAGGGAATCACCCATACAGTGTTTTCTATACTTACAGACAACGGCCATAAGTCCCTGTCTCTGTCTATGTTACATAATTTTTCAAATACTTAGCTACATAGCAGAGGGGCTAAGAAACCCTCTTGGTGAATTGTGAAGATCCGTACTAGGACAGCAGTAAGAGTCCCTGATGCGCATCAGCACCCAGTGACCATCACTACCATTGTGCATCGGTCACTTTACTAGCTCTCCTATATACTAATATCACAGCAGCCCCTTGCTGAACATGGATGTTGCAAAACTGTTCACTTCCATTTTTGAAAGAGATTTAGCCATCTTAGTAGACCACAAGCTGAATATAAGTCAGCAGTGTGATGTGGCAGCTTAAAAAGCAAATACATCAATAGGAATATAGTGTCTAGGCCAGTGGTTCTCAACCTGTGGGTCCCCAGATGTTTGTGGACTTCAGCTCCCAGAAGCCCCAGCCACTATGGTCAGTGCTCAGGGCTTCTGGGAGCTGAAGTCCAAAAACATCTGGGGACCCACAGGTTGAGAACCACTGGTCTAGGCTGAGGGAAGTGCTAGTACCACTCTATTTTGCTTTGGTTAGACCTTGTCTGGCGTAGTGTGTTCAGATTTGGGCATCACAGTTCAGGAAGATTATTGACAAGCTGGAATGTGTCCAGACGAGGGCCACTAAAGTGGTAAAAGGCCTGGAAACCTTGCTGAGTGAGGAAAGGCTAAGGGAGCTCGGTACGTTTAGTCTGGAGAAGAGAAGGTTGAGAGGCAACATAGAATCATAGAATCATAGAAATGTAGAGTTGGAAGAGACCACAAGGGCCATCCAGTCCAACCCCCTGCCATGCAGGAAAACCCTCAAAGCACTCCCGACAAGTGGCCATCCAGCCTCTGCTTAAAAACCTCCAACGAAGGAGACTCCACCACACTCCGTGGCAGCACATTCCACTGCCGGACAGCCCTGACCATCAGGAAATTCTTCCTGAGGTTCAGGTGGAATCTCCCTTCCTGCAGCTTGTATCCATTGCTCCTTGTCCTAGTCTCAAGAGCAGGAGAAAACAAGCCCACTCCCTCCTCAACATGACATCCCTTCAAATATTTAAACATGGCTATCATGTCCCCTCTCAACCTTCTCTTCTGCAGACTAAACATACCCAGCTCTCTAAGTCTGTCCTCATAGGGCATGGCTTCCAGGCCCCTCACCATTTTGGTTGCCCTCCTCTGGACCTGCTCCAGCTTATCCATATCCTTCTTGAATTGGGGTGCCCAGAACTGGACGCAGTATTCAAGATGAGGTCTAACCAAAGCAGAATAAAGTGGTACCAATACCTCCCTCGATCTAGACACCATACTCCTATTGATGCAACCAAGAATTGCATTGGCTTTCTTGGCTGCCGCATCACACTGCTGACTCATGTTCAGCTTGTAGTCTATTAAGACTCCTAGATCCCTTTCACTCGTACTGCTATCCAGCCATGTGTCCCCCATCCTATATTTCTGCATACCATTTTTTCTGCCTAAGTGTAGGACCTCACATTTCTCTCTGTTGAAATTCATTTTGTTAGCCTTGGCCCAGCTCTCCAATCTGTCCAGGTCCTTTTGAATTTTGATCCTGTCATCAGGTGTATTAGCAACCCCTCCCAATTTGGTGTCATCTGCAAATTTGATCAGCGTGCCCTCTATTCCTTCATCCAAGTCATTAATGAAGATATTGAACAGCACCGGGCCCAGGACAGAACCCTGTGGCGCCCCGCTAGTCACTTCTCTCCAGGATGAGAATCTGCCATTGGTGACCACCCTTTGGGTACGGTCAGTCAACCAGTTACAAATCCACCTGACAGTAGCGCAGCCCACATCTTACTAGCTTCTTTGCAAGAATGTCATGGGGAACTTTGTCAAAGGCCTTACTGAAATCAAGATATACTATGTCCATGGCATTCCCTTCATCTATCAAGCAAGTAACTCTATCATAAAAAGAGATAAGATTAGTCTGGCATGACTTATTTTTGAGAAATCCATGTTGACTTTTCGTAATTACAGCATTGTTTTCTAAGTGATTAGAAACTGACTGTTTGATGATCTGCTCCAGGATCTTTCCAGGTACTGATGTCAGGCTGACTGGGCGATAATTATTTGGGTCCTCTTTTTTCCCTTCTTGAAGATGGGGACAACATTTGCCCTCCTCCAGTCTGCCGGAACTTCTCCTGTCCGCCAAGAGTTTTCAAAGATTATAGCAAGAGGTTCCGCAATGACCTCTGCTAGTTCTTTTAAAATCCTAGGATGCAATTCATCTGGCCCTGGAGACTTGAATTCATCCAGTGTGGCCAGGTATTCCTGTACTACCTCTCTATCTATTCTGTGCTGCATTTCCCCCACTTCCTCACCTGCTCCCCAACCGCCAGGTTGAGTGTTTTTATCCTTTTGGGAAAAACCTGAGGCGAAGAAGGTGTTGAGGAGTTCTGCCTTTTCTCTTCCTCCTGTTATTAATTCACCATCTTCCCTGCGCAGTGACCCTATCGTCTCCTTCTTTTTCCGTTTGCTGCGTTAGCCCTTTTTATTGTTTTTAATGTCCCTGGCCAGCCTAAGTTCGTTCTGTGCTTTAGCCTTTCTGACCTTCTCCCTACATCTCCTGGCTACTTGCTTATAATCTTCTTTGGTGATTTCCCCCTTCTTCCATTTCCTGTACATGTTTTTCTTAACACTTAGCTCAGCTGAGAGTTCTTTAGTCAACCATTCCAATTTCTTCAGATGCCTTCCATTTTTCCTCCTTAATGGCACAGTTTTAGCCTGTGCCTTCAGTATCTCCCTTTTAAAGAAATCCCATGCATCCTGAACTCCTTTCTCATTGACTATTCTTGACCACGGGATTTCAGCCAGCAGCTCCTTCAGTTTACAGAAGTCTGCTTTTTTAAAATCTAAGACGAGTGCCTGGCTACACTTGTCTTCTCTTCCCCACTGAATGTCAAATTCTAATAGGGCGTGGTAACTCTCTCCTAAAGATCCAACCAGTTCTACGTCATTAACAAGGTCTTCCCTGTTGGTCAGGATCAGATCCAGAATATTTGATCCTCTTGTCGCCTCTTCCACCTTCTGGACCATGTAATTGTCTGCAAGACAAGCAAGAACTTGCTGGACCTTGCCGCCTTTGCAGAGTTTGACTGCCAACATATATCCGGATAGTTGAAATCTCCCATTATTACTGTATCTCTCCTTTTTGAATGTGCAACCATTTGGTCTAGGAAAGCACCATCGAGGTCCTCAGTCTGGCTTGGAGGTCTGTAGTAAACCCTCACTATAATATCCCTATTGTTTCTTGCTCCCTTAATTCTTACCCAGATGCTCTCGACCTGGCTTCCGGTGTTCAAGTCATGGATCTCTTCACAGGTGAAAACATCCTTGACATATAAGGTTACTCCTCCTCCTTTCTTATTTGGTCTATTTCCACAAAATACGCTATACCCCTCTATTCCTACATTCCAATCGTGAGACTCATCCCACCAGGTCTCAGTGATGCCTATCAAATTGTATTTATTTTGTTGTACTAAGAGTTCAAATTCATCTTGTTTGTTTCCCATACTCCGTGCATTAGTGTAGAGACACTTAAGTCCCCGTGCCCTTCCTGCAAGTCCCATAGTATTGTTTCCACCCCTCCCACGATTGGATGCTATTCCTACTTGGCCAATATCATTTGGGCCTTTTTTCCCTGCACTTGCCGAGTCCTTGTCCTGGATAATCTTGTCTCCCTCCCCAGCTGTACTTAGTTTAAAGCCCTCCTAATCCTCCTTGCGAGACTGTTTGCAAAAACGTTTCTGCCTAGTTTTGTGAGGTGCAGCCCATCCCTTGCCAGAAGCCCATGTTCCTGGAATTTCAAGCCATGATCCAAAAAGCCAAACTGTTGGCGGTGGCAAAATGTGCGGAGCCAGCTGTTGACCTCTACTATTGTCCTTTCCCTTCGTGCACCATATCCTTGAACAGGGAGGATTGATGAAACGACCACCTGCGCACCAAGGTCCTTAAGCTTTCTCCCCATAAGCTCATAGTCCTTTGTGATGTGGTGAAAGCTGCGCTTCACCGTGTCATTGGTTCCAACGTGAACCAAAACGAGGGGCTTACGGTCAGTGGGCTTGACCAGCCTGGCTAGCCTCTCTGTTACGTGGTTTATCCTGGCCCCAGGAAGACAGCAGACCTCTCAATTGAGCTTGTCCGGTTTGCAAACTGCCGGTTTGGTTCCTCTGAGCAAGGAGTCCCCAGCCACCAGAACTCGCCTCCTCTGAGGCCTGTCCGGGGTTCTTCAACAAGCAGATTCTTCCAGGATTGCCTGGGCATTGTGTTGAGGCTGGGAGTGCTGGTCTTCCCGATGTTGGATGCTGTCCTGTTGGTGTTCAAGTTCCAGTTGCCGAAGTTGGATTCCTTCTTGCTGATGTTCTGTTCCCTCCTTCTGGTGTTCCTCATCTTTCATAGCACCAAGAACATTGAAGTGATTCTGTAGTTTGAGAGTCTCTTCCTGGCCCTTCTACTACTCCGTGTGACATTCCTCCAAGCATCGCTTTCCTGGCTCACGGAACTGATTTCCTCATCTGGCAGCTCCTCCGCATATCCGGTCTTCAGGAAGGTCCTCTCTGCCCTATCCAAGAAGTCCTCACCTTCCCTAATAAGATGAAGATTAGAAACCTGTGCCTCCAGCTGCCGAACCTTGTCCTCCAAGGAGGTGACCAGCTTGCACTTGCTGCAGGTGTACCCAACAACATCTTGTGGCAAGAAGAACATGATAGATATGTTTAAATATTAGAAGGGATGGCATATGGAGGATGGAGCAAGTCTATTTTCTACCGCTCTAGAGACCAGAACACGGAGCAATGGCTTCAAACTACTGGAAAAAAGATTCTGCCTAAACATTAAGAAGAACTTACCAATGGTAAGAGCAGTTTAACAGTAGAATATGCTGTGGGGTCTCCTTCTTTGGAGATTTTTAAACAGTGGCTGGATGGCTATCTGTTGGAAGTACTTTGATTATAGCAGGGGTTGGACTGGATTGCCTTTGTGGCCTCTTCCAACTCCATAATTCTATGATTCTTTTTTTGCATTTCCCACATGTATAAGTCTGCCTATGTAGACATAATTCCTCAAGTGAGTTCCAACCATTGATATAAGCCCCTTCCCGGTACCATTTTCCAAAAGATAAATTTGTTTGCTGACTCTTAACATCAAATAGCTCTGACCCCTTTTCAGCTCATTTTGTCACCATAGACATGCATTCCCATTTCTCATATTTACTGTAACATTGATAATTTTCTCTAAGTGTAAAGGTTCCAAAAGAAATTGTTGCTGTGATATGCTAAGATTGGGAAGGTCAATATGAGAAAAGAAATTCTGTATCCTGTTGGTGAATTTCATTATCAAAACTATAAAGTTCTGCATAAAACTTCAAAAATTGTATATTCATATCTCTGGGTGATATATACAAATTATTTCTTTCATCTTTGATAGATGAAATAATATTACATTGCTGGCCATGCCTAAGGTGATGCACCAGAACCTTGTTGGGATGCTCCCTATTTTCCCAATATGCTTGCTATAAACATGTCAAAGACAGTTCCATTTGTTGCAAAATAATATTATTCCATTCATATTTAACTTTTTGCAATTCTTGATAAAGTTGTTCAGACACAGAAGCAGCAAACTGAGATACTAGAGCTTTTAGTTGCTTGTTCAATAATTCCTTTTTAGAATTTTTCAATCTTTTTTAATAAGAATAAGCAACAATTCTACCCTAAATATAGGCTTTTGACACTTCCAATTCAATAGCATATGAACTCACAAGCGTTCATTCATTTTAAAATATTACATCAGATCTGCTGACATTTGAGCCCTAAACTGTTCATCACTGAGAAGCAAAACATCAGAACATCAAAGATTAAATGGTTTAGGCACATTAAAAAGAGCAAGTCTATAGAAATCAGTGTATGATCTGATATTATCAAGGATTCATTTTTGCATATGTTTATATTGTTAACCAAAGATGAGAAAATTAAGAAGTAGTCTAATCTGAAACAATTATGATGGACCTTATCTCCTGGGTGTACAATTTTTCATACCTAAATTAAACCATATTCATTCATATTTGCCTGTAAAGTAGCTCTCTCCATGGATTATTTCTTTGGCAGAGATGTATTTCTATTTAGCAAAGGCTCCGAAATTTCATTATAAATCACCACCCACAATCAAATAATCATATTCTAAGTCAAAGATGTTACTAAAATAACTATGAAACATTTCTGGTACATCACTATTAGGTCCATAAACATTAATCCAAACAATTAATTTTTTAAAATATCTTAAAAGTAAAATAAAAAAACCCATCTAGATCTATTATTACTGAAATAGGAAAATGTTTGTAGATTCAGAATGCTACACCTTTACACTGTCTCAAAAATTATAACACAGAACTCACCAACCTAATTTTTCTGAAGGCCGTTCCTCTGTCATCAAACTTCTCGTACAAATGCAATGTCGGCCTTAAATTCTTTAACTTAGAAAGCAATCATTTGTGTTTGCTTATATATCACAGCAATTTGACATTCCATGAAATTATGTTAAACATTAAACCACAAGTACTTTTTAGCATCTACATCATACTACATGATTTCCAGTATTACAGAACTTGATTTTTAAATTTTGCATAAAATAGCATATATTTCCTAAGTTGTGATCTGCAGTTACTAATTCCATAAATCATCACTTCACCCCTCTACTGCTTAAAGCAATCTGACAGACTTTGAGAAACCTTGCAAAATCACAAGAAGTGAATAAAAATAATAATAATAATAATAATAATAATAATAATAATAATAATACAGAAAGCATAATACCTCAGGTGGTTGAAAAAATAAAAAAGTGCCCAAAATCCCCTTCCCTCAAACACTTAAACAAATGCAAAAACTAAAAACATAAAAAATTAGAAAATGTGAAGCTAGTGAAAAAAAGGAAAAAGGAAAAAGGAAACCCATGGATTTCCAGTTGGAGAAAGCATAGGGAGGTATCCAGTAACTCCTTTGCCCAACAACTTCATGCTAACACAGCCCACCTGTCAGCTGCTATTAAATGTGTGCACCTCACAACCATTTAGAAAGAGGGGGCATCCAAGTAGCTTCTGACTATATTTCTGCAGCAAGATGCCCAAGGAAGATGGCATCCTTCTGGACCTCTGGTCTGAAAGTATGACATTTTCTTTGTGCATCAAATTGAAGAGACAGAGCTAGATGCTGCCTGAGTGTTCCCACCCTCCCCTGGCCACTCATGGGTGTGGGCCATGTGCTCTTTCAGCTGACAGGTAGACTGCACATGAGGGTGAAGAGAAGTAGAAGGTAGCCTTGGTAGAGAATTATGCTCTACCAAGCCAGTGTAGGATCTCAGACATGAAATCTTCACACATAGAAAACAGGAAGAGCCACAGTCACTTATCTTTCTTCCTCCCCCACTTCAGAAAAAGCAGTCTGAAGAAAACCTGGAGAAAGTTACTTTTTGGATGCTCCCCCATCCTCAAGTTCCATAGCCAGCATTACTAGGGCTCAGCTTTATGACAATAGTGAGGAAAGTGTAACTCTTCGGGTGGTGCCAGACTGTGATTCTGATAACACCCCTACTTTCAGGGAATGAGAAGGATCATGGCTGAGACCATATGCTGCCTTGGAGGAGCATAAAGCTCCTCCAAATGTGTCTCCACCTCCTCTCCCGTTTACCCACAAGCAGCCTACTTGCTGGCATGCCCACAGCTATTGAAAGGCCAAGGAGGGTGGGCCACATTTCTGCAACCAGGCATGCAGAGAAGACATCAATCAATCAACTTTATGACAATCACAGATCGGTCATAAAAAAGAACAAAAATGGAACGTAGCAGACAAGCAAGGTTAAAAAAACAAACCCAGGGACCAGAATTCCTGTAGAAGAAGATGATGGAGGAGGAGGAGGAGGAGGAGAAGGAGGAAGAGAAGGAGGGGGAGGGGTATTTCTTACCCACCTCTCCCCGCGGCTTAAGGTGGAGTACCTCATAAATTAAAATATAGGTAAAAACACTAAAACCATTTAAAGTACACTAATTTAAAATTCATAGTTAAAAATTGTCTGGGTAGGTCTGTTGGAAGAGATACATACATGGCAGTTCAACCCCTAGCTTCTAAATCATTGCCAAATAGCATTCACTAGAATTGGGTTTAAAGATGGATAGACCCAATCAAGGCAGCCACAGCCCTGAGTCTGCAAGACCTGAGCAAAGATGTTGATGACTGGGTGACTTGGGAGGTCTCTCATCCCTAGGATCACCATAAGTTGAAGTTGACTTGGAGGTGGGTAATAACAGCAACAGAACTGGGGTGAGCTGTGATGGGATTTGACCAACATGCTTCCTGTGGAAGATGTTAGGATACAAAACTTTGCAACCTTCAACACAGATTCTTTAGAGGAATCAGAAAGAAGGCCAGTATAAAATTTACCAGCACTTTTCCAAAACTGGATCTGTAAGTCAGGAATGAGTATTCTTATAATGCAAGCAATATAGCCAAATATGGTCAGCTCAAAGAAAATATTATCCTCTCAAGCCCTCCCATAGGGGTGAGTGTTGTGGGAAGGAGGTACTGGATACTTCCTTTCATACTGACCTCAAAAGGAGAAATGGAGATGTAACAGGAGTTTATGTCTGCATGTGTCACCACCAGGATTCCAGCCTAAAAGTTATTTCATGATTGGTGGGGTTAACAATGGCTCTAAGTCTTGATGGATGGATATATACTCCCTTCAGTGCCAAAGGAGAGAATGTACCTCAGCCCAACTGTTGCTGTTGTGTGGCAGGAGAATACTGTTGCATTCATGTCCAGCTGTTATGGGTTTCCCAGAGTCAACTGGTGGTCATGATAAGAACAGAATGCTAGGCCTTTGGTCTGATCCAGCAGGGCTCCTCTTATGTTCTCATGGTCCTTCACTGTTGGCAGTCGCGTAGCAAGAGCTTTCGCCGCCTGGGGCAACAGAGCCCCTTCTCCCCCAAATGCACTCACTTTTCGTGGACTTGGGGACCAGCTGTCTCTCCGTCCACTCAGCAAGCCCCACCACACTCCTACCTTACCAAAGCAGCTGAGTTGCGGATCCCTCCACACTTCTGGTCACTCTGGGCCAGAAAATGGCCAGCCACCCAGGCAGCTCTGCCAGGGACTTGGGGTACCTGCAGACAGCTGCTGGGATAAAATACATCCCTGCCACAGCAGTGGTGGCAGCAGCCAGTCCATTCAGCCAGGGCAGGCTGATGAGGAGGTTGCTAGTGACAGTGGTGGAAGCAGCGACCATGGATCAGCCGAGGATGTTGCTGATGCTGTGAGGGGTGCCAGCTCCAGTGCCATCCAATGGCACAAAGCGCTGGCCAACAACCAGCCAATCACCCCAAGCCTGGGGGCGTGGGTCTACTGTGCAAGCCAGGAGAGGGCTATACGAAGGGCTGGTTTGAAAGGGATGAGTTGCTTGTTTTGCTCACTGCAAGGGGACAGCAAGAGAGTGCATGGGCAACCAAGTGTGTGCCAGGCCAGAGGAAGCAGCTGAGCCTGCCTGAGCTTCATTAAGGGAAGCTGCGCTGCCTCTTGTCATCTCCTCAGAAAGACCAAGATGGCAGCAGCTCCAGATTCTCTTGGAAGAAGGGAAGGGGTTGCTTTTTGAAATAAGCAAAGGATGGCTCTTCTTCCCACCAGCCTGGTTGCCTTGAAATGGAGTGTGGGGAGTCCAAGAAGTGGGTAGTTTCATCCCCCTCCTCCCTCCCTTTTTTGACAAACATGGCTAGTTGCTGCAATCCCCCATGTGGTCCCCCCCCCAAAAAAGTGCCACTGAGGGCACACTGCCCTCTTTGTCCTCTCTCAAATATGCCACTGACTGTTGGCTATCCTGGCTATGGCTGATGGGAGATGCAGCCAAACACAGTCTCCATCCCTATTTTAAGGGAATGAAATTTAACATTATCTTAGAAAATCCTTCTACCTATCCCATGAAAGGAAAGCTTGAATGTAGTGTGTGTGGTGGTGGCAGAGGCGGTGGGGCTTTTCTCAGGGAAATTCTGCACTTGATTTCTCTTACAACTTCTGAAATGCTTGTCTCTCTCCCACTTCTGAATTTCGAGCTCTGAGGGATTAAAATTATGCTGCATGGAGGCACATGGAAATGGAGGCACGGAGTTAAACCTCCCATCTCTATCATGGGGTAATAAAGGGTTGGGCATTCTGGACAGGATGCTATATTAATTAGCATAGCATAAGAGTTCTGCAGGTGGAACTCCACTATTCCTCTTCAGCCACGAACTCCCAGGACTCATGTTTTTTCTGAGATAGCCCCCTCAAGGGTGATTGGTAGCAAGCACAGGAGGGGACTGGAGAAGTGTCCGGTAAGGCCACATAACCTGATACAGACTAATGGCATCTTCCACTGATATCCACGAGGTTCTCAGCAGAGGATGACGTTGATCTATGTCTGGATATGGGGCATAGCCAAATGATTCTCTGACTTCCTTCCCTCCACCAGACACTTAAAGGCCATTCAGAGGGGATATCACAGCAAAATCATGAGGTTGGGGGTGGTTAGTTGTTGCAGAGATGGGGAGAGAATACCAACCTCCGCACACACCCCCAAAAATATACACAAGTAGAAGGTGGATGTTTGTTGATGATGCTGTTGTGTGCCTTCAACTTCTGACTTATGGCAACCCTAAAGGAAACCTACTACAGGATTTTCTTGGTAAAATGTCTTCATTGCCAAGAAAGGAAGGTCGTCATTGCCTTCCTCTGAAGCTAAGAGAGTATGACTTGCCTAAGGTCACCCAGCGGGTTTTTACGCTGAGTAGGGATTCAAACCCTGTTCTCCCAAAATTTTAGTCCAACATTCAAATCACTATACCACATTGGCTCTCAAGGTGGACTTCCATTTGCACATGTCACGAACAGGATGCCAGCCTCGGCTTTTTCTCAGAATGCGTAGTTCTAAGTAAGGATTCTGCTGACTTGTTTGTGAACTCCCCCAGGATTCTAAGTACATACGACTTTTGTTAGGTATGCACTTTCTGGCTTTCAAAACAAGAGAGCAATAGAATTGGTACCTGCAGGTAGGAGACAGACTTTATTGCTTATTCTCAAGATCTCAAAGGTGATTAACTTCTTAGAAAAGTTGTTGTCTGCTTAAATACTTTCCACTATAGTAAATACAGTAAATATCAGCTTGTCTCCTACTTTCTCCTTTCTGAACTTTGAGAACTCTGGTGCATGTGACTTTTGCAAAGTATTATTGATATTCACATAGATATATGCATGCTATACATAAACTCCAGCTTTTCTTCTGCTTTCTCTCTGGAGGATGCTGGTGGCTGACATCAGTGGGGTAGTGAATCTGTTCTGGGTTTTAGGCCATTTCCACACCAGCCTGTTATAGTGCTATTATTCCACTTTCAATATGCTATGGAATACTGGGGTTTGCAGTTTACAGAGGGGCTAGTGTGGAAATGGCCTTAGTCTGAAATTTAAGGAGCTATCTAAGGTGCTGAACCTTATCTTCAAAACAGGAAATGGCTCCTTTAAACCATAGAGGAATTGAAAAAAAATAGCTTAATACAAAGGAGTGCAAACACACCAAACAGCATAGTCCCAAAAAATGAAAAAGAAGAGAAATACATAAATTATCAATATATAATATAATGGGGGACAATATATATACAAACTAGTAATAGAAGTAAAATAAGAGATTATGGACCACAGGTGTCCTTTTGACAAGGTCAGTCTTCTTCAGAATTTATTATAAACATGAAGGTAATACATACAATGAATCTGAATTGCTAATTAGCTTACTTACCACATTGTGGAATACTCCCTAGAAAAACTCTACAATTAGGCCAGCAAACACATTCAAGCTTGTGGGCTGTTACAATCTGAGTGCACAAGCATTTATACTATTAAAGCATAAGAAAGTCAGCTGCAAAACAAAACAAAAAAATTAAGAAATCATAAACCTCTATACAAGGCCTATAAACACACACACACACACACACACACACACACACACACACACAAATTACTGACCAATTCTACACAAAGTGTTCTCCAGTCTTTAGAGCCCAATGATCCATCACCATTTTGGGAAGAAGCCATAAAAAGCAGGAAGCCACTATTCACACTGAGAGCCAACATGTCATAGAGGTTTGAGTGTGAGACTAGCATTCTGGAAGACCTGAGTGCAAATCCCCCATCAGTCATGAAAACTCACTGGGTGACCTTGAGTAAGTCATTCTCTCTCACCCTCAGAAGAAGACAATGGAAAAACCCCTTTGAACAAATCTTGCCAAGAAAATCTCATGATAGTTTCATCTTAGGATCATTATAAGTCAGAAACAAAGGCACACAATAACAAACCATTCACAATATGAGCCATGGTGTAGTGCTTTGAGCGTTGAACTACGCGCCAGGAGACCAGGGTTCGATTCCCCACTTGGCCATGGAAACCCACTGGGTGACACTGGGCACATCACACACTCTCGGTCCCAAAAAACCCCGTGACAGGTTCTCCTTATGGTCACCATAAGTGTGAAATGACTTAAAGGCACACAAGGACAACAATTCACTATATAAATACCCTGAGCAGTTGCAAAAGTTAAAGACACAGGAGATATAATGAACTGGCATATTTACCCAGCATTGCCCAGGATTTTATTTTCTCATAGGTAACCCTTTTAGAAATACCTTACTTTACCTTAGGAATTAGATATGGTTGAAATACACAGACTTGATATCCTGTGTCTCTAATTCTCCAAACTGCCTTGTCCAGTACGTGTAACTTTTCCCCATATTCCCCAATTCAATCTGTATTCAGAGCTGTTAACATACAGAGGTTGGGTTCCTGAGGGAAATACAGTGTCCTCCTCCTTGCCTGCTAGGCCTCGTTTCTCTGGCTGAGAATTCTAAAGACCCTTCACTGAACTGCCAGCCCCAGGATTCCATAGAATCTTCACAGCCAGCCAATCATATGAGGTCTTCTTGCCTCACTCAGCCAATCGTATGAGGTCTTCACCTGCCTGACACAGACAAACAGACAAACTCACAAACTCACAAATGGACAAACTTTGACTTTTAAATAGTAGATCATAGTTCTAAATGAGCACACTGGTAATAAGTCGACCCTATAGGAAGACAGAGAAATCAGCCTTTGCATTTAAATCTACTGGAGCTAATGAGTTTAAAGGGAAAACCCAATTAGTCTGTCTCTGTAATAGCACTTTATCTATGTCCTGTCTGTTAAACTGATGCATCCTGGGTTGTTCTATGACAAAAATGGAAAAATCCCCCCACTTAAGTTTTTTCAGTAGCATGAAAAACCAAAGGGGTCTTCCATAACTCTGTTCCTGAGTCCACTATGATTTTCTGAGATCCTACTTTCTAATGCTCAAGATGTCTTCCCAAAATATAAACATTTGTATGTTCAAATAACCCCATAGATAACATGGAAAGTATTATAGCTGGAAAGACACTTCAATTTTAAATGCTTCCCACCTTTGCGAGGATTATGGGCTATTACCACAAAGTCCACATTTAAAGTGCCCCTTAACCCCCATAATTTCTGATGTCCTGTATATCATTTCAGAGTGAACCTAAAGATCTATAAAGAAGGTAGTTCCACAAAAATTCACAAGAATTGGTTGTGCCAGCCACATCACTAACTACATGCCAACAATTTTCTGACAACAATCTTCTTAAAGGAGTATGCTAATGGAGAAAAATCCACTAAGAAAAATGTAAGGTGTGAAGGAAAATGGGGATGTAGAATAAACAATTGATTACGTGACAAAATGGCCCCTCCTTCAAAGATCTATCAAAAGCCCTTCCTTAAACTATCTAAAACCCTCAAAGACCCCTCCCTAAACTGCAAACTTCAGGATTCCATAGGATGCTGAAAGTGTAATACCACAATAATAGTCTAATGTGGAAATGGCCAGAGAGTGGGCAATTCTTGCCCTTTCAACAGTTCCCTTTGAAATCTGCCCTAGTTAGATGGGAGAATCTTTGGATCACATTTAGAGAGGAACACAAAGAGGGAAAGATATCTCGCATACCCAAAAGTCACAGAAGCACAGAAACATAGAACCATAGAACCCTTGCAATACCAGTGCGGTAGAAACTACAATTCATGTACTCCTATATTGTCAGTTTTACCGAGACATTCGTCAAGAGCTGATTACTCCTCTACTAACCCAATTCCCAGGACATTCTGATGGTTTCTATCTACACCAACTGCTGGATAATCAGGAGCAAACTGTTATGCTCAAAGTAGCAAAGTTTTTGTATATTATGTGTAAGATGCGTTCTCAAACGGTTAATAATAGCAATAGCGGCTGATGCGAGCCATTTAAATTTTGTTATTTGTTTTTGTTAGTTTTTATGTATTTATTCTGTATTTATTATTGTTTTATTGGTCAATGACCAAAATAAAGTGTCTAGAACCATCGAGGGTGAAAGGAGTGGAAGGGTCATCTACTCCAGTACGGTAGTTTATTCCATTTTATTTGCTCACCCAACTTCATTCATATCTCATGGAAGAAAGACAGTGCCTTGACACTCTGCAGTTTACAGTGTTCGTCTTTGCAGTTGATAATATTCAACCATTCTGCTCAAGGTCATGTGGGTCTCTGTTCTAGGGATGTGACTCTTCACTCATTTTCTTCTTGAATAAAGCAATGAGTACTTTTAGCCATGTTATTCTCATTGTGAGAAAATCCTCAAAAATTGCAGCTTTCAAAGACCATTCATTGCTGAAGACTTATTTTGTGCAAAAATTGCATAGAATCATAGAAATGTAGAGTTGGAAGAGACCAAACGGGCCATCCAATCCAACCCCCTGCCATGCAGGAACACCCTCAAAGCACTCCCGACAGATGGCCATCTAGCCTCTGCATGTGCGATTTTTTGCACAAAAAGCAGCATTCTCTCCAGAGAAAACAATATTTCTGCACAATAAATGTGCTCTGTTCTGCATAAAACTACCACAGGCCAATTTTGTGTAGAATAAGTTCTGAACTGTAAAGAATCTTACTGGTTTGGGATTCTTCTTGTCATCATTCCTTGACAGTTGAGAAACACATTTTTGACCATTTTATGAATATAATTTCCATCCATACTCTGTCCAATGCACTGAATGATGAAATTCTCAGGTTCTTCTAATTGTCTGTCCAAAAGGTGATTCCCAAAAGGGAGATAGGTTGAAAGCATTGTAAGGAGACCATCAGATGGCAGGAACTGAGAGATACTGCAATAAAAATTCTTACCAGGAGACAGTTAGATTGGGGATGCCGGAGTACAGCAATATCTTGTCCCAGCAAAGAAGGTAGCAGAAGCAGATGGAGTATACTGCAATGAGGACTCCAACCAACAAGGTGATAGCTGGAGGACTT
This sequence comes from Iguana delicatissima, assembly GCA_948472985.1. Lineage (NCBI taxonomy): Eukaryota > Metazoa > Chordata > Lepidosauria > Squamata > Iguanidae > Iguana > Iguana delicatissima. Next base: position 18,032 of record CAOKZL010001170.1, on the reverse strand, counting down.
GTGGAGCTTGTTCCAGTTGCCACTCTACAAACCAATAGGAACTGCTAAGACACAACCTAGTAATGATTTCACCCAAAGAAATGTCCTAAACTATTTGTGATTCAGTAAGAGATTCCTACAGCAGTTTCCTCTCTATTCCCAGCATGAGAATCAGCTGGGTTCTTCAATCTTCGCTACCTTTCTTTCCACAAAAGAGTGCGATTCTCTTGCTGATGTAATTTGCAACTCCTGTTCTCCAAGGGCCATTTGTGTCCAGGTCAACAAGCACAAAGCAGCATGCAGCACTTTACCTGAGTGTGTATGGCAAGAAGGCACAAGCATTCCACCTTTTTGTTCCTTAACTTATTTCAACAAACACAAAATAAAGTCAAAATGAGCATGTGCCCACACTGCTGCAGGTATTACAGTCATCCATTGACCATAATGGGATATAACACTTATAGTTTTTGTTTTATGTGGGGGTTCCTGCAACAGAACCCTCGCATATATGGCGGGCACACTGTATTTAAGTTAGGGTTGCAAGTGGCGGGGGGGTGTCCTTACAGTCTGCACTATCCACTTCCACCCCATGCTGGCATATATTCCTTTCTCTACAGTTTTAGATAAGGGCTGATCTCCTTCTTTCCTGCTTGCATTCACGGAGCTGAATATGTCTGGGTCAAAGTACTCATGTGATATCCAGTGTGGTGTAATGGTTTGGAGACCAGAGATGAAATCCTCACTCAGCCATGGGAATCTACTTGGTGACCTTTGGCAAGTCATACTCTCTCAGCCTCAGAGGAAGGCAAACACAAACCCCACTCTGAAAAATTTTCCCAAAAAATCCCACGATATCCCCTTAGGGTCACCATAAGCTGGAAATGATTCAAAGGCGCACAGCACGCACACAAAAAGTTCTCCCAGAGAGGGCTTGCTCCCATTGGTCTCATTTGCCTTTGCAGCCAGGAGCCATGATTGGCATGCTGCAATTGGCAGTGTACTTTCCCACTGGGGCATTACTTTTTTGCTTAAGATAGTGTTCTTTGAAGGAGTTTGCATAATATTCAAGAAATGTTCAAAGGAGAAGCTATGTTAGCCAGTTACAGCATAGAGTCACATGGACTATTTACCCTGATTAAAAATAATCCTGTTTTAAATGGTATTCTTTATTTTTATTATTATAAATTGCATATCAGATGTATAGTTTTAATCTGATTTATGAGCTGCCTGGGGCCCTATATTGGCTGGCATCCTGGTAGTGACATAGTCCAGCATAACGTCTTTCTGTGGTTGTTGTGGAAGCAGCAGTTCCCTGTTTCCCTCATGAAACAACACCCAACTCCATGAAACTCACCTCCATCCTGCAGACTGCCTTCTACCCAACACAGCCATGTAGTGCCAGAGGAAGCTAGGTGTGTCCAAGATGTTGTACACCTGACTTCTCAGCCTACTCCAAACTACATGGCTGTGTTGGGTCGGGTGGGGGACAAGGGAAACAGAAGGAAGATGAGTCATGCTGGAGGGGATAGGGGAGATAGGGTAATTTCACTTAGGTGGAATGTTATGTTTTATTTCCTTATGCAGGATCTCAGTGTAGAGACCGGGGGAAAGGTGCCCTTCTTCCACTCAGTGCTGACTTCTGCCTTTGAATAGGAGATAGGAACTTCCCCTAAATTCCCTTAATTACAAGCTGCCACCACCCACTGGATTAACCCAAACCTTCAGCAACGCAGTGGGAAGTTGCCTGGAAATCTATGCTTAGAGATCCCTTTCCTTCTCTCACTCCCGAGGTGAGAGAAATCCTATCTATGCATGTTGCTGAGGAACACATGGGAACGGAGAGGAAACAGAGAGGTTTTTACAGAAAAGTGTTTATTCTAAGACATGCAGGGTAGACAAGAGAAATATTAATATTCATGGAAAACTCCTCCCTCCCAGGTACACTTAGTAGTTACAAGATTCCTCAGATCAGCCAAAACTTTCAAAAAGAACAGAAAAAAAAAACTAACGCAGCTAATTAGGTATCATTCTAAGCTACTCACATCAGTTGGTCATTTCTGAGATGGTATGCTGGGCAGCCAGGAGACGGCCTGTTGGTTGTCTGCCACCAGCATATTTGCCCCTTGTTGATGTCGTGGATGTCTCCTTTGTTCTCTCTCCCTCCTTGTTGTCTTTTGAAGATTTTTATAACTTCTTCATCAAAGCATCTCAAAGATTCTCACCTTTCTCCCCCTAGTTGGGCAACTATCTCTCGTAACCTATGATGCTGACCCTCCAATAAAATGTAACCTAACCCTAGCAGTTCCTTAAACATTTGTATGCCTGAAGGGAGAACTATCTCCCTTAAGCTTTGTTACCTGGATAATGGGAAATCCCATTATCACACTCAGCCATTGTGAGAAAAGTGGGATATGAATTCAATACATGAATGAATAAAATATTTGAAATTAACAGATCTTTTGCAGACACCAAGTGCACCTCTTCAGGAGTGCAGTGCTGGAAGGTCAGGTATACATACAATCCAGATGGTGTCTGATGAGAAGCAGACAGTAGGATGACAGCAAATTTAAAGCCAGAAGCCAGAATCCTTTTGGATAGTTACGAATGCATAACCAAGAGTTTCACATTCATGATTGCTTCATATTCACAGTCTCTACATATCCTCTCATTTAGGGGATCCATAGGGAGTGTGAAAGTCCCCCAATCCCCATTTACTAGTCAGCAGCCACTGCGATTGATAGGAATCTGTTCCCCTGTTACTAAGGAAGCATGTTCCCTTGTGCAAGTTGTCTCTGCAGTGAGGAGGGATTGTTACAGGAACCCTGTTTCTGCCTTTGGCAACAGAGATTGCTTATGCGAGAGGGTGGGAATTTTAGTTAGCCGCTTCCTGAACAACAGGGAGAAAGAACCACTGGTCACAGTAGTAAGTGGGGAGGGGGGTGGGTGAGCCAAGATTCACTCTGTAGTTATTGAAGTACCATGGTTACATAGCAACATAATGCATAGAAGATTCCAGCATGTATTACTAGGAGTGGCAGCCTCATTAGTACAAGTATCTTTACATTAAGTAGGTAAATGAAAATCTATGTCTGATACAAACTTCTGGTAATTAGTGATGTACAAATCAAACATACTGCACAATACATGGTGAGTGTATCAGCAGTTTGGGTGCTCTTGTCTGCTCTGTCATCCACAGATTACTCCTCCTGTTTCTTTCCTTTTTTTTTTTTTTTTTCATGCTAGCAAATTCTGGGTGGAAAATATGCCAGGCAATAAACATTTTTCTTCTAGGTATGCTGATACAAAGCTATTTATACGTATTTGTGTCTGTGCTTCCTCTCTTTTCCCTTTTATTTGCATGTCTTCTGTCATCATCTGTCACTTTCGAGAGCAACACAATATTTTTCACCAGGAAATACATAAACATCTCTGTAAAGTTCAAAAGCAGCCAGTCTTTTCTCACCAGCCACAGATTCTGATGTGACGTGGCTGAGGGGCACAGCAACTATGTTACTCTTTTATAACTGGGAAAAGCTGATACCACTGTATTCCATGGATGATTTTTGCCAGCATCTCTACTAGTGATAGTCTGGAATTTCCTGGTAAAGCAGTCCTATCTGCCTCTCTGAAGTTACCTCTCACTGTAAAAAGACCAAGAAGTCCTATTTCCCCAGGTGTAGTCATGCCAATGTGTCCATGAAAACTCATGCAATAGTAAATCTGTTAATCTTCAAGGTAGTCCAAGGCTCCTTTGTGTAACATACAAATAGATCCTTGTAGAACAGGACAAATAGTTTTGCTCAATTTGGTTTGGTTGGTTTGTTACCATGTTGCAAGGCATAAATTGGCTTTGCATTGTTAGGCTGTCTGGAACACACTCTTAAAATGGAATGTAGATTACTGGGACATCATTGCATCACCCTGTTTATGAAGTCTGCATGCACAAAAACTTGTACGTAGATCGTATTATAAAAAATGTCCTGTCCTGGGAGATGCCTCCAGCAAAGGATTGCATTGTCAAAAACATAACAAGAGAAAGCTCGAAGGGGACACAACCAGTTTGCTTGGATGCTGAATGACATTTCTTTGGCTCTCAGGAGCAGTTGCTCTCTATAAAAAGTGAGAACTCATTTGCAGACATAAACAGCCCTTCAAACATGGACCACTTCAGTAAGTGTTTTCTTTTCCTCTGAGATTTAAATGTGGTAGCTTAGAATGCAGAACTGTTTGTCACTCAGCAGTGGTGATGGTTGGCTTCCATGTTAGTGAAGTGGTAAATCTAGTCCAGATTTTAGTTCAAACTTTAAAAAAAATAATCCAGGTGTGAAACCTATTCTGAGGATAGTGTTCAGCAACTTGGGTAGCTTCTTTAAAATTCAGCCTAAAACTCCAGATAGATTCACCCCACCAATAAGAGGAAAGACACGAGCTCAAGTCTGAAGTCAAGGATTTGGCTTTTTCACAAGGTGTCTACAGGAAATTTAGAACCCCCTGTGCTAATCATGAAAATTGTTTTTGGAAGCAGATTGGAAACAGCTCCTACCAGTTCAGAATGGAGTTTCTAGAACTGTAACTTGCGAACATGGCTGGAACCCCTTTGGTGATATACACCTGCGTAACTTGAGGTTACATGTATACGTGCCTTGCTTTGGATGCTGTGCAAGGTGTGACTGAACACCGCTTCTGCAGCTTCCAAAACCTTCCTCCCACAGCAACCATCAAACACTGTGGAGTGCTACCCCATCCATTTTGTGGTTGAGGTAGAGAGCAGTGTGGAAGTTAGCTGATCAAAGCTGCAGTTCTCTAAACAAGGGAGGAGAAATGAAGTTGCTCAGATGGAAAGCAACCTCATTTTATTCCTCTGGGAATTCTGCCTGTGTGGAGGAGAGAAGGCACAGAGATGCACACAGGGAGCATTGTTATCTCTGAAGTAGGAATACAGTTCATACCTCATCAGGTCTGAAAGTTTGATTCTGGGTCCAGTGCAAGGTACTGGTGCATTTACTCATGGAAAATCTCAATGAAAATTGAACATGGCTGTGAGCAACTGTTGCAAGGAGAGGGGCAGAAAAAGAAAATGCAACTGAGAATGGGATAAAATAACTGGAACTGTGAACTGAAGCACATATACTACAAACTTTTATTGTACTGGCCATTTCTAACCTGTTAACAACATCCTGAAACTTGTGGAAGTTTCTGCTATGGGACAGCAAGCAGAACAGCACACAAGGAAGCTGAAACAGCTGAAAAATCATGAAGCTAGGAAACCCCATTTATCCCCATTTTCTTTGTATTTCTAGTACTGCTTCAGCTTTTACTGGTCCTGCTTGATTTGACCTCTGGAAATGGCACTGACAACCTTGAAGAGTGTCTCCAGGATCCTGAATATGAAAGATGGCTGGGCATTGCTAGACGTGGGCTAGGAAGGAGCTTGAAGCCAAAGACTGTCGTGATTGTTGGGGCAGGAATAAGCGGACTCACTGCTGCCAAATTGCTAAAAGATGCTGGACACTGGGTAATGGTACTGCTTCAGGGAAGGAACTGGCCATTGTTGTTGCTGTTGCTGTTGTTGTGTGCCTTCAAGTTGTTTCCAACTTAGACTAACCCTACGGTGGTCCTATCACAGGGTTTTCTGGGGTTGAGTGTATGTGGGATGCCCGAGGTCACCTAATGGGTTTCCATGGTCAAGAGGAGAATCAAACTTTGATCCCCAGGGTCATATTCCAGGGTCATTCAAACCCCTACACCATGGTGGCTCTCTGTTCAGACAGAAAAACATGAATCCAGTGTATTTGCATATGTTTGGACTTAGACTTAGGCCGTTTCCGCACGAGACTGTTATAGCGCGATGATTCCGATTTCAACCTCCTATGGAATCCTGGAGTTGGCCCCTCCCCAAACTGCAAACCCCAGGATTCCGTAGGCAGTTGAAAGCAGAATCATCTCGCTATAACAGACTCGTGCGGAAATGTCCATAGCCTCTGTGCAGAGAAAAACATTTTAAAGGAACCATTAATCTAAAAGTCTAAAAACTGATTGCCACTGGTTCCTGAGCAATGGCTCTAAATACTGGAGATTTGACCAAAATCCAACAAGTTACATATACTGGTGTAACCAGGGTTTACATTGACAAAAGGACTTTTTCAGGTGTGAAAAGAGGTATATAATAGGAAATATTGATATCTTCTTGTGCAGTGGCTTTTTCCTGGCCATATAACAGCAGCCAGACACTGCCCAGGCATAGCTCTGCCCCCCTTGGCTACTGATTGTGGGGCTAGATCCAGATGAGAAAGCAACAGTAGTGGAAGAGATTTACACTCTGCCACTGTTCTAATAGGGTACCTGCCTTTAACTGCAAGGATAGCAAAAGACTGCACAAGCTGCATTTTGCCCTGAACTCTAATTTTGTGGCTTTTTAAAGAAAAAATATGCTGTTTGGGGATCAATTTGCACCCTAAAAATGTCTGAAAGGCCCAAGCTGCCTCCAGATGTGACAATTTGGGCTGCCACCACCAACTCAAAATCCCCAAACAGGAAAATAAAAAGCCCAGAAGTTACAAAACCTCACTTCAGTGAGTGCAAATTTGATGGTACAGCCTGAAATGGGGTGCAAATTGGTCCTTGTCCATCCTTAAAAGTTGCCCACTGTTGTCTTAAGCTCAACCCCATTGGAGGAAAATGAACCATTAATCTGATGCTAATTAATCTCACACTATCCAGGACACAAGCAAAGCATGGGACAATTACCTTTTGGACTACAACCCCCAGAATCCTGCAGCCATTGGCCATGATGAATGAGAATTCTGGGAGCTGTAGTCTAAAATGTCACCTTTCCATACTCTGGGTAGACAAAGTTATCTTTGCTATTTCTGTTTCCACATTACAAGTCTACAAAAGAAGCAGAGAGCAGCTATTGTATCTGAGTAGAGAAATTATAACCAAATCTGGCAGAGTCAAAGCTGAAATTAGATGGAACCAGAACCAAAGTTGGTTGAATGTATATAATACATTAAGATGTACATGACTAGGCTCAGTTACATATGTGGGCCTCATGTTGCAGGTTCCTCACCACTGGATTAACTGTATAGATCAGGAGTAAGTAATCTGGTGAGTATAGTTTGAGCATTGGGCTGCAACCCTGGAGACTTTGAGGCCCCTCCCTAAACTGCAAACCCCAGGATACCATAGGATGTTGAAAGTAGAATAATAGCACTATAACAATCTAGTGCAGAAATGATCCAGGTCGAATTCCCCACTTGGCCATGGAAATCTTGGGTGCCTGTGATAGGGTCGCATTAGAGTCGACATAAGTCAGAAACAACTTAAAGGTACACAATAACAACAACAAAGTAGTCTGGTATCTTCCAGATGTTTTTTATCACAAATCTCAGAATCTCTGACAATTGACCATTCTTGCAGGAACTTATGAAATTTGAGCCAGAATCCTAATAGTGAATTATGATGACTTAGGTCAATGTTACAACTCACTTTTTTTAGTCATTGCAAAGGTCAGATTTCTTTATTAATAAATCCCCCACCAAAACCCATCTTTCAAGCAATGCAGCCCCTTCAATAGCCCCTCCCTAAACTGCCAATTCCAGGATTCCATAGGATGGAACTATGACAATTAAAACGGGATCATAATTCTATAATTGTGTCATATAAAAGGGTCCCAGGTGGACTATTTTTGATGTAGATCATAGAACAGCAGAAGGAAAGAGATGGAGAATGGACTAACAGATCCTTCATCCATGTATTTTTTCCTAGGTTGTGATTTTGGAAGCCAGTCACCGTGTGGGTGGGCGGATAAAGACACATCGAGAGAAAGATTGGTATGTGGATATGGGGCCTATGCGTTTGCCCAAAGCCCACAGGTAGGAATGCCATAAAGAGGCCTCCCTGTCCCAATCCTTGTTGTCTATAACACTGTACCTCTTGCACAGAATTTGAGAAAACCTGCACTGTACCAAATCTCTCAAGTTTCATTATTGTTTTCTGTTAAATGCCCCATGAGATTTTAGCTACAATGACCTATCAAAGCAGGGCTAAAATATTCCTATGTGCCATCTGTGAAGCTGCCATTAAAAGTGTTGGAAAAATTACCAGCATTCTCTCTCCCCGCTCCATCTTGTTATTAGAACAGATGGGCAATAGCAAGATAGGGCCTCCCTTTCTGTTGCATGCCAGATCTTCTCCATTTGCCTTTCTCTGTCTTTTATTGCATGATCATAAATACCTTTGGTGCTCAGATCATGTGACCCAGGACAGTTGCTTGGGTCATCGGTCTTATAAAAGTTAAGACCTCCCTCTCTCTCAAGATCTCTCTATCTCTCTCTCTCTTTGTTCTCAATGGCTGCTTTCCCTGAACTCTTCGCATGCTCCGAGTTTGAGTCCCATCAAGGAGGATGGTGAGTTAAACTGAAGAATCTCCTATTCACTAGATTAGACAGGTAGCAGGCTCTCTCAATACAGATGTAAATGAAGAGTCATTAGTAAAGTATTTAGTCTTTTATTCAAAGCTACCTGCATCTGTGTTTATTCCAAGTACCAGTCTGAAGCCACAAGTCATTAGATAAAACTTCTACTGCTTCTCTGTGTGACTTTGCTAAATGAAGATTGGATCCTGACAGGTTCAGTCTCATTTTCCCCTACAGAAAGCAACCAAATAACTTCACTATGTGCAAAACACAGCAAGAGGTATACTTTTAGTTCCACCTGTTCTATCAAATTGTCTAATGTCTGTTGTGTACCAATGTCACTGATTCCCAATTTCTTTTCTAAATACTGCTTTTAATTTTTTAAAGCCCAAATATGGAGCCCTCAGATGTAATTTACTACAGTGCCTGTTGTTGGCAGTGGCAACCTTTGCATGCTTAATTAACTGGCTAGTAAGTTTGCATGTGTATTATAGGTATAGAAGGGACTGCCTAGAGTAAACTTCTTGTTGTTTGGTCAACACCCACTTCCCCTTGCATGTTCTCTTCCTGTTCCCTTTTTGTTCTTCGGCTTCCCTGCAAGCATGTGGTCTCCAATTCTCTGGCAAGCATGCTTTCCTGTAAGCATGTGAGTTCTTGTTCATCTTACCTTTCTTCAAGAACTTGAACCTGTGTAAACTATGCGCAGGATTATGTGAGTAAACTTTTACATATTTTTAATCAAACTGTTTGTGTTTATTTTGAGCTAAATTAAGTGTGTCTGCGGTGGAGATGATAAAGTGGGACTGGTAATTTGTTCAACTTCTGCCTGTGCATTACAAAATACTCTGCTGATTGGGAGACTTATTACTAAAAATCTCTCAATTCTGCAACACCTGTAACTGCCAACCAGCATTGCTGGGGATGGTGAGGATTGTACTAAAGCCACTGGAATTGTTGGGCCCAGGATACTTATCTAAGACAGCCTGTCCTCTCATGCCAACCTGCCAGCTTTCTTTGATTAGTGGAGAAAACTCTGCTGTGTATCCTGCCAATTGCAGCTGAGATACAATAAAAAGAGTAGACAGGAAAAGAAGCTTTTTCAAAGAGTGTGGGGAAAGCTTGATATTTAGCTGTGACTGTAGAAAACATGAGAAGGTCCACAAATGGGACACCTCACATAAACGTAGGGGGAAATGCCCATTGATCCCTTCAGGAACAGGACTTTTCAGCAGTGGTGCCAGAGTTCAGAAACTCTTCACCATGAGCACTTCCTCCCTCCCTGTTTCTCAATCAGAACCAAAAATGTTGTTATTTTGGTCGCTATTTGTTCAGAGCACCACTTGAACCTGGCCACTTTTGCACTTTACGATGGTACAGTATTGCTGTTGTGTTTTAAAAGTAGTTTTCATATTGCTTAATTCTCAGATGCTTGACTATGGTTGATAGCCACTAGGAGAGAGTCCATTACCAAGACAGAAAGATAGGATAGAAATCTTTTTAAAATTTAAGATGGTTTTAAAAGAGGATTCATCAAATTCATACGGTTAGATGGCTGACTTAAGTTTCATTCCTGGAGCACAGTTTAGTCCCTGGGGATTCAGGGACAAGAAATATCAAAGCACACCCCAAACATAGACCACCATCCTATTTCTCAGGGCAGGAAATGGAGGGGAAAGCCAGCTTTGGCAGATGGTCCACATTCAGTGGAGGCCCATGCCTTTCCCAGTCCAATGGTGGCTACACCTCTGTTCCATTCATTTCAGTGGATCTATTCTATGACTAAATCTGGCCCTTATCCATTGAGAATCAAGCTACCAATGGCTACCACCGGTGACATTTGTATAATATTTGTCTATGGTGGCTTTTTATTACCTCCAAAAGTTGTCATTAACTTTATTTATACCCCAGCTTTCCTCCAAGACTGGGACTCTTTTGGGAACTTATAACAAGAGGCAGGTAAATTGCAATTACAGCAGGATAATAGTATCTTTGTCTGGGTTGTATCACTTGACATTGTTCCTCTTCTGTTGTTTTCTTGGTGGGAAAGGTGGGAGACCATTTGGAAAATGTTTCTTTTATGAAAAAAAAATCTGTTAATGATGCCAGGATAAGAATAAGAATAAGAATGCTCCATAAGTTAAAATACATTGAAAACACATAAAACCATTTAAAATATAAATATATCCTAATTAAAATACATAATTATTAAAATACATCATAATTAAAAATAGACCAAAGAGACAGGTCTTTAGTATCTTTTTTTAAATTCAGACAGCATATTTTTGCCGTTGAATCTCTTCCAGCAGGTCATTCCGCAGTCTAGGAGCGGCCGACAAAAAGATCCCCTGGGTGACTGTTACCAGTCTAGTCCTGGCTGGACTTTAAGCAAATGGCTCCCAGAGGACTGAGTGTACAGAGTAGATTGTATGGGAGGAGGCAATCCTGCAGGTAACTTCGACCCAAACCATGTAGAGCTTTAAAGGTAATAACCAACAGTTTGTATTTTGCCTGGAAACAAAAGAAGAGGAATAATGTCATGTGATACATTCCAGAGAAAGATGCTTTTATCCTGCTGTTATTGCGATTTACCTGCCTTGTGTGATCGATTCTTTGGTCTATAACTTCTAAATCCCTCAGTCCAGGGTGATCATGCTGGCTTGGGATGCTTAAAAAGTAGTCTTAAAAAGTAGCTTTTCTTTAGCTCTGTTCCACCTCTCTGAGTACTAGTTGCTGTGAACAAGGACAAGAGTGGGCTGCTATGTTCGCATCCTGCTCTTTGGCTTCCCAGAGGTATCTGTTTGGCTACTGTGCAAAACAGAATGCTGGACTTTGGTTAGATCTTGTTGGTTGTTCTTCCTAACAAACAAATTAAGAAAGAATTGATTGTTATTTCTTCCCTTTTAGAATTGTCCGTGAATACCTAAGCAAATTCAACCTCAGTCTAAACCACTTCTCTCAAGTTGATGAGAATGCCTGGTATTTAATTAGAAACATCAGGCACAGAGTGGCAGATGTCCATGAAAACCCTGGAATCTTTGGGTATCAAGTTAATCCCAATGAACAAGGGAAATCTGCTGACAAACTTTTTCAAGAGACACTGGACAAGGTATGTGTGGGTGTGTGCACACTCGTGTTTTGTGAGGAATCTGAATTAACAACCCGATATAGACCTAATAGAATTGCACAGTCTCTATGGATGTAAGATGATAAGAGTTACAGAGTGTTCTTAAGTCACTCGCATTCTTATCCTGTGATACAATGAGGATCCTGCTGCTTATTTATCACCAGGAGCAAGAATTATGTGGCTCCTCAAATCCTGTTGGACTGCAGTTCCTAGCTTTCTTTGCCAATGACTGTACTGGCTAGGAAAGATGGAAACTTCATTCCAAGAACACCTGGAAGGCCAATTTGAGTCCAACCCCTGCCTTTCAGTGTTGCTGGGAGGATTACTGACTGAGATAATGGACATGTTTCATTCTGAAGTCAACACTTAGGAGAAAAAAGAGCTATGTAGATTTAAATTCAGTGTCCCAAATACTAAATGTTAAAATCAACACTCCTTCCCCTCCAGGATATTATAATATGTTGTAATGAAGCACTTCATGTGACATTATCACACTGCATATTTATCTAACCCCACATCAGAAGATTGTCTTCATCTGCTGCCACCATGGCGGGAGAGAGGGGAAATGCAATATGGGACAACTAAGGTGGGAAACTGGGGGTGAGCACAGAAAGGCGGGTTGTCAGGGACTGAGGCACAATATTGATGTCTGTATTGTTATGAACTAGCTATGAACTTGTTGCGAACTGTATTGTTATGAACTCAGAGAGTGAAGGCAGTTCTCCTCGCGCAGTTCTCCTCGCTCAGTTCTCCCCACTCACCCACTGCTACATCACTATTGGGGAGCCAATCATAGAAAACTGCAGAAGTATAGCAATGGGGGTGACCCCTCTGAAATAAGAATTCAGCGTTTTCCTCCTGTCCCCAAATTTCTAGCATTGCAGAAGAGGAGACATTGAAAATCATTCACACCTAGATCTCGTATTTGCTGTGTTTACATTTCCTTGGTAACTTTGCCCATATCTTTTTTTTTTTTTTTTGGATGCCTAAACTCTATTTCTAAATGCTCAACTGAAGCTTTAAGTTACTGCAATGCGGGAAACTCAAGGACCAAAGAAAATTTTCATTTGAGTGCAGAATTCTTACTTGGAGAACAATGTCCTCAGTTTACTTCCCACCTCCAGGCCTCTGGCTGGCTATAGCCTTTTCTATTGTTGCTCAGCTTCCCCACTCCTGATGTTGTTCAGGGACAGGTGGACTCATAGCCCTATCACTGTGGAGTTGGAAAGAGCACAAAGTGTATAGGAAGGCATGCTTTGCTAATAATGGCTTAGTATCCTCTTCTTGTGAGTATTAATGCTGTAGCTTAGGGAAAGTACTAGAGCTCTTTAGCAGAGTATTATTACAAACCCCAAGATTCCATCAGACAGAGACATGAAAATTAAAGTGCTATGAAACAGGTTTAATGGACGGGAACTGGCTCTGATGTAAGAAGTTTTGTGAGGAGGTTGTCTTCAGCAACCAGCCATATTATTTCATTCAGCCTCATTCCATTCTTCTTTGTTTTCTGGATTCCCACTTTATTCTATCAATTGCCTTCTTCAGGATGAGCAATGTCCATGGCAAATTTTGCAAAGTTTGGTGTAATCGCATAAGTTTTTCAACAGCCTTTTTTCCTGATTCAGATTTTGCCAGGACTGGTCCTTCTTACCCATCTTTCTGGTTCCTTCTGCACAGGTTACAAAAAACTGTACACATCTGAAAGCGCACTATGATTCATTTTCTGCTAAGGTAAAGCATGAGCCTTCACTCACTCTTTAGTCACTGGAACTGTCATTTTTAAGGGGGGGGAAATCCTGTCTTTCAGTTCTTTATTTTTTAAAATTTCTCACCTCCTCAATCAACAAGAAAACCAACAAAATAAGAACAATAATATGTATTTTCACATCAACAACTAAGCAATAGTAAAAGCATGTTTAAAACTTCCCCCTCATCAATATAAACCAGTTAAAAGATTAAAAACCTGGACAAACAGAAAGGTCTTAGGCCCAATCTAGATATGATATTTAATGTGACCTTACCCTTCATTTGCAAGTGTTACAATGCCAGATGCTGGGGAGAACCAGAGAAAGCTTAGAGAGGTAGGATCCACTGAAGGCATTTTGCTGTCTGGAGGCAAAGAAGAAGATGTCACCCAGCTCATTCCATCTAGAAAAAGTTGATTGGACTGTCATCTGAATTTTTTATCAACACTTGCAACAGGACAATATCTTCCACCACATCAGAGGGCAAAAGGCAATCTCAGACATGTAGGGCAGGAACAGTTCTGTTCCCCCAACAATTTGCCTCTGCACTCTGCTGCCCCAGCATCTGCTGCCTGAAGTTGCCACTTCTTTTTGGCTAATGGTACATTTGACCCTGTGGAGAAGGAAACTAATTCTTTCTCACCCTGCTGTGGTCCCAACAGTCACGTAGGGATGGGGGGCAGGGGGGCGATTCACCCCAGGGAGGCAATTTTGGGGACATCCCGGCCCATAGCCATGCCCCTGTGCACACCCCCATGCACCGCAGCCACACTCCCACACACAGTAGCCACACCCCTCGTGCCATAGCCACGCCCCCCTTCCACACACTCCAAGCTCTGCCACTGGGTCCCAAGGAAAAACCCTTGCTTGAAGCTAGTATGTGCATTTGGAAGACACCTTCTCCCTTTATATCAATAAAGGCAAAGTTCTTTATAGTTACTAAATTGTTTTTCTTTTTTAAAAATAAACCATTTGTACATCTCCTTCCTTCCCCCTTCATTTTCTTTTTTCTCACACATTAGGAATATTTAATTAAGGAGGGAAATTTGAGCAAAGGGGCCGTTGACATGATTGGTGAACTCCTGCATGAAGACTCTGGGTTCCATCTGTCATTTCTTAATATCGTCATGGATTATGTTACCTACTCTAAAGACAGGTAAAGGTGGGCTGGAGGGCAATACATAAGAGAGAAATCAGCATCTCATTGTTGATTTGACTGTTTAAATTCTGTCCACTGGCCACACTGGCCAGCTGAGGGATTCAAAAAGCTATAGTCTACAAAGTATCTTTTTCAAACTCTTGATCTGTCTAACAAAAAGCTGATTATAAAATAATTGAAATAGAATGACTTAGATCCCAATTTGCTCTCCCATCAATCGAAAGGCTTCTGCCTCTTCGAGGAGGTCATAGCAGAGAAGGCATGGAAAGATAATTTTTGCCACTGAAAATCCCCAGCACTGCCAGATCTTACATCAGAGCAATATCTAAATATGCATAATGGAGTGAGATGATACAAGGGGCCAGAGGGGGAAAGTGGAATGAAAGGAAATTGCTGTGCCCCCTTTCCACCAGGAGCAGTGCTGAGCTGAGTTCCAAACCATTAAAACGTACAACGTGTTGCGGTTGAAAAATGGGCCACCAGGAGCTGCAGGTGGTCCAAGGGCTGCACAGATCATGCAAAGGAGGCCTATTCAAGCAGGCAATGGGGGTGAGAAGAAGATTACGCTTCCACCTGCAGGCAGTGCGGCTGTGACAATCAGAAACAGGACTCCTGTCGCCAGTCCTTGTCACAGCCTCCTTGGGTAGTCACAGGGGAGGGGAAGTGTTGCCCTTCTTGTGCCCTGATCACCAGCCAAATGCACCTCCTTCACCTGATCTGGTGGCTGCTTGGTAAAGTAGATTTGGGAGGGCATTCACAAGTGTGGCAACAGTGCCACAAGTGTTACTATGTAGTGTTTGTGAATATGGATCCATTACAGATCTGTAACTCAAAGTTGCACATTCATAACTGTGCTACAGAATTCTAGCCATTATCCAAAGGAGTTAGCTGTCATTCATGAAACCTTATGCTACATAAAACTTGTTAGACTTTTAAGGTACCACAAGACCCTCTCAGAACTTCAGAAAGGTACTTTTCTAGATTGCAGCTCCTAGAATCCCGCCCCCTCCCATCCACTCTGCTGAAAGGAGGCAGACACTCTAATAGACCTAGTCTATAATTCAGCACCACGTCCTCCTCAAAGCAGAGCAACCTCAGAGCTGCCCCTCCTCACTTTCTGGGTGCTGTGGTTCCCACCTGCAAGTCAGCTGCAAAACCCCCAAACTGTGTTCTCTTTTGCTTACATACCAACTCCCCAAACTGTTTTCTGCCTAACCCATATTTAAATTGTTAAAATTAAAATATTTCTATCCCATCCTACATTGTCATAGAATCATAGAATCATAGAGTTGGAAGAGACCATGGGGGCCATCCTGTCCAACCCCCTGCCATGCAGGAACCCACATCAAAGCACTCCCAACAGATGCCCATCCAGCCTCTGCTTAAAAACCTCCAAGGAGGGAGACTCTACCACGCTCCGAAGCAGAATATTCCACATGTGGATTTGTGGGAGCTCACAGCACTATATGATAAAATCAGTTTAAAACAATTTTATAAACTCCAAATTGATAAAGAAAAAAGAGACAAACAGAATTTTGTGTTTACTTGGAATTATGTTATTGAATATGGGGGGAGGGTTTCCAAGGGCATTTAGGTGCTTTTATTTGATTATGTGTTGAAAATGTTTAGATTTTTTTCAATTTGTACAACATGATTGGGGATGTTAATATTAAATATTGTACTTTACGTATTGTACACTGTATCTTGGACAGGGATTGTTAGGGATGATGTCATAGCATGAAATTCATTTAAAAATCTACTTTAAAACAATTTAAAAGAACAGACTCAAAGCATTAGAATATTTGGCCCTTCCCGCACAAGGGAGATACATCGCTGTAGCATCATTGTGTCACGAATAGATCAGCACGTCAAACCGGTTTGATGTCACTCTGTTGTAGTTCGTTCCATACATGTTCAGCTCTTAGCGCAGTTCACATTGTTGTGAAACTGGTGTAATATAAAAATGGAACAACTCTGATGCAAACCAACCACAATGGTGCTGCTGCGTTTTTTCCTACATGCAGGAGTGTTGCATCGATTCACACGACAGAGGTGGGTATTAAATTGACCAATCAGTGGCAGCAGAGTAGAGGAGGGAGGGGAATAAGAGTTCCAGGAGAACTGACGATGTGGAAGCTGCAAATGATTTTATCCACTTTGCTTCAACAGAAACTGGAGGGTGTGCAGATAGGAATCAGGGTAAATCTGAGTAAAAAACACTGCTCATAAAACGCAGTGAAACACTCCTCCACTCTAGTGTGGAAATGGCCTTTGACACTTTAAGTCCATTTGAAACCAGTTAAGACAGTTGAAGATGATTTAAAACAATGTATATGTGCAGATTTCGCAGAAATCAATTGGGTACCAAAGACTATAGTAAAAACCAGGCCTAACCAATCAGGCCTCTAAAGGGAGCAGAAGAGTTGCACTTCAGATAGCAGCCGCCAGTTGTCTGAGGTTATTGAAGAAACATCTTCTAAAACCTCCCATTTCCAAGTACTTGTAAACCTGCTTAGAATATGTAGTTTATAATCTTTTATATTGGGGTGAACAACTGTTGTGAGGGTCAGTCCCCTCCCAATTAATCTGCAAAGGGACACTCTGTTCCATTTTTAACTGGAAACAAAGGCCATTTCTGCCCTACCCTGTTATAGAGCTATTATTCCACTTTCAACCTTCTGTACAGTTCTGGGATTTGTAGCTTACTGAGGCCAAAGAGTTCTCTGGCTGAGAATTCTAAATGCCCCTCCCTAAACTGCAAAGCCCAGGAGTCCATAGGATGCTGAAAGTGGAATAATAGCACTATCACAGTGTAGGGCAGAAATGGCCAAAGTCTCTTCTTGTCACCTTCAAGTCAAGTGAGGGAAATTCAGGAAATGCGTGTTTTAAGGAAATCTCCTGTTCCTGAAAGCCTCCTGGAGTGGCGACTGACCTTTCTCAGGTGTTTTTTCACCTGTAAAATCTGTGTTGGGAGGGATTTGGAGGGGCTACACTTTCCCTACTCCATTTTATACGGCCTCAGTTCCAAGCTGATTGGCTAAATAGGTGTCAGTGCTCACCAAATACTGAGCACCATTTCTCTAACAGCTGTGTTCATTTACCCTCTTATTTTTGTGTTAAATTACACTTTCCCTTCTTATACCTCCCACTTTCAGCTTTGAAGAAATTTCTGGTGGATTTGATCAGCTTCCTCAACGTTTCTTCCGTGAGATGCCTGGGATTGTCCATTTTAATTGTACAGTGGAGAAGATACATCGCCTAGGCCAGAAACTGAGAGTGTTTTACAGCTGGCCACCCAAATCTTTACCTTCATCCATTACTGCTGACTATGTTCTCATCACAGCTACTGCAAAAGCCACACAGCTCATCAAATTTGTGCCACCTCTTTCAGTTTCCAAGGCTCAGGCTCTGCGGTCTGTGAATTATGCAAGTGCTACGAAAATTGCCTTGGGTTGCACGGAGAAATTTTGGGAAGAAGATGGGATTCGAGGTGGGAAGTCCATTACAGATGGCCCATCACGAACAATCTACTACCCAAACCATGACTTCCCTAGTGGGATGGGGGTACTCTTGGCTTCCTACACATGGTACGGTGATGCTGATTTGTA